>JAECUM010092900.1:0-228065 GCA_016617855.1 Megalonaias nervosa
AAACCCGCCACTGTGATATTTTACCCCTAAAGGCATGTTTGGAATTATATATTGGATATTAGGGGGAAAAGCTCCTCCTTCCAATAATAGCAAGTACATGCACCCTATTTATTGCGAAAGTCCCTCATTTTTCACGTGCAGAGAATCGCCGTCAGACCCAATAATAACCGAAATTTCTCAAAAGAGTACATTTAGAAAGAGTTGTTTCTCTTGTCCGCCATAAATGAAGCCACGTAGTTTTATTATCAAAATTATTCATTGCCTAATCGAAACCGTTTGTAGCATAACATACGTATATTTAAAAATCAAGCAATTCAAGGCGATTGCCTGTTTAAAAATGTTACATTGTACCGATTTTCTTCTGAAAAAAAATTTGTTTATCATCATGGTTTGTCACGAGTAAATTTGTACATTGTTTACGGTACAGCTAATCTGTCGTGCCGCTACGTCATGAAGTTTGAATCAATCGGAGCGGCTTGTTAAAGCCACGTGATTTCCTGTTCATTGGAGAAACACTCGTGTTATTTGGTGGAAAGCACTACTTCCGAATGTGGGCCAAATACATCATCTAAACAAAATGGATGTGCTATTCCATAACAAGTGTGAAAAAATTATAGATGGGACATTAAGTATTTTCCGGCCGCTTTCTTGAGGTTGCTGGAATTAAAGAAAAGGCTGTTTCTTTTTCAGTGATCGATCATATTTGATCTCAGACGATTGGGGGTCTTTGCAACGTTCTCCAGAGTGAATTTGCTTTGGAATATATTTATTCATATTTTAGCCGCTGGATATATTATTTGGGATAAGTAGCTGCTTAGATTTTTTCACAAAAAAGACAAGATGGAGGCCAATATCGAGAAAGATTGCAGTGCCATTGAAGTTTTGTTCCAGACCATCATCTCAGATATGAGGGTAGGTATCCAAACACTGGCATAGCACAAACTGGTCAGGACACCTCGAGCATAACAGGAGTCCAAAACAGAATTTTCTGAAATTGATCCTTCCAGACTTTATCTTGTCAAAGTTTTAAAAGTTAACTTGTATTAAACAATGTGGATTTTGCCATGAAATATGCTGGTTGTTGGAAAATTAACTATCAAGCAGTAAGTTTTCATACGTCCATTCTCATGGTTCAGAAAGATTCTCATTAAATAATCACCGAGTAAGTCAGCATGCATCTCTGGTGTCAAAGGTCACTGAGAAACTTTCAGATATGTCTTTAAATGAGCTGTAGTCTTAATTAGTTTTAAAAGATTCCATTTGCTTGTGTATCTCTCTCTGCCACCAACCCCAACTCCCCCCCCCCCCCCCCCATAGGAAGGTTTGTCGTAATGCCCTGCATGGCATATCATTGGTGTCAGCCATTAATCAAAGTGTCATTCGTTTGTTTCCCTTGCCAGCAAAATCTTACAGATGCACACAGTTGTTATCTTGTTGCTGCTTCCCTTAGCAGGACAAGCTTGATTTTTTTAAAATGAGATTTTATTCATAGTCATGAAGCTTTGTAAACAAAATAAAACTCAATGAGAAAATGAACTTCTGCTTGCAGATGTATGTTACTTAGAAATTTACTTACCTTTTATACTTGCTTATAAGTCAAATCAGGCTTCAAACAACAAAGATTCTTATCAGCCAGCACAATATGTGATGGTGGATCTGGGTATGTGCAGTTTGCAGTTGGACTGGACTTATAAGCGAGCATACACAGTTATATCGCACTGCAGAAAATGATTGTTTATACTTATGACTCTTGAGTTGTGGTGGCTTAGTGGATAAGGCATTAGACTTATGACCAGATGGGTATGGGTTTGATTCCAACATCAAATCAGCTTGAATAGGTTACATTGTTGTGTCCTTAAGCAAGGCATCTGACTGCTTTCCTCAGCATAATATCTTTTAGAGTGTTGGTATGTGAACACCAACAGGAATTCTCTCTCACAAGCTATATACAGTTGTCAAGTTTGATAGGTGCATTTATTGCATTGAATAACCATATTATGCTTGCAGTGATGCTATACTGTTTTGTTCTCTTTGTCCAGGTTACATATGTGTGCGGTCCAAACAGCAGTATCTATGATTAAATTATGCCTCTGTTGGATCTTGATTATTCCCTGTCCGAATCTGTATATTAGGTCTAATACAAACACGGTGATTTCCATTGTTAGTACTGTTTTCTTTGTGCCATTACATGTGGAAAAAATTTGTCAAGTTGATTTGCAAGTTTCTGTACTAAAGATAAATGAAAAGAATATGGAATACTTTGTTAATGAAAGAGCAGGGAAGATAATTGGTTGATTTGAAACAGCCAGGAATAACATAAAATACTAAGTTCTTGAAAATGCTAATGTCGATTTAAGGTTACAAAGTTGCTATGGGTAGGGCTGATAAAATCCCATAGCCCAGCAACTGGGACTACATTTTTGAAGTTGGGCAAGTAAACAAGACACTAGTTTAGTATAAGTGCATTTTTCTTGTTTTAAAACAAGTCAGACAGACACCAATTTTCATACTTTAATCACTTTATCTACCTTTATCTGGGAATACTGAATGCATGAATCTACCTGTATCTATTCATTCACATCTTTTGATACTACAATCAGTGGTATTGATAACTAAGCAAACATGTTCTGTTACTGCTTGGCTGCATATTGGGCCAAGTGTCCAAATTATCAGCCTATTAAAACACTTAAAACAAACAAATTCTTCATGATTAATTAGCAGTGCTTTAAACAATCTTGTTATATTGTGTTTATTCAACTTGGATACTTATGAGCAGGTAACCATTTGATTTCAGTCCATGGAGTCAGTGCACTGGAATTAATGAAGGCACTTTGTAAACATGAGTGCCTGTTTCCTTCATGGATGACAGTAATGAGTATTTTTTTAATTTAGGATTGACTTCGACATGTGGTATTGCATTTGAAGCGAAAAATTTGTGCTAAAGTAGTACTTGCATTTAAATGACAGAATATGTTATGATCATTTTAGCAGAAGCAGTTGTCAAATGAGGTGATCTTTTCTATATGGATAAAATGGATTTAATAAATTGTTTTACAAGGAACATCGTAAGATTCAAAGAGGGAAAATTCACACGAAAGTACAATGATAAATATAAAGATGCCACAGTCTGAGGTAATTATACCTCCAAAGAGGCATAAGCCTAACTCTCTGGAAGCAAAAAAATGTAAATTATGACACAGTTGAGACGCAAAGAAATTTTCAGCCACATTGGGTTGATAATTAACCATGGCTTGAATTCATCCATTCCAGAGGAAAGATGTTTTGCGAAAGTTGATATAACCATATAGAAATCTAATCTGAATATCTATGTACAATTCAGTCAAATAATCTACTTATACAAACAGTATAGAAATGTAAGCAGATCATCTAAATTTACTCATTAATGAGTACATACAGTATCATCTGTGCTTATATGGTAATTTTGGTGCAGTCCTACAAATATATTTTAGTCCCAGAACATAATTCAAACAGAAGAAAAAAGTGAAAAAAATTGTAAGAGTTATTGAAAGACTTGAAAGCTGAATAAGTAATCTGCAAGTATATATGATCGAGCCTACAATCTTTTATTTCTTTACGTTGAGTGGTTTTTATATAAGTATGCAAAAAAAACTTTAGACTGAGTGAAGTCTGATGCGAGATGATAACTATTCCACCATTGCATTTACAGTGGTGGCATAGAGAAATTGAGTGTATTTGAAAACTCGCTTTAAGTACTTTACTACTTTCTTCGATATCATTGACTGTCAAGGTTGTGCATTAAGTGGATGTTCATTTTCATCTACAAACTATCAGACACAAAGCCTTTGTTGACCAAAGAGGTACAGTGACCAAAGAAAACGCTCATGTTATAAAAGTGAAAGCAATGAAAATTAACCAAAAGACAGTAATAATTACGGTCAATAACATTTACTGTAATGAAGTTTTATTGATTAGTCTTGCATTACAGTAATGATTTTATGTCCATTTATGGACTCCATGGAATCAATTTTCTGGATGACCATTTTTCTTGACAGAATCATTGTTTTTCAAATACTAATAAGCTGCAGTTTATTGTGTAAAACAATAACACAACTTGGGATATGGGCACCTGTCAAAAATGGCAAGTGAAAAACATTTCCTGGAAGCAGATTTAGGTGGGGTGAGGTGCTTTAAATGGAGATGGCTGAATAACTCCGAGAGATGATCTATACTGCAGAAGGTATTGTATTGACTTTAGATATTTTGTTATAAAATCAATTTTGAAGGTGGTGCTTGGACTGTGCACTGTATCACCTACAGTGACCTACATTTTGAACTTGGTAAGGAATATGCCTTCAAATTTTGCTGACACTTCCAAATGTGCTTGGTTATGTTGTGTAAAGTAGAGTTAGCAAATGTTAGTACACTAATATTGACAGGAGCAAGTTAGTTCATTGTAACTCCAGAGGAAGTCCTGTACCAGATCCAGGAAACATTTTTGGATGTGTACAGTGTTTGCTTTACTTTCTTTACAGCCATGTGTGTAGCTCACTTTCATCAAGACTTTATGTGGGGGGTAATTAATGAGATGGCAGACAGACTTTTTCCATCTGCCCAGGATAGTAGTGATTTGGTACTGGCTTTATAACTTCCAAACTACTTCCTAAGGTGTGTGTTGGTCTGTAGAGTTTTTCACCAAGAGAACCTGAAAAAAGTTAGCCAGAACCCCATAATCCGAATAATGTGGAATGAACATTGGTAAGATACCAGATCAGGTTCCTAGAGATATCTGGAAAGGGATCATGTTTGGTCTTTGCTTGTAGGAATGCAGACCTTTTTTTAAAAAAATATTTGGTACTGAAGCTACTACTCTGACTTTCGTATGTTGTAAAAGTGAAATTATTCACCCTTTATAGACCCCCTGTTAAGTAAGTATCTCTCCAGCTTTGGGGTGGAATTGCATTGTGGTGGGGTATTTTTATTTTCTTCATTTATGCCCTCCACCCTTAAAGTGAATACTACAAGGTTGTAGCAAAACACCATGAGATATTCATCACCACATGTATTAAATCATGTACTATGTAGTATATTGCATATAATCTTTTTTCTATTTAATTTAGTTTCAAGAAACTAAATGATATAGACTGTCCAATGATACAAATTTTCTTTTCATCTTCTGGTTCATTTGAATTAAGTTAACAACAAGCCAGCTTATGACATGTATATGTCATTTCCTTGTATATACTATACTTGACCAATTAACTGCAGTCTTTTCAATTTCAAAGAATTTTAGCCTGTCAGGATTTAGCAATTGTTAGCCCTTGAAATTACTTGTAAAATATATATCCAGTTTTTATTTAGATTTTTTTCTGGTAAATATCTGATCCACCGGAGTATTGTTTGTATGTGTATGCTTACCCCATACCATCAGTTTGTGTGCATATGCTTACCCCATACCATCAGTTTGTTTGTGTACACTTACACCATACCATCAGTTTGTGTGTACGCTTACCCCATACTATCAGTTTGTGTGTGTGTACGCTTACCCCACACCATCAATTATTATATATCAATACCTTCCCTAAAAGTTCTACTTAAATACCCCCCTCCCCCGATTAAATATAATAAGGTGCCCACCTTTGACTTAGAATATCCACTAAACAACCTTTGACTTGCAATATCCACTAAACAAATTCAATGAAAAAGCATAATTCACATCAGTTAACTGTGCATTTTACACAAGCTATTCAGGGATAGATAAATTCAAATCAAAACATGACCTTGTTACAAGTTGGCCATTGTGTATTTTGGTGGGAAAATTACATCAGCACATGATTTGTTTATTTCCCTAAACCCTAGTTTTGTTTCTGTTTCATGCTTGAGAGGGCCACGAAAAAAACTGATGCCTGTCAAGTACATGTACCTATAAGTGCATTCAGAGACTCCTCCTTTATTGTCACATGCTTGGTATATTAATTTTTAGTGTATCTGATTGTTGTTTATTGAGCATCTAAAAGAAAAGACAGGTTGAAAAGAAAACCATTTTTTAAAAAAAAATTAATTCTGGGAAATTAGCATAGCCAAAGGGTGATTTTTACAAAGATACAAATGATGTTTGATTTACAAACATGGGCTAGCTGGTTTATATTTAAGTTTTGTATGTATGCAATAATGTCATGATACATATTGTAATGAAGACATTTGGTGTGATACACAGGATACAACTTGGATGCAATACTCAACCTATACACATAAGAATTAATTTCTTTAAGAATTGTTGCCCAGTATGAAGGCTTACCTTAACATTTTTATTTTTGAACATTTTTTGGTGGAGAGTACATTGGCTTGCCGAAAAAAATGAACATGTGTTGCTAGAGAGAACATAGGCATGTAGAAAAAAATGCAGGGAAATTGTTTAAATTCGTTGTTTGTAATAATACTCAGTTGTACGACAGTACGTATATGTACTTTACAGTTACAAAGAAGCTCCTTGTAACACAAAGTAGGCAAGTGTAAAGGCATTACAAGTTTGCACAAAGGCATGTACAAACAACCAACACATTTTGCTACAGAGTAAATAGAGTACATAGGCATGTACATAAAAATACAGTATGTGTGTACTTTACAATCACAAAGAAGCTCATTATAACACAAAGTAGCTTCGTCAGTTCAATTTTTCTACCCTGTTGAATGAAGTCCTGGTAAGTTAATTTTATTGCCCAGTTGAATGAAGTACTTGGTCAGTTCATTTTTATTGCCCTGTTGACTGAAGTTCTGGTTAGTTCATTTTTATTTCTGTGTTAAAAGAAGTGCTGGTCAGTTCGTGGCTATGCTGATAATTTTTTTTTATTTAGGTGTTTATATTAAAACATTAAAATTAAGTTCATTCTGTATTTGTTATCGACTTTTTCAGGGCAAGGTTTTTTTAAAGAAACATCTGTAATTGTTACAAATATGGCAATTTCCAAAACTCTAATCTTCCAATCCATTTATCTGTCTACATTATGTACATTTATTACATAATTAGTATGCTTTGCATACTGTGCAGTTTAATATTTTTGATATGTTAACAAGGAAACAACCCCCCCACTAGTTGCATAATATTCAAAATAACACAATTTCTATCAAACATCCCATATTTTATTTTTACCATTTTTTGGGGTAACTTTTTGTTCTGAGATATTATAATACCATATTTTTGGGCAAGTTCACATCTCCCATTGGCAAGTTCAGTTTTCTAGTCATCTTGCCTTGGTCAGGCTGACTTTTATGAAGATTTCAAGTCAATGCATCGTAAGTTCAGAGATTTGTGCATGACCTAAATATCTTTTGAGGCAAGGAGAATGTGTAGGTTTTAAGTTCAGATCACCCTGCAGTTCTTTATATGGCAGTAACCTGTATTTCGCCCCTGCTTAAGCTTCATGTCAGCTTAATCTTTATGTCATCTTAAGTCCACTTAAGAGGCCATCAGTTTCATTTTGGCATGGGAATAGAATATTTGGAGAGAATTTGTTCCTTTTTTTCTATAAATCAGACCAACTTTTTTGTTGAAAGCAGTTATCTTGTAGCTAAAAATTATTGAGGATTTTTTATTAAAAAAGGTAGACCCCCCCCCCCCTTAAATGATCTGTCACTATCTTCAGTTTAGCTTGTTGGTTGCCAGTACAGCTTGCTAGCCTACTGCAGTTCCTAATTGACTCGATACAGCTTGTCAAAGCAATCATTTACAACCACCCAGTACTTTCCCATGATCAGCAGAAGATTGCTGTTTGTACTACCAGGTAATGCTTTGTAAGTAGGTCAGTAGGGACAAATTTTCCAGTACTTTGATCGGAATGTGTGCAGTATAGAATGCATCAAATAGTCACACTCACAATCCAAGGGTTGTGAATTTGATACCTCCAGCTGCCTCAGTGTGTCGGGGGGGGGGGGAGGGGGAGCACTTATACTCCCATTTCATTCGCATGATGCAGCCAAAAATGTGGTAAAACTTTAAATAAAAAAAACCCCATAAAAACAACCCCCAACAAAGTGTTCATTGACCTTGACCTTGACCTTGTTAAGTGAATTAAAGTGACACTGAAGCTTAGAGATATATATTATATAAAAAAATTTACCAAAAAATGTGTTTCCTATTGCACTGGATTTAAAAATCTTTTTCAACATTATATCTGTTATAATGATTAGTATATAATGTACAAAATATTTCAAGTATTGGGATAAACCAACTGGTGTAAAAATCAATATGGGGAAAATTTTATTTTTTAAATTTTTTTAACACATGGTGTAAAAAAAAAGTGCTTGGGTTTGCAGTGAAAAATGGGGGTGGTTGGCCTACCACAAACACATTTATTTTGACCTTAGACTATACCACCTTGTTTCATAAGAATGACCTACTGTACTACTGCATCTAATATGTCTGTACATATAACTGTTGGAAAACATTTGACGCAACGTCAGCAGACTGCATTGGTTTGTAGATGGATGCCATTTTTCTTCTCTCTCCTGCATTCTTCTTTCCACTTGATATTTGGAAGAAATGTGTGCTTTTGTGAAGATGTCAAATGGAAGAACTGGTGGAGGTATATTAGTTACCATTCTTACAAGTGCATATCAAACTGGCCTTTGAAAATATCTGGCAACAGTAAATGTCAAAACAAAGCTGTGAAAAAAACTCTAAACAATATGGTCTTAAAGTGAAATGAAATTTACAAATAAATATTATAAAAATAAAGATGGCATCATAATATAAACGACAGCAAAAATTTTATCAGCTATAAACTTCTCAGGATATTTAAGCTTTAAAAAATTCAGGAGAAATAACTTTGGTTAGTCTCATTAATATTCAAAAGTTTTGATGATAACATTGAAGAGATAAAATATTTTTGATTAAAAAAAATAATGTATTATACTACAGATTGGATGAAATTTTGTTGCAATTTTATAACATGGAGGATGGCACTATACATTTGGCCTAATTGTTTTAACAGTCTGATTTAAGGTAAATTGCTTGGACTTTCTTCCAGGTCAAACCATTAAAAGCTGATACCTAGAAAAGTAAACATGCCTAGTTTATCTTGATTAGCGTCAAACAATGAACTCTGTCTTTAGGTTTTATTTAAGCGACATGTTTAATAAATGATATTCAGGACAGCAGATATCATATAAACAAAAGTCGACTGTAGATGAATCAATACAGTGAGACAACTTTAATCTTTTTTTTTCAGTATGTGTACAGTATGCAGCCAAGCAGATAAAATAATTATGGATGAATTAATAAAATTAAAGAAAGAACAATACTGATTTTTCTTTTAATCTTGACATGAGGAAAAATCTCATACTTTAAAGATCTTTTTTTAAAAAAAAAAATCGGCCCTGGCTTACATATTAATAATAATTTTAATAGACACATCTTTTAAACATTTAATTCCTTTATAAGCATATTAGAAGTATATGTACCATTTATATAATATTATGATGCTAGAATATTTGTACTCTTAAAGGGTGATTTGCATGTTACAAATCTTGAAACATTTTACAATATAATGTTACTTGTCTAGCTACCATTACAGAAAGAATGTAACTAACTGCTTTTTTAAAACATAAACAGCATTTACTTGTATTCTGGAAACATTCTAAGTCTTTGAATTGCATTTTTAACATTTTGAAATTGGGATGACCACAGTTCTAGGAGTCATAAGGACAGCTCCACACCCTCTAATCATGACATCTAATAGTCCTTTAGTAATTTACTATCATGACGCTAGTGTATAGTTCATAGTTTTTATTCCTGTTCCAATATTGTTGACCTCCCCCTCATCGGAACCTCCCAAAGCCTGAAACAGTTTTAAATTCCTACTCATCCTGTCTGACATGAAATTGTGAAATTGTCTGTGACTATTATCAGTACTGTTTGTTCAGGGAAAATCCACTTTGTCCTTTTGCAGCAACCACTAGTGGATTTTTTTGGTCCAATTTCATATTCTCCCAAGACCTATTCCTCCTTTATTGTAGGAGCCCTGGGGGTCCAAATGGTCTAAGGTGCTTGCCTTTACACATCACTCACATATGTCACCACTGTCCACATGAGTTTGAGTCTTGGCTCTAGCATCATAGGTATATAAGAAAGCTGTGCCAATAGCTGCTTCAAATGGGTCAGTAGTTCTTCCTGGGTTCTTCCTCCACCATATATATTGGTCACCATGTACAGGCTATGATGTGCAGAAAAGTGGTTTTAAACCCTAAAATAATTAACAGTCTTCATTATACATTCTACTAAGCTACTTGATATGAACAAGCAAACTTGTCACTACAGTTTGATGGCTGGTTAACATTGGCTTTGGCTTTATTTTTATGTGGAGAAAGCATTTGAAGCATCAGTAATTATAGAAAGATAATCTGGAAACAAACAAGTAAAGCAATAGTACAACTTTGAGTTTTGTTTCTGACTTTCTATTCAAGGTCATTGTTGATGTAGTACATAAATGTTTAATTTAGGTTTTATTGATTTGTTTATTTTGAGGATTTTTTTCATTACTGCATAATACTTTGCATTAACTTATTTCATAAATGAAAGTCCAAAATAAGAATGGTTGCCAAATTACAGGTTAGTTGCAGAATAGTGTACATACTTGCTTATAAGTGAGGCCCAACTGGACACAGTATAGACCCTGATCTGTTGTTGCTTAAAGCTCCAACAGATCAGGGTCTGTATTGTTTGTTCTTCTGATTACCCTTAACAGGCTGGTGTAACAGCACTCAGCTTGGGAAATTAGAAGGAGAGGGTTTTTCTCTTTTACACATTTAATTCAATATGAAGTGGTCTATTTCTACATGCTGAATTGCTTGCACTTTACTTTACCGTAGATTACAAATGACCCTAACTGACCTCAGAGACAATATTCCATGAAGACCTTTCTAGACTAATGCTTAGGTAACTTGTGTTCTGTTCTTGTTAACTGCAGACATATATCTAACTCTTGTATACAAACCAAATCCACAAAACCTAAATTCTGTAACCCATATATCCACTCTCTACTCACACTCCTTAGTAAGCTTTAATGTGTCCTGGAATTTCCAGAAATATATAGAGTGGTTCCAGAAATATAGAGTGGGGAATTAATTGCTTTAAAAACATTTCCTTATGTGTTATCTAATTCCAAATTACACTACAACTAAGTAACTCTATTGAGGCATGTTACACCTACTTAAAGAGCTACAAATGTTGCAACAGTACAAGTGTAAATATTGGTTATTAAGGAAAAATTGCAATCACTGATTATTTGCAGGTATATAAAACTGACCTTCCTGGCCAATCATGGATTTCTTGGTTTCACTGGCCTGACAGGGTGAATGTAACATCACCCACTGGGCAAGAGTAGCTTCTGTTGACACCATATTTAACAGGGATTGCTGCTTCAAAATGTAACAGTAAAAACAGACATACCCCTTTGTCGTAACTAAATAATAAGTACATGTAACTGGAAATATTATAAACATTAAGAATTAAATGCATTTTCATTTTAATCCGACTGAATTTTGCAAGCTGCTTTGAACTTCTTGGTAATTTTTTGGAAATACTCCTGCAGTGATAGTAGACCAGGGCCAGTTTGGTTTAATCCCATCCATCAGAGGTGTGTGTACTACATGTTGTTTTCTGTACCTGGGCACTGACCATGTCTAATATTTAGGTCAGTCAAGGGGTGTTTATCCTAAGGAGTAATCATATTTTAGGTATCAGTGTCAGTGGTAACACTGCTTTTACTCTATCTTGGAGTTAGCAGTTACAGTTGGGTGTTTTTGTCTCAGTATACAAACAGGTATATTGTATTACTAATGTAAAAGCAGGTACATATACATGACAAAGATGAGTTACTGGCTGCTGTTGTGTTTAATGGCTTGAAGAGCATGTATGGTCATTGTATTACTGGTAGACCAGTTGTGATGTGTATTCTTTTAACACTTTTTTTTTGTTTGTTTTGGATTTTTAACGTAGCTTTACAAATTTTTCAGTTATATCGCTATGATGTCTGCAGTGTGACAATTCATAGGGATGTCTAGCACTGGGGCATCATGCCGCAGACATGTAGCATCATGTCCCACCCAGTCACATTATCCTGACACCAGGCCGACCAGCCCTAACACTAACCTCTTAATGCTGAGTGCCAAGCGAGGCAGCTGCTAGTGCCATTTTTATAAGTCTTTTGTTTGACTCGGCCAGGGTTCGAACCTGTGAGCTCCCACATCTAAACAGTTTGTGAAGAAAAACATGAATTGGCCAGAAGGATAATTTACATGAACAGAAATTTACATTTATATTCAAAAGGTTGCGATTCAATAAAGGGAAATAAAATATAAAAAATGGTTAAAAATAGTAATATTTATTATAATAAAGTTTTATTGATTTTCCTTAAATGTTAATGATCTAAAGCCTATTTATGGTCACTCCTTTTTCTTGCCCAGAACCCCACCATTTCCATTAGTACTTTAAATTTCAGGAGAGTTAGGGTCCTTGATTCTCACTGTCAGGGGCCAATGAAGAGTCCTACAGTGGTCTCAAGGATCACTGAGGAATACTCTTGCGTAACTTTATTTTTTAATAAAGGTGTCAACTTCATTGTATTGTTTTGTTACATGGCTGCTGTTAAGTGCAGATTCAAGATGAAACCATTCATGTACTGTCTTAGTTACCAAGATAAGTTTGTTTGTTTAAAATAACCCAAAGCAGCACATTTTTTGTGGGATTTCGAAAAATAAATAATGGAGATTCAGTGTAACACCATTACTTTTGTAAAAAATACATAATAATAACTTCATATAATTTTATACTGTTGTTACTATGCAAATAACATATCTAAAGATGGAAAATCAGGGTTTACATGATTCACTATAAATCAACATTGACCTTGACCTCTCAGTGCACTAATGTATCATCTATTTTAGAATTCTAGAGCTGAAAATTACAGGCAAACACCCTCCCCGCAATCATCTGAAAAGAACATATGATTTTTTTCCCCTAAACATAGGAGAGCTTTAGCAAAGATGTAAAAATGAGGCTTCTAAATAGTATGCATGCTTTCAGTTAATTTTTGCGACATTTTTGTTGAGCCAGCCTTGGTGTAATAGTGATAACTCTTTGTGTGTATGTACAAAGTCTGTCCATCTGTTCACACCTTAGATTAAAGGTCAGTGTTAACATCTTTTGAGATTTAGTTCAGCGTTGAAGCCTATTACATTCTAGCTCAGGGCTGCCACTTATCCCAATTTACTGGGGATAATCCCAGAATTTTTTACTCTGAAAATTTAGATTTTCTGATTTTTTTTTCCCCAAATCCAGATTTTTAAAAAGGAAAAAAAAAATGAATAAAATAAAACTTAATCTGATAGCGAAATAAAATGGAATTGATAAAGAGCAAACTAATCGGAAGTTGAAACATTTGATATTCTGAGTCAGTTGGCAATGTACAGATCTCAAGTGATCACTGTTTTACAACTTTGTGAATCTTCAGTCATGTCATTGGCATAAGAGAGTAAACATTGCTATAGTTTAAACCTTTGATCCATGATGGCTGTGCCTCCATCATAGAGAGCAAAACTTGGGAGTTTTATCATGCTGTCAAAACCTGATGAATCTCATGCCAGATGTACTGTTTGTGATGTAAAGTTTGCATTCGGTGGCCAAACAGATCTTGAAAGGCACATAAAAACACCAAACCATTGGAAAGAGCAAAAGAACAAAAATCAACACCATAAGTGGTCAACAGAAAAAAGCATATTTCAGGATAAATGAGATAATATGTTTGATTAAACTTTAATTTAAAGTTTTGCATGCATTTCATAAGAAGAGTTGTCTTTCTTGTAAATAAACTGCGTACAGTGTTACAAATCAGCATGAATCCAATAATCCAGTGCGCAAAAATATACCCAGTTTAATGTGACAGCAGACGTGAGTGACCTTGCTGTTCAGAGTTGGTTGCCCAGATATTGACATCAAATATTGTAGGAATGGAGGTCAGCAAATAGAGCAGTGCAGATTGAAGGACAGTAATACAGATCACTCGCTGATCAAATTGGAGAAAAGTGGTTTCAGTGGACCTCTCCAAAATGAACAAGAATATTGTGAAAACCTACCATGAGATTGTTGTAACGTCAGGTATTACTACACTGAGGAAAGGTCAGATATGGGGAAAAGTTTTACTTGGCAAGTTTAGTTTGCTTTTTCTTCAAGAAATTATGTTTAAATTAAAAATCTGTTTTTTTTTGGTGCAGTTTCCAAATTCATAAATTCAAGAGCTAAAATTAGCCAGGAATTAGATTCTTCCTTGGCTTAGATTCTGCTTGGTGTTATGTGTGATGTCATTCTAGAACGAAGCTAACATCTGTTGGTGTACTGTTGTACCAAGGATCCCAAGGGTAGGAGACATTGTGACCCTCACCCTCCAAATTTGGGGGTCACAAAACATTTTTTAAATGGGCAAATAAAAATTGTAGTGTGTAATGAAATATAAGAGTACGAAAAGGAGGAGATAATTTTTGCCTCAACAGTTTTACCACCTTAACTTTGTCTTATTTTCCATAGACACAATATGCAAAAACATTTTATCATGTGATATAATGACTAACAAAAACATTTTATCATGTGATATAACGACTCACAAAAAAACATGAATATGTTTGAATAGATAATATATGGCTGATCTTGAATGAGCTGTACCGTTCAATTTTCCTTTCTGGATCTTGCTCTCGTTTAACTTTAGTGCTCATTCATTATCATAATAAATACCCATTTTCTTAATTACTTATTTTTTCAAGGCAATAAATCACTAATGACAAATTGTGAAATACAGGTTATAAAATCTGTTACAAAAGTTCGCTCTTTATTTTCTCCACATATACCATATTTTTGTCCTATTTAGGTATTTTCCTACTTTTTTCTAGACATTGAATTTTAAAGGTAGAAGCTGAATAATGAATATGATAACACCATATCTAGAGCTCTGGTTTCCATGTAGATAAAGCACTAGATTTAACAAAGGGAAAAGATACATTGATACAGATGGAGCTCTGGTTTCCTTGTAGATAAAGCACAAGATTTACTAAAGGGAAAGGATACATTGATCCAGATGGAGCTCTGGTTTCCATGTAGATAAAGCACAAGATTTACCAAAAAGGGAAAGGATACATTGATACAAATGGAGCTCTGGTTTCCATGTAGATAAAGCACAAGATTTACCAAAAAGGAAAGGATACATTGATACAGATGGAGCTCTGGTTTCCTTGTAGATAAAACACAAGATTTACCAAAGGGAAAGGATACATTGATACAAATGGAGCTCTGGTTTCCATGTAGATAAAGCACAAAATTTGCTAAAAAGAAAGGGTACATTGATGAATCTAATATCCATTAATTTTAATTCCTAATATAATTTAATTAAACTTGGAAAAGTGTTTAAATCGGCCCTTTGCCAGATGTTGTGACTACAGATGGTCATTCCCATGTGAGTTGCAATGTAGATACCCTTTCTTGTTTTTGAAATGCAAAATAAAAAGTGTACATTGAATGCATTAGCTCATTATCAGATAGATATATCAGATAATTCCTATTAGAAAATATTATTTTTTGGTAGATTACAAGATTTGTGTTATATTTTCTTTATATATACTGACATTTCAGATTTAAAACAAAGAAAACCCAAAAACATTCTGATCAGTTGAGTTAATATACATATATTTATCCTTGAAAGTTGTTTCTTTGTTTTACCTTAAAATGAGAGAGAGAGAGAGAGAGAGAGAGAGAGAGAGAGAATGTAGTGGTAATTAGTGTTCACTCAGATGAATGCCTTGCAACACATTCAGATGTCAGAATGAAGTCAGACTTTTAAGACACTGCAATGATGCTTGCATTTCAAGTTGACGCCTTCTATAGTTCTTTATAATCCAAGCACTGATTGGCTAATTGTTTAATTTCTATGAAACTGGCATTTTACAGCTTGCCATTCTCTTGACTGTGACAAAGTAAATTTGAATAATAGCAGCAGCATTTGTTGGATCTTTTGCCATGCAAGCTTCTGTTGTCCCTTTTTAATCTTTTAGTTCGGCTGAAACAGTTGACTCTTGTACACAGATATCATGCGAGGCAACTTTGACAGCTGAATTTGGATATCACTCACATTGACAAAACTGCTGTTTCAATATATTTTCTTTATTGCAAACAGCATCATTTATATCAGAGATGTCAAGATCATTACACACACACACACACAGAAAGAAAGAGTACGAATGTTTTTATTTTATTATATCAACATAACAAGCACAGTCATTAATTGACTGCCACAAGAAACAAAAATTTATTTAGATTTTGTCCCACCCCTACCCTATGTTTTCTGACAGTTTCAGTTAGAAAAATTTCCTTTGGCCCAGTGTTTCTGGATATCAGAAAAGACCCCGATTTCCTTCATGAAAACATGGGATTAAGAAGGCAAGAAGAAATACATGCAGCAAATATCAGGTAAAACAGTGTTAAAGATTATGTTAGGGATAAGTAGTTCCATTGAAAGGGGGATGGATTGGATTGGTTTGGTTATGTGGGGTTGTACTCCATATTTTTGCACATGATATGCTATACATGTTGGCCAGTTTATATGGTAGAAGAAGAACCTGGGAGGACCCCAGGAAAAGCCAACCACACAAAGGAAGGTACTGGCAATATTTCTGACATATCCATATTGGATGAGCTGGGACTAAAACTGATAAGACAGCTGAGATGTTTGAGTGATCTGTAAAGGCTAGTGCCTTGGACCAGTTGGCCATCTGGAGCCTCCAGAAAGGTGGATTTCACTTGTTTATCATCTCATCTGACTCATGTATTTTCATATGGTTGTTGCCAATAATTTTGACACAAATGGATATAATTTGGTATGCTTTTTTCTCTTCGTGATTAATATAATATAAAACCAACATTGTCATCATTTAATTTTATTAGGGGATAGCCATTGAAAACTGTGTTGTTTGTTCTTAGATTTTCACGGGAGTACTGTTCATTCCGATGGCTTTTATAATAACTTGTGCAGGAATCTTTTGATACACCAGTGGCATGTCCACAACATTACTTCTGTGCCAGCATCAGTACCACCTGCTGCAACTTTAGTGAGGGTAACATTTTTAATATTGTAGTTCTTAAAACATGCAATATAATTTTATAAGAACAATATGTTTGATTTTTTCATTTGTACAGGATTAAACATAATCACAAATGGAAGCCGTCATATTTTACCTTTTATGTTCCTTAAATATTTCCCTTATTGTCTATAAGTTTCAGTTCACAGGTTATAACCAAGCCTGTACAAAGACTATCCTAATTTTGTTAATAATGACTTACACTTAACATGTATAAAAAAATCCATGTAGGTTGTGGCATTTTCTGGGAAAGGTAGCATTGGAATGAAAATGAGTTGAATTGTTAGTGCAGTTGACCTTTTTAAAATGGACAAAATCACACAAATTAGCTTTGTCACCAAACACAATAGCAAAAAGGTTAATAAACATTTTAATTTCAATTTAGGATTTTATGCTTGTTTCTTTTCAATTTAAGTTTTTGGTTTACATGGCAGCCAGTATAACTGGTGGAAGAAGGACTTGGGGAAAATTCCTGTAAGAACCACTGACCCACAGGAAACAACTTGCAGTTTTCTCACACACCCACATTGGTCAAGCCTGAGACTCGCATCCATGTGGACAGAGGTGAGATGGCAGTGATCTGTAAGGTTGAGTGCTTTATACCACTTGGTCACCCAGGGCCCCTCTTTTCATTTCAAGTAACATTCTTTACTGGTCAGATCTGATTAGTTAATTTAGTGATATATGTTTTCTATTTACCAAATTGAAATGTCCAGGTTCAGACAGTCATTAAGAATCATTTTGGAGTTGGCCATCATGTTAAATGTCTATTTTAAAAATGGTCCTTTGGGGGGGACTTCATAGTGACAAATATAGCTGTTATAAGGGAGTGGTCTTATATGAGAGGTGGTTAAAATGACACTTATCACCAGTGTTTTATGTCATTATTAAATAGTGCAACACATGTGCATAAGTTTAAGTATAAATTGTTTGGTTTTCATCAGCAATGATACATGCCCTAGACAAGAAGCTTTTTCCTTGAAGCAGGTGGATACCTCAAATATGTCAACACCCACTGCATTTGTAAGCAAATATTTACATGTTTTTGTGAGTACTGGGGGCATCAGGTACACATTGTGGCTTGCAATTGATAGGTGTGGTGTTTGTGTTCAAAGCAGTAGGTATGCTCAGTGTGATAAGAGGTACTTTTGTTGGAACAATCTTCTTGTAGGAAATTTGTTATACATTTTAAAATCATCTTACTGGGTAAGTCCCAGAACGAAAGTTTGATTATTCTTGCATGGTTATTTTAAGGATAGAATGGATTTCCCTCAGGAAGAGGTTTATTTTCAGAATTAGGCAAAATGTTCATTTAATCCTGGAAAGCTAATTTCCAATGCCATCAAATTCTTACCAAAACATTGGGTCCAGTCCCAGTAACATGTTATGTCTTTTGTGTAATTCTGAATGTTTACATTATAGAACGTTAGTTTAACTGGAGCATCTAGCCATTACTGCACTGAGGTGCCACTAAATGCTAATACATATGTAATACGGTGGAGTAATAGTGTGTTTTACAGATACTTTGGTTTGATCTTTATATTTTCTGCCTGGATTCTTTGGACTGGTTCCTTCTGCCAGTGTCACTAAACAAGTACAGTTAAAAGAAATATGGGTTTACACAATGCTGTATTGTAAACAATCTGCATACCATGTAAAACCAAAAGGCCCATGTGTGTTGAAGGTAATCTGTACAGTTGCGCAACAAACATTTACATAAAAGTAATAAAATAGTAAAATGTTCCACATGCATAGGATTGGATGACTTGCATGATTAAAAAATGACTGGAATGCTATTGGAAACACTGGGTGCAAAACTAAGGCTTTGATGTTCAAGGGCCATTTTATTTTCCAGCAAAGGAAATAAATAGCTGTCAACAACCTGGCCATGAGTCTGGCTCAAATTACAAATGTAAATTGAATGATTATTACCAGGACATTTTTATGAGGTACATAACACAGAAACTGAGTACCTGTGAAATTGTTAATGTAATTTGAGTAAGTAGAAAGTTTTTTTTCAACCCATCATATTTGGAGTTATTACACAGTGCATTGTTTGAGCACAATGGCATTCTAACAGACAAAGCTAATTATGACTAATTGTGCATCAAATTTGAATGTTTCAAACCCCTTTCTTACACACTATATAGAAACAGGTGTTACAGATTATTGTGAACTTCTAAATGGGTATCAAACATAGGGATAATGCAGAATAATTATTATTAAAGATTGGATAAAACTAATTTTGAAAAGAGAAAATGCAGATAAAAAAAAAACATGCTGAATAAACTGCATCAGACTTTGCATATATAAAATGTAGTTGTAGTATATTTGTGACAATTTTTTACGGAAAAGGCAAGACCATGTTTATTTCAGGCATGTTCTTGCATTATTTTTTCAGTTTTCATGCTGTGTCTACTGTAGTTACTTCATTACAACATTAAAAAAAATAGCAAAAGTCTTTCTTCTCCACTTAGGAAGGTTGTACCATTTAGGGAGGCCATAGCATGGGTGAAAAAGGGTCTCGTTCCTAAAAAAAACGTTTAATTTTTATATCTGAAGCAATCTTCTCACTGAAGAAAAGCATTATCAGTATTTTGCCATTTTGTTACAGTAACACCAATGTCATCCAATATCAGATGTGCATCTTGGATTTTATGCCACTGTACTAAGGTTCAAACTGTTGTTTGACTTGTATTCTGAATTAAAAATTATTGATTTGTTTAAATGAAACAAGCAAGGCAAAAAGACCAGAAGAAAACAGCAGCAAAATTGATACATAATTACTGGGTTTATAAAACTGTAGTTTCATTTATATGTGTTTTATGTATAATTGCAATAATTATAATATATATGCAACTAAATATTCATCATAAACATAAGATAAAATACATTCGAAGTGTACATTTAACAAAACAAAACAGTTTTTCTAGTTTGTCCTTTTTTCAGAATGTAAGAAAATCAGGTTCTCAAATAATGGTGAAAAGTGAAATTCTACACAAGAATAAAGAATTTTCTGGTACATTTTAGACCTTGAAGTAAGTAATATAAGATGGACATGTGTTGAAAAGCAGGGTGACATCATACATACAAAAATATAGTTTATTTACTACACTTCCTTGCTCTGGATGATTCATGATCATTAATAATTTCCCAGAGCAGAAATATCTTAAAAATTTGCAATTTTCAGCAAAATCACACTGCGTTCATCAGCTACTAATGTTGATCATGTGACTTATAATGGTCATGTGATACACGGAGACTGGTGTAGATGGGTGGTAATTCAAGCCTTATGTCCCTGTTTAGTGTTGGCCGCTGCTGTCGTATTTCGATCGCCTCCTTCATCTTCTGTTGTCATCAGATGTGATGACCTAAGTCTGATTGGACACAGTGGAATGTCACATATTGCTACAATGTTCATGTGTGACCGATGACTCTCCCCAATGTGTTCTTTAATCTTTGTTTCTGATACTCTACCTGTTTCCATGATGTACTCATTCTCATACAATAAACCACACCAGATTTTTTCAAAGTTTCTGTTTTGCCCTTTACATGTGTAAGTTGTCTTAAGAGTTGTATGGTTTGTGATACACGTTGATCTCGTGTCTGAATGCTCTAGCTAGGACTTCGTATGTATCACCCGTATACACCAGTCTCCTCGTATCTCGTGACCATTATAAGTTATGTGATCAACATTAGTCACTTTTAAAGGCAGTGTGATATTGCTGAAAATTTTGAAATTTAAGATACATATACATTTAAATTAGAGTGGCGTGCGCCCGAGGGCATGTGCCACTGGTTAGTGTCCGCACCGCGGACTGCTAATTTATTCCTGGGAGAAGGAATAAGAGCCTTATGCCCCAGGTGTTAATGCTCTCAAAGAGAGCTGCTAATGTAGCCTATAGGTCGTGGGACAACTAAGTCCCAAACGACCTACACTAGCTGGTGAATTGACTTGAATACTGAAGGGTGAAGTGCAAAACTTTTAACCTCATCAGCACATTCCTCAGTATAAGAGGAGACTTGTTGGCATGCAGGTACAGTGAAACCTGTTATGAGAGACCGCCCCTTCAGCCAACAAAAAGTGGTCTCTCAAGACAGGTGGTCATTCATAGCAGGTTTGTACAAAAATACCAGTTTCCAAGGTCCAGTTTCAGAACAATTTCAAGAAAAATAACCACAATCACTCTACATATATTCTATTCTTTATTAATAGTTCTTGCTAAAATATTGTATGCATTCATCTAAAAACAAAATTATATTGTAATAAAGATATACTTCTATCATTAAACATGAAATCACATTTACATTTGAAGATCACATATTTTAGCATATGAAATCGTTTATGAATTATTTGTTTTCCTTTATAGCAACTTAAATTTGTTTTACCAACGTGTAAACTGCTTTTTTGCTAGTGGTCTGCACTTTTTCACTTCTTTCAGTTAAAAATTATTTTCTCCAGCCTTAAAATTTGTCTCTTTTTAGTTGGAGGTTTGTCCATTGTTATTAAAATTCTAGGTGTTAAAATTATTAGTGCTCAGTTGTAATATCGAACGTAAAGACGGTGGCTGTGGGAAAATATGAAAAATCTATACATGTGCATTGCATATCTAACAATTAATGAAATAAAAAGAAACAATTATCTCATTCAGAAACAGGACCATTTACTCAGTGACAAAAGTCAACGGCTTCATTCAAAGATAACATACTGGGATTAACTCTATAAGCAAAGTGTGTAACCCGGTCGCACTAACTTGAATAGACAACAGCTTTGTGATTGGGATGTCATCACTTAACATGGGGGGGGGGGGAAAACACACATCACAAGTCTTGAGCACTATCAATCGAATCCCGCAAATGATTCTCTCTTGCTGGTTTAATAGACAATGACCTTATTCACCCCCGGCAATACCGATTAACTTGAGACAAACAATATACGCGGCCACTTTGTCAACTTTAGCACTTCAACGGCATTTCATGACATGTACATTAGCCTGGTTTACGGACTGTAGCATCTATCACCGGTAGCAACAATCCTTTTTTAAATATTCTTTTGATGTTTGTTTTTGATCAGAACAATCGATATTAATCAAGCGGTCGTTGTAATAATTGATTACATAAAGGTCACTGGTGTCTGTCAGTTCTCGCGATAGAGTCGTCATAGGGATGCCAGGTCCTACAAAGGCTGGGAAGCAGGTTAACTACAGGAATAATTAGTCTGGTTCCCTGCTTTGTATGCTTTCTGATTTCCTGATTTCTGAATAATGGAGAACAACACATGGAGCACACAAAGCAGGGAACCAGACTAGGAAATAATCTCCATATACTTTAGTCTGGTTTACGATAGAAACTATGAAACACTATAAGCCTAGCAAAAAAAATCAGAGATAGGTAGCCAGTCTATTTTTTTAAAAAATTTTTTTTTAAATATTTGGAACGGTATGAGCGGTCGTTCTTACAGGGATTAAATAAAGGTTGGTGGAGTTTATCCTCGTTTTTTGCGATGCGGTCGTTCATAGCAGTGTCAAAATTCACATTTTGCCAAGATATCGCAGTCGCTGGTCGCGTTCAGCAGGTGGTCGCTCATAGCAGAGCGTTTATATAATAAAATCGATCTGTGCATTACGATTGTGGTCGGACATGACAGGTGGTCACTCATAGCAGAGGTCGCTCATAACAGTTATTACTGTATATATATATATATATATATATATATATATATATATATATATATATATATATATATATATATATATTTTTGAACCTCTGTCATGAGTTTCTCTCAGATTGTGGTAATGTAAGAAAAAGCTTCATGATACACTTTATTAACAGATATAACTTCACATATAGGAGATAAATGTTAGTACAGTAGAACCTGTCATGAGCGACCTCTGCTATGAGCGACCACCTGTCATGTACGACCACAATCGTAATGCACGGATCGATTTTATTATATAAAAGCTCTGCTATGAGCGACCACCTGCTGAACGCGACCAGCGACCGCGATTTCTTGGCAAAATATGCATTTCGACACTGTTATGAACGACCGCATCACAAAAAGACGAGGATAAACTCCACCAACCTTTATTTAATCCCTGTAAAAACGACCGCTCATACCGTTCTAAATATAAAAAATAAAAAAAATAAAAATAAAAAATAAAAATTAAACAATAGGCTGCCTACCGATCTCTGAATTTTTTAGCTAGGCTTATAGTGATATATAGTTTCTGTCATAAACCAGACTAAAGTGTATGTAGATTATTTCCTAGCCTGGTTCCCTGCTTCGTATGCTCCTGTGTTGTTCTCCGTTATTCGTATAGGGGTGAGGAACGCAGAAAGCATACAGAGCAGGGAACCAGACTAATTATTCCTGCACTTAACTTGCTTCCCGGCCGTTGTAGGACCTAGCATCCCTATGACGACTGTATCGCGAAAACAGACAAACACCAGTGACCTTTATGCAATCAGTTATTACAACGACCGATTGATTAGTATAGATTGTTCTGATCAAAGACAAATATAAAAGGAATATTAAAAAAAAGGATTGTTGCTACCAGTGATAGATGCTACAGTCCGTAAACCAGGCTAATGTACATGCCATGAAATGCCGTTGAAGTGCCAAAGTTGACAAAGTGGCCGCGTATATTGCTTGTCTCGATTTTATCGGTATTGCCGGGGGTGAATAAGGTCACTGTCTATTAAACCAGCAAGAGAGAATCATTTGCGGGATTCGATTGATAGTGCTCAAGACTTGTGATGTTTGTTCCCCCCCATGCTAAGTGATGACATCCCAATCACAAAGCTGTTGTCTATTCAAGTTGGTGCGACCGGGTTACACACTCTGCTTATAGAGTTAATCCCTGTATGTTATCTTTGAATGAAGCCGTTGACTTTTATCACTGAGTAAATGGTCCTGTTTCTGGATGAGATAATTGTTTCTTTTTATTTCATTAATTGTTAGATATGCAATGCACATGTATAGAATTTTCATATTTTTCCACAGCCGCCGTCTTTACGTTCAATATTACAACTGAGCATTAATAATTTTAATAACAATGGACGAACTTCCAACTAAAAAGAGACAAATTTTAATGCTGGAGAAAATAATTATTGTAACTGAAAGAAGTGAAAAAGTGCAGACCACTCACAAAAAAGTGGTTTAAACATTGGTAAAACAAATTTAGGTTGTTATAAAGGAAAACGAGTAATTCAGAAACAATTTCATATGCTAAAATATGTGATCTTCAAATGTAAATGTGATTTCATGTTTAATGATAGAAACATATCTTTATTACAATATAATTTTGTTTGTAGATGAATGCATACAATATTTTAGCAACAACTGCTAATAAAGAATAGAATATATGTACAGTGATTGTGGTTATTTTTCTTGAAACTGTTCTGAAACTGGACCTTGGAAACGTATTTTTGTACAAACCTGCTATGAATGACCACCTGTCTTGAGAGACCACTTTTTGTTGGCAGAAGGGGCGGTCTCTCATAACAGGTTTTACTGTACCAGGTGTCAACCAAAGCAGTATGAGATATCAGTCTCATCGGGGCACCTGGTGTTTGGATGGGTGGAAATTGTTCCACATCTCTGTCCATGTACAGAGTGTGGAAAAGAGGAAAAGTATCTCAGCAGACGCAGCGATGGGAAGCCATGGATGTCGTGTACGCCCCAAAATGCCCGTCCATACTTATTTCAAATTCAGTCCATTTATACTAATGGACATACAAATAATCCAATAATGTGTAAGCCACCTGTGCAATTGGCCAAATAAAATAAGTTTCTAAATTTCGTGATTAATTACATTCTAAGTTGGAATTTAGTGTACATATTTCTGAAATGTGCCAATCAGCTAAGCCGAAATGACTAATGTATTTTTGTATCACGCATATATTAATTTTAAGTTAGAATTTAGATGGTGGTACCAAAAAGATCAAATTTGTGCTACAACAGAGAGATATAATCGATAACGGTTTTCAAGCCAAATAGAAAACCATATAACTCAATCAGGCAATTGAATGGTTGCTCGGTCTTTTCAATTCCGAGTCCATTTCGGGAGCTGTCTGTAGTGTGGGCGAATCCTCTCGTCTACTGGCACCATACAATTTTGAGTTCGTCCTCTCTGGAATTTCGGAGTGTGGGCAGCGGGACGCCTGTGCGTTACTCCATATCTGTTATTCTGGTGGCATAAAGGCTGGCTTTCCTTCCATCTTCGGCAGTAGCCTTGCTCATTCGCCTCCCATCAAACTCCCTATGGAGTCCCTTCACTAGCTCCCTATCTGTGAAGTTGAAAACACCAGCTGCCAGTTATTCTTCTCGTAGATAATGTAACGAAGGAATGTCAGTGGGTTGGTCGTAGGTTGACTAGCGGGTGCTGCACTGCATAAGCCATTTTCTTTATTCTGCAGGCTGCATGTGCAGCATGCTCCCACCCTGCTCCACCCTTATTGATGTACAGCAGCTAGCGCTCCGATGTTGCTCCCTCGAAGTCTCTTGCCTGAATAATTATGCTCTGAGTATGGGAAATTACTAATGTTCAAGTTTAACTACTGGTGTAGTTCTTCTTACATGTGCATTTGTAGTCCTTGCAAACTGTACACTTTGTTTTAAATTCAGAATCTGGTTCATAAGAATGGTTTTCTTATTGTTTTTCTTCATAAGATGGTAGAAAGGATGACATGAAGCAGTCCAGGGGAGGGGTAGGAAATAATGGAAGCAATTTAGTGGATTGTGTAATAGACCAGGATGTATAAGACATTTTAATATATTGCCTCATGATTCATTTACACACTTGACTTCTTAATTAGTGAGGAAGTACAGTGGGGGCTGTTCATGATTGTTCCTGGTAGTCATAAAAGTGACTGTTTTGCTGTATGTGAGGTCATCTTGTGGCAAGGTAGTTCTGTGTGTCATAGCACAGAAAAACATAAAAAATATGTTGTTTGATGACGTTGATTCTATATTGTTAGGACCCCACATGACAAGGTTGGAGGAACACTTTCAGCCCAGTAGTAATCATGTTTGTTGGTCAGTCCATTTTGTCTGTCAATCAGCAATTTGATTTTCATGAGATTACTAGGAATTGTTGGATTTTAACTATATTTTATGTGTAGCTTTATATTACACCACTCCCTCGATAACTCGCGCACAACGGGGTCCAAAAACATCGACTGTGTTATAAGTGAGGGTGCGAGTTATCGAGGGACCTATAACAAACAACAAAACTAACAAAGGGATCGACGTAGAGGTGAAAGGGGTGGGGGTGGGGTGGGTTGGCATGTTACAGTGTTGAATACTCAATTAATAATCATGCTAAGGTTAACTGTGAATAAATATCTCTTCATAGTGGTGTACTTTGTTTACTTTTTTCCTCACAGAGTAACTTTAATTTCAGGATAACTTACAGTATATTGAGGAGATCATCAAAACATTATTCCACATGGTTTCTGTTCGCTTAACACATGTACGACTTCACACATTGTGTACTACGTCACTAATTTTTGTGTTGAATTGGATACATTCTAGTTCTATTGTTTGATCCAAAGTAGACTTTTTTTAATACAAAAGATCGACATTTCGAAAAAACAATGTCAATCGAATGAAAGGTAGATTTGATTGCGTTAGAAGCAAAATGAAAAAAAAAAGTAAATTCACAAGGGTTAACCATTACCAACATGAATTTAATGGGTCTACAAATTTAAAACAACGTAAATTAGAACACGATAATACTTGCATTTATGACACGTTTGACAAATATCACTTCATATTTTGAAAAAATCTGTTAATTTTTTTGTGTTCCTCTTTGATTTTTCTTCTGCCTCTGTGTATTTTCACGGATGATTATCTCTCTCAGGTGGTATGGATAATTACATGCGGCTTCCTGATTTGCTGAGCGTATCTCTCCCGACAATGAATTTTGTTTAATTCCATGTCGGTGCTGGAATCTCCAAAACCATCCATGGCTTGCCCTAAAATGAGATTCATTCTCCATAATTTTTTCCATTTTTGCTGCTTGGGCCTTGAGAATTGTTCCAGAGATGGGAACACCTTATTCACGTTGCTGTGTGAACCATGTGTACACAGCATCATCTAATTCGGTATTGTTTGCAGTCCGTGCTCGTTTTTGTTTGATCCCATCATCTGAATCAACATCATATAAGTAATCCTGAAGTTTCTGCTCATCCTTAAGCCATCCTCTAAATGTCGACTCAGCAATTTTTAGTTCATTGCAAACGTCGGATCTCGCTTCGCCATTATGAACTATATCTATGATGCACAGCTTTTCAGTCACCAAGTACACCTTTCGCTTACTTCCTTTGCTCTCCATGGTCACATTTACAAATGATTAGGATACATTACTGATATTATATACTTTAATGATGTTAAGTACATAAAAATGTGAAACCATTTTTGATTGGTCAAATAAAATGAATTTTGAGAACGGTAATGACCACAAGAAATTATGCTCCTATTGGCATGCCTTTGAATTTTTTTTTAATTGTACTTCCCTTGCTTGATTTGATACAAAAGACATATTCAAAGTGATAAAACAACACAGGTCTCTTTTAATTGATTTTTTTTAATGCAACAAACACTTCCCCAAGTTGTTGATCAAAACAAAGCAGGCATGTAATTAGATTCTCACAGAAGTACTCACGGGTTTCGATGTGACGGTTGATTGACCCTTTTCATGTTTTCATAGAAGAGAATATGTTGTGATTATAGTGTTTACACTGAAGCGAAATTAAAGGATTAGAACGTGAATTTCACATAGCAAGACATTTAATTGGTGTTTATTTCATTCTCTGTTGCCACCTGTTAACATTTACCAGAATTTTTTGTTGATCGCTGTTTCACCAGACTGTTTATTTACAGTGTATTGACAACTATTTCTCTTAAAAAAAACTAACATAATATGTGATATCTTATTAGAACTTGCAAATTTCACAATATGGATTCTATCTTTACGGGCTATAATCACCATTTTCGATGATAAAACGAGCTATGTATCAAGGTCCAATTTACCAATTTACCATTTCTTATCACGATTTTTTTCATGTTCAGCACATTTTAAAATATATTTTCTTTGGAAAAAAAATGGGAACCATGCTGGATACCGTGTCATAAGCGGGTTCGCGAGTTATCCGGGCACGAGTTATCGAGGGAGTGGTGTAGTTGGATCTTGAAAGAATTTGTTTTCAGCTTTCTGTCACTCTTGTTTTTGTACCTTTACATTCAAAGGTTTATAGGATTCAACCAAATTTTATTAAGTTCTTTATTTTTCCAAGACCTTGAATGAGTTTGATTTCCAACTTTCTGTAACATCATTGCATGTTAACATGGTTCATTTTATAAGGCAAGAATGGTCCTTGATTCAGTTTCAGTAATTGGTCGTATAGTTATATGTATCATGTACTTTATTATAAGGTACTCTTACTATAAGGGGTATTCTCTATGGTTCCCATGGACAGTGTTACAAAGGAGTACTGTGCAACCTTGTGAACCTGAATTGACCACACACACACACTTTTTTTTCTCAAAATGTAATGTATTTCCATATAAGATCAGTGGACAGGAGGCTTATTAGTTAAAATTGTAAAAAGGCACTAAAATTATAGGTGCTTATATGGTAAAAATATATACATGTATGTATACCGTTTAAGAACACATAAGCACAATCCTAGCTATAGTTGCTCCTGAATTATATGGCTGCTGATTATCTGGATTATTTGTTTGTATGGACTACTACTGTCCCAATAATGCTTACTTGCTGCAGTGTACATGTATTTATAAATAAAACTAATTTGCTAGTCATGATGCCAAAATAGAACAGAGTAATAGACTTCAGACACAAACTCAATCAAATGTGATCTACACTAATAATTATAATGGTGCTATTATGAATAACTAAATTATCTTTATAAAGTAAGAATAATTGTTTTAGTATTTAATTATCTTTATAATATTTTTTATTATTTGTATTTTTTCTGCTCTTTAACATATCAGTTATGTACAAAACATTAATATTTACTTAATTATTGATACATTTGTATGGTTATTGGTTTAGTTTAATCCAGGTACATGTTCTATATTGACTGTTCTGTTTTTGAGCAGAATTTGATTATATGGATAATAGATTATTGGAATAAATCTGTGTTCCTCCATTGATCTCGATAATTATTTTTTTTTTTTACTGTGTATAGTGCCAAATGAAAAACCAGGCAGCAAAAATGGTAAAGCCAAAAACTAAGCAAAAATACACAGGAAGATAAACACCTCCAACCAGATGTACATATGCATGAAGAGACTATTGAAAAAATGTGATGTCCAGGGTGGCTGATTGGTCTAAAAAAACACTCGCCTTTACCAGTCGTTGCCATCTCACCTCTGTCTGGGTGGGCTCGAGTCTCTGGTTAAGCCTATGAGGCTGCATGAGAAAGCTTGTCATTAGCTTCCCTTGGGTTTGAAGTTCCTACCAGGGTTTTCACGGGTTCTTCCTGCACTTGTTGTTCTTTTCACAGTGTATATCATGCACTGAAAAATGGCATTAAACCCAAAACAGGTGATAAAAGGCAAGATATTGAGAGAACTCCCCCAAAAGGCATACAACAGAAAGAAAGGCAAAATTGGGTACAATATTTAAAGTATGATACATGGTCAAATTTTTCTATTTTTCCAAAATATAAAACACACAGAAATAACTGTAGTGGAGAAGATAAATAGCACTATATTCAATTTAATTAATTTTGATTGACAGTTCTAATCCCCAAATTATAGAAAGCTGGTAAAGACTAGGTTTGCCAATATGGATGCAGTACACACACAAAGAGTAAGAAAGGACTAGAGCTAAAACTGCAAAATGCACATTACTGATGTCATAGGTAGTTCTGTGGTACCTGTAATGTAATGGGATATGGCTGAATGTGGCAGATTGCATTGATCAACTTACTGCAGTTACCTGTCTTTGAAGTGAGTCTAATCATAGCCCCATTGTCACCTGGTTAACCTGCATTTACAGGTAGTACTTACCTAGTAATGTCTAGACATAAGTTAAGGTGTGTAGAGGGAAACATTCTGAAATTCCATTATTTTATATAGACATGAATTTTATTATGATTCTGAACCAGTGGCAAACTGTTTCGAATAGGTGACGGTCTAGAATTAAGAGACATGAAAGAAAGAATAGATTGTGGAAAAATAGACTGAACTTTATCATTCAATCTATTTTATCATGTACCATTAAAAAAAAAAAACCCATTAGAATGATTTGCATGTGAGACACACATTGGTGGAATTTGGGTTAAGTGCATGTTTCTGTTGGAGAGAATTAAATCATGTGTACTTAAATGCAGGTGGTACATCAGATTCAATGACAGTATATTTGTACTGCCAGCACACTGACTATGTCACTGTTTGACATTTCAGTGAATTTATTGTAGATTATTATTGCTTCCATACCTCGCACTACCATTCCAGTGACCTAGTGGTTAGAGCGTCTGCCACGGATGCAGGAGGTCACGGGTTCGAACCCCGGCCGAGTCATACCAAAGAGTTTAAAAATGGAACTAACAGCTGCCTCACTTGGTGCTCAGCATTAAGAGGTTAGTGTTAGGACTGGTCGGCCTGGTGTCAGGATAATGTAACTGGATGGGACATCATGCCACATGTCTGCGGCATGATGCCTCAGTGCTAGACATCACTATAAACTGTCACACTGCAGACATTGTAGCGATATGACTGAAAAATTGTTAAAGCTGTGTTAAAAATCTAAATCACACACACACACACAGTACCTTGCACTAATGAAACCTACAGGTACAGTCAATTCATTATGTTTATGGGTATCAGATTTCATGGTTTTAAAAATAAAAAAAAACTTTTCAAACAATTTGTTGTTTGTGGCAAACACAAAATCCATAAAAACTGGTATCATATGGAAAGTCGTGAATACTTAGTAAACATATATACTTGTGAAAGAACATGAAGCTTTTTTTGATATTTAATTTTATTTTTAGCTGACCTCAAAGGAAGATGTATTGTGTCTAGTTGGTCTTAAATAAAAATTGTGCCAGTCTGATATGGCCATCTTGAAAATATTGTCACTGTTCCTCCTAGATGGAAAGTCATCAGCTTTGGATTTTCACCAGAACACTTCTTATGTCTGTATTAAATTCAGCAATGCCAGTCAGAAAATTTTGTTATTGCTACTCCAAAATGGAAAGTCATATCAACATGGTTTTATCAGAAGCCTAATTATGATGCCTAATTGGCTCTGAATGAAAATGGTGCTGATCTGACCTCTAATATGTCTGCCACAATGAAAATATTTAAATCTTATTAAAAATTTTCGTGAATGGATGTTTATATCAACATGCATTTATCACCAAACATCATCCAGTGGTGTCCAGTTAATCATAAATTAAAATGGCGCTGATATTATGTGCAGTAAGGCTGCCACAGTAGCTTATTTGAAAATCTTATCACTCAAGAATATCAGAGATGGTTTCAACACACAACAGTTGAAAAGAAGAAATGGTTTTATTGGAATCCCAGGAAATTCTTGTTGGACAATAGAGCATCAGTCTTTTGTAATGCTAGATACTTAGATATGCAAATTTGTTTTCAGATTGGCTGTTATGCCAACACATGAGCAAATGGGTGACAACTGGTCTTGTTTATTTTGTTTGCTTATTTGGATCACCATTTTTTGGTCTCCAGGCCTCATTTTTCTAAATCTCAGATTGACCCTACTAGGAATATCAGATGGCTTAAACAGTCAAAAGTTAATAAGAGTAAATAGTCTTTGATACCTGGAAAATATTTTTGACCAGTTGAGCATCAGTCCCTTGGAATGGCCTCCTGTTGGATTATATACACAAGTCTTGACCCATGGGTGACAGAATGTTTTCCGAGTTATAACTTTTAAAACTCTTTGAGATCCCTACCTTATAATGTGTATAAGTTTGACAGATACAACAAGATGAAGTCTGACTTGTATGCAGTACAGATCCAGGGTCATGCCCCAGAGACAGGAGACTTGCCAGTGAGTCATAACTTTGATGCTGTTAACAACTCCACCCTGTATCCTCATATATACATAAACTGGACAGGCTTGCAGCGTTGTACTTTTGGGTCAAGTCATACTCCTAGTGGCATCAGTTTGCTGATATAGGCATTGATGTGCCATTTGCCCTAATTGTAGTTTTTACATAAGTCAGAGAAGAGATGTATTATGTTATGATGTTGTGCACCCCTCTATCTATTGCCAATATGGTTTCTATGTAATAAATTTAGATATCCACCATTTGCTGTTACCAGAATTTGTGGATAACTTGCACTTAGGAAAGGAAGAGTCCTATTGAAAGCAAGGCCAAAAACTGAAAGGTTAAGGTGTTACGTATATGTAATTAAATTACTTGTGTGTTAGTTTTAAATTCTCTTTTATTTTATTTTTGTTTCATTACATTTTATTGTAAGGATAATATTTTTACAGGATTTGACATTTTTCCCAGTAAATTTAGTTCTTTTAGCCTCTTTAGAACGCAAAATGATTGCTACATTGTATTTTTAGCTGACCTAGTTCTTGACTTTGGTTCCGATTTTGAAAATGATTGGTTATTACCAAGGTCATGTTCAGCCCATGTGTTAGCTCTGTTGTAAACAGTTTTATTTTTAAATTCATTTCCAGTGTGGGAATCAGATTCTTAGATAGGGCTACTCTAGCCTACGTGCTAATTGACTTGTAGTGAGTGATCACGTGACCCATTACGTGGATCTGAAATGACGTTTTAGTTGGATTTAATTCTCAACCTCAGTGAATTTTGGTCAGTCGTAAATTCTGCCTTCAGGTCGAAAGGTATTCCTGTTGTTGCCGTTTGAATTGAGTTTTTTTATTTAAAATAATTTATTCACCCTGGAAAATACTTTTCTTCATTGAATTCTTGGACAAAGACATTTACTAAAACTTATTCAGAATTCTAAAGTTGGAATTATATTCTTGGTGACTCAACAAGGAACTGTTGACACATCAACACAAACTGGTTATAGAGGACGTCATCGCCTTCCATATTGGAACTTCATTGAGATTCGAACTTGGATTCAATTAGAACTTTTTAGTGGTAGGACTTATATTTTTGAATTCTAGGATTAATTTTTGGATTAGATTCACAAACCGTAAGTCCTATTTCATATTTTTACCTTGTTTTCTAGGGAAATAAATTATTTTGTTAAATTTACAAAGCTTGTTGACTTCACTCTTTCTTTTGTTACTTTTGTAGAAGCCTACATGTAACAAAGGTCACTGAATGAAGGAAAAATGAATTTTTGTGCACACAAACTTGAGTCCCTAACCATAGCATGCACTTGGAGTTAGGAAGGGTACAACTGATTTCAGGGTCAAAAGGTCACTGCTCAGGGACACTGACTGAAATAAGAAAAATGGTTTCAGCACAATAACAGTTCTTCATCACCTGTGGTTATCAGATTTTGTTGATGGCTTGTGCTTTGTTAAAAAAAAATGAGAATCCTGTTGATTTTGGAGTCAGAAGATCAAGGCCAAAGTTATTGATAGAAGGAGTGAAAATGGTTTCTGCACAGTAATATTAGTTCTGCATGACATGCTGCAAACACACTTTGTAGATGACTTGCACATGGCATCAGGAAGAAGCCTATTGATTTTGGGATCAAAAGGTAAAAATATTAGGTTGCTGACTCTAAGAAGAAAAATAATTTCTGCACAGTAACATTAATTCTATATCATAGACCAGACCCAAACTTTATGGATGTCTTACACTTAAGGTAAAGAATATGCCAATCAATTTCAGGATGAAATAGGCAAAAGTCAGGTTACTCTGAAGAAGGAAATGGTTGGAGTGTATAATGTTCATTTATCTGCAAAGTCATATAATGGTACACTTGGCTTGCTTGTTACGAAGGTTGAACGCATATATGATAGGTTGTCACATGAAGCAGCCTTTTCATGTTGAATTATTTGATTTTTTTTTTAATTGCTTCTCTGGTTTGTAGCTATAGTATGCAAATTAAGCTTTGAATTCAACCTTTTTTTGCATTAACACAAGGGTGTTTGGCAGTTTTATAACTTGGACTGGTCAAGTTGTTAAAAAATCATTTTTGGTGGTATTTGAAACCAAGTTCATGAATTAATACATATCATTGTTTTGACATCTTCCTCATTAGTGTTAATACTTTTGAGTTTTGTCATTGTTTCAGCTCTCAATATTCAGACAAGTTCTGCTGTCATGTTCAGTCACTGTTGGACACAGTCTGGGTTTTGGAACATACAGTTCATTATCCCCAGCAATTAACTGAAGTTTGGAACATTCTATAGCATTACTGTAGGAACATTCTATATAGGAACATTCATTTGGAACATTCTATAGCATTACTAATGCAGTTCTGTAGAGTGTAGTAGCTTGATGCCACTAAGAACAAACTCCCAGACAAATTTTGGATTATCAGCTTGTTACTTAGTTGTTTCATGATGCTGGTCCTGAACTTCTCTGATAACCTCTGAGTCACAGGCAAATAAACACCACCTACATATCAGGCTTCGTATAGATCTTGGTTTTACAAATGTATATGAAAACTTTAAGCAATTCCATTCCTCTCCAAAAGAGGTGCTCTTAAAGATAACGCAAAACATCAAGAACCAACTCAGTTATTCCATTATGAACTCTTTTTAAAGCTTTCAGATTTTATGGTTTTGTTTAACCTTTTGCTGAGTGTTGTTAGGTAAATATTATCTATGTGTGACTTGCTACATTGCATGGCTTGCATGGAACAACATGTAATTGGCTGCTCCATACCAGTAAGAACTTTCTAGTTTGTTATGTTACAGTTTCGTCACTTTTAGTATAATGATTTCTGTTTTATATAGAATATCCTTAATAAAGTTATTGTATAGCAATATCATATTGCAGCCAATGTTTCCTCCATAGCTCAAGCAGCAATACTTGTATAGTCTGGAAGAATGTCACTGATGAAATCATGTCAAAACAATGGCTTTAGTTTTAGAATGTTTGATTTTCCATATTGTTGGAGTGGCCATTAAGAAAGAAAGCATCAAGAGAAGTTGAACAAGTAGTGTGTGTGGGGTAGCTCAAGGGTCCAGGTATCTTTACTAGGCTAGGGCCATTGATTTACTTTGTTCTAAATCAACACTTGCCATATGTAGATATCCAAAACAGCGTCAGCCACTCTGACTTGATTTTATGTGCTGAAAAAATGAGTCATATTGGTTGTTAATGATAGACTGGTTGTTACATTTACATTGGAAAATAGTTTGAAATAATCATAGCAGCCTCTGAAGACAGCAACTTGTTACATGTAAAGTTCTTTAGTTTAAACCTTTCATGCACATTTTTCATTAAGGTTGGGCATGTGATGTCATAGAATTCACCATATTGAAAATTGAGTACCGGATTTACTGCATGTTTTCGGACATTGTTTTTGGACACCGTTTTTTTTTTGGCAAATATAATATTTAAATGCCTTGTAATTTTTCGGACGTTGCTCCACTATAATTTTTTCTACAATTTATGTTTTCGAACACAGTCTAAGAAGATCTGCGGCTTCGTTTTAAAGTAAAATTCACAGTGTGTTTGCCGTTAATTTGACTGATACAAAGTTTGCTTCATTTGGTTGCCAGTTATTTAATGTGATCACGAACTTCCATGGATTGGTTATCGGTGTAGACATCATTACACACGAAACCACTTCACGCAGGTGTGACAGTTATGGCTTTGATTAGAAACCATGACCCCTGCTTTATATCATTAAACAATACATCAGAGAGTCAGTATGGATTAGTAAATTCATTGGCATCGTGCAACAAAACAAATCCCTTATCCCCGAGGCATTATGTACCACGGGTTTAAATGTAGTTATTATTCTACAGGTAATAAACCTCTTTGTAGACGATAAATATTGATTGTGGGTTTAACATGTTCGATACATCGTGTGCGCTTTTAACGAAATCCAGATGGCTGCCCTTTATTTCCGAACACATCTGTCAAAGAAATCCCACAAATTATAGCAGGAACAATTATCACCTAGACACCCTGAAATCTCAAACATGCATCATAATAATCTTTGAGCAGTCGATTGTTTCGAGTCGGTAGGCTCTGCTCATTTACTCATTTTGAAGCTACCCTCGGCTAGGTGGGAAACAAAAAGAAGAGAGAACCACAACAAATAGATCACCTTTATTTTAAAAAACATACCAACATATTAACGACTTGTATATTGCAACTTGCTTGTTATTTTTACCCTTCCTAGGCGTGCGTACAACACTCACCCCATATGGAGCCTCTCACCCTTGGTGCTCTAAGATTAGCCCTCATACATGTACCGGTATTTCTACTCTCAATACTAAAATGTTTCTGTCATAAATATCTTCAGAATTATAATTCCAAATTTTTTTTATTTAGTTTATATTAATATCTTAATTACACAGACATAAAGCTTGCATGTGTTTGTAAGGTAGATTTTTTTGATCACTAATTAGTAAAGGGTTAAACTGGATTGCACGATTACTAATATGGCGGTTGTTTTGGAAAATACACATACAATCATGGCTCTAATACATGTATGGCTGGTGGATGGACATGTATCAAATAGACAAAATAGGCAAGTAATGTCTGTTTTTCATTCATTATCCTTTCCGTGGTATTAGACAAAATACTTGTTTTACTTCATGGCAGCACGTTGTCATGTGAGCTAATGGTAACTCCGTTATGGACTGGAGGGGGTCACAAATTTGTCTTCCCCTGTTTGTTTTCGGACACCTAATTAAAGAATTTAATATGTATTCGGACAACAAATAAAGTAATTATTTTTTGCCGTCCGAAAACATGCAGTAAATACGGTAGGTCAAATAATGAGCTCTCTGATTGGTCAATTAAGTTTTCTTGCTATGAACAGCAGGTCTCGATAGGCAAGAGGGCTTTTGTTGAAAACACTGTTATGCCCAGCTTTGTAGCCAAAGGTTGAGGTGGAACAAAATGAATTCATTACTGTTGGTAGCAAAGATGGGGTTCAGGGTACACTACCCCTGGCAGATAGGTGTGTGGGTGAAGCTCCCTAGGAGTTAAAATGTTGGGTATGCATCAGCTCCAGTTAGACTGTTTCTTCTTGATGGGTGGTGTATGTGTGTGTGTGTGTGTATATATATATATATATATATATATATATATATATATATATATATATATATATATATATAATTTAGTATTAAGTGAAACTTGCTATCATTGATTTATAGGAAGTCTACAAATGCACAGTCCCACCACTATAATGGCTTCTTTGTTTCAGTGGCCTGTCAGACTAAACTGTAACATGACCCCAGTTGGATCTGAATGGCTACAAATAACACTGCATTTAACAAGGATCACAGCCACTAAATTTTGCTGTGAATAAAGACATATTCCTCTATCATAGACATACAATTATTACATTATCAGGAGAATTTAGAAAATTTATTTATTCAAATCCATCTTCTCTTCTAAACTATGATACCCTTGTGCCTTAAATAACTAACTTCAGTCCTATCATGTTTTTTCTCTTCATGACCATTGATAAATGTATATGTATATAAACAGTGTCAACATATTTAAAATAAGAAAAATAGAATTCTATAAGAAAAATGTGCTTTCAGAAATTGGGAAATTTATTTCTTGAAGAGTTCTTTAAATGTCTTTAAAAACAGTAACCTGCTGTTTGTAAGAACCCTCTGACAGGAACATTCAAACCTATTTGGTGAAGACAAACATATAAACGACACTTGTTAATAAAATATGCCATTTGAAAACCCTCTCCATTCCTCTGTGTATTTAAACCCTATGTAAAGAACATGTCCATAAAGGACGTAATGTTCCATCATTATACTGCTGTCATTGAGAGCCATAGGGTATATTGCCTTATGGTGAGACTGCCTGATACTGACGTATGTAATGCATATAATTCTACTACTGAATAATAAAATATGATACATGACCATACCTGCCTTATAAACAGGAACCTTGTTATAATGAAGGGCCTTATAGTGAGGGAGTTCTGTCATTTTATGGTTTCTTGAGATTCCTTTATCAGTAGACTCCAGTGTTTCAAGAATGTGAAAAATTGCATTTCTGAAAAATGGGGTTTAAGCTCTACCCCATAAAAAATTCAAATTATTGATCTTGTAGTGGAAAGTAACCACTCAAAGACTATTCCTCAGATTCCTGTCAAAAGATATTCATATGCTATTTCAGGACATTGAACATGAAATTGACTGTGTTTTTAAAAATGGTACCATAATAGTCTAACTTAACCCTGGTCTAATAGCACTAGCAAGTTGATGTACTGACTTCGCTGGAGTTAATTATAGCTATTTTTTCCCTCATCATTAGGCATTTCCTCTGAGGACTGTTCGCTTCCTTTCATAGTGCCGGAAGCAAGGGTTCATGTGCAAGAGGACACATTCAGAGGGCCTTCTAAGTGCTTTGCCTGTTGGGGTTATTTCTGTCTTGAAATATTCTGTATTTTTTTCTGATAACAAACATGATGGATTAACCACACCTGTTTATGTACTAAGACACCATGATGCATCAGCTCTGTGTCAGTTGGGGCCAATCAGCTGATAAACTATTAATTACAATACCCATTTGCATGCAAGTGACTATGATACATTTGCTCTGGGTCAGTTGGAGCCAATCAGCAGATGACCTATCTGTACTCGCAGCTTGGACCATTTTAATTACTCCTGATTTTAGTATCTGTAAACTCCCTATTACAAACATTGGTACATGATTGGTTTGACTTGCTTTGGTGTTTTACAGTAGAGCAACACTACTTCTTTAATGCTAATGTATTTGAGAATAAAGTGCCTTGCACAGGGACATATCATGGTAGTGGACTTGGCTGATCCAATGGTAGGATTTAAAATCGGTTCTCTGTTTGGAGTTGCATTGTGGGCCCTGTTGTTCCTGGCTCCATTAGACACCTTTTAATGACATAATGAGATTGTACATCTTGTCTGTAATTGCCAGTTATACATCATCTGTGTTGTTACTAAAAATTTACTCCTTTTTTGTTTATCCTGGTATGCCTTTGTCAGTTCCAGTCATTTAGGAATTACATCTCTGGATTGATGATGGTTTGGAAGCACACAATTATCTGATAGGTTTCATATTACTGATATCCTCAGTTCATTAAATAAGGCGTTTTAAGAAAACCCAACTTAAAATGAACAAGTAAAATACAAGATGTCATTGTTGCCTAATATTTTTTGTTGTTTTGCTTAACAAGGGTAGAAAGACATAATTTGACTATTTTCATAGACTTCCTACAAGATGAGTACTATGTAAAATCTATTTGTCCAGGTATTATTAATGCATCACAGACTTCTGTCATTTTGTGAAATATGCCTTTCATTATAAGAGCTACTTTACTGATAATCGGGTCTATTTTTTGGGGTCTTGAGTTCTGTTATAGAGAATGATTTGTACAACTGTTCAATTCTACAGCGACTTCAATTTTTAATACAGTGGTTACCCCACCCCTCACTCTATAATGCTTTTAGGAGAGTTATAAAAGATGTAATGCAGTTTATGTGGTCTTGCCATATAATGAGGTAGGTTTAATATCAAAACTATATCCATTAAAAAGTAATTCTTGACCATACAACATTCTCTCATTTTAATGTTGTTCCTGGAAGCCCAAATATTCTGCCTTGTAGTGAGATTGCCTTATAATGAAGTACATGATACAGTATTCCCTTAATTTAATGCTGTTCATGGAAACCATGGATTATGCCACCTTATTCTGAGACTGCCTTTGTAATGAAGTACTGTTACACATATAATTTCTGTGTTACCATATATACTGGCTTATTACTCATCCAACTGCAAACTGCACAGACACAGATATGCTGCAGCATAATATGCTGGCAGAGCTGGGTCTATGCAGTTTGTAAAGAGTAATCAATAGAAGAAACAATGTAGACCCTGATCTGCAGGTGCATTATGCTATGTCAGATTAGGATCTATGTTGTTTGCAGTTGAACTTGAGTTATAAGCAAGTATATACTGTACATAGTAAAATGTAGTCTATGACCATAACCACCTTATAACAGGAAATTTATTTTAATGAAGGGCACTATAGTGAGGGAGTGTTATTAGATGACGGACTGTGCTATGCTAATACTTATATGGACCAGTACACTCTCCTGTTTTGGGGCAGTTTTGTTTTGCAAAAAAATAGTGTTTACATATCTGACACTGTAATAGATCCTCCGGTTGTTTACATTTTCCGGTTAACAGTCATTTCATCCTGTCATAAACATTTACTGCTGTTTTGATAGAGATGCACATGTTGTTTATACTGATCATTTGATCTTGGTTATGATAACTGCTTACTCATCATTATTTAGTATGCTGTTGCTTATGCATTAGATAAGTTAGGTGTGAGAGGCATTCTCTCCAATAGTGACTGAGGCACAAGTTGAGGCCGTTTTGGGGAAAATAATGTCCCATAAATGTTTCATCATACATAAAATGTATCCTAGAATATATAATTTTTGAATTACCTGGCAGTGTAGATAATGCACTATTAGGTGAATAATGTGCAGGCAAGGGTAATGCAGTTAAGTTCTGGCTTGTGAATTTGATGAAGGCACTGGTTCAGTGTTAGTCACAAGTCTCCTGTTACATCGTGATAAGTGAGTTCAGTACAGATTGCATGGCATTCTCCCACATAATGCACTGCTGGAAACAATAGAGGTACATTATTATGTTTTTTTTATGCAATTGGTTGGATCAAGCACTGTAATATTCCAGTAGGATCAACAATTCCTTTCATATCTTGTCACTGTTACTGATTTCTTATTTTTGTATACCCACTTATATTTTTGTATCCTCTTTAAATATTTGAGACAGGTTTTTGGTTTGGTTTTGTTGGGTTTAATGCTGGTGTAGGAAGAACCCATCTTCACTAGCCAAGGTTCCGATAACCCTATCTACACTAACCTAAACAGGATACTTTGTACGTTTAACATCGAAAGTGTGTCTATGTACCAGAGGGAAGCCATTACAAGTCTATTTGAGTGAAAGGTATTTGTGCAAACACGGACCGGCATTGGAAAAGTGCTTATTTATCATTCCATTCAAGTTGTGTGCTCACCTAGTCTTGATCACATAGGAACAGTGTTCAAATTTGAACAACTTCATTTTGATTGGATGTGGTGGCTTGCTGCATCCAATGAAATTCACAGACCAGAAGCACAGAAATATCTGCTCGATATGCCAAGATGTAGATAGGGTTATCAGAACCTTGGCTAACGCAGATGAGGAAGAACCTGACAATAAGCACTGACCCATAGGAAGCTTCTGGCATATTTCATACAGAGAATGCTTTTAAAAAAAATGAAAGTTGGCAAATTGTAATACGCAGCAATAAGCCAAAACTTATAATTACTATTTTTGCCAGTAAGTACATGTGTAGCACACTCAGAAAGATTATTAGTACTAATACACAAATTATGACAAAATGACCAATTGGTAGCTTTGGTTTCTGCCCCCCCCCCCCCAATACACTACAGCAGTTGGATTTTGTTTTGTTTTTTTAAGGGATGACCATCAGCTCATGAAACTTCTGCTGTCAGTAAGTAATGTATATCTTGCTGATTTATGATTATGCTTTTGTGGGAATTCCAACATTTGGACAGAATTTCAACTTCTGAAAGAAGAAGTATTGCAAATGGATATGCAATGCCCCAGAATATTTTTAAAGCTACAGATAAATCAGGGCTTTCCTGATCTTGATTCTGGTCTCTCTCTATACTGGCTATACTGGAAAATGTAAGAAAAAAAAAACCCCACCAACCCACAGGAAGCTACTGGCAAGCTCTCTCACATACCCATGCTGGGCAAGCATGAGACTCGAATACATGTGGACAGATGAGATGTCAGTGATCTGAAAAGGGAAGCATCTTAGACCACTTTGCTACCTATGGTAGGCTTCTTCTAAGTCCATAATATAGAACTAATGTTATTGAGCAGAAACCAAATTTTGTTTCATCCAGTCACAGTAACCTTGGCTTTTGATCCCAAAATCAGTAGTGTTTTTCCTTACCCCAAGTTCAAGCCATCCACAGAGATTTGTAACTATAGATGGAGGACTTGAATTACTGTGCAGAAAACATTTTTCTTCTTTCAGTCAGTGACCCTGACCTTTGACCCCAAAAATAATAGAACTTACTGACCTCCGGTGCAAGCCATCCACAAAGTTTGTTAATTGTAGATGGTGAAAAACTCACTATTGTTTGTTAATGAAACTGGTAACAAATGGGTGGACAAAATTAACATATCACACTCGGCCTTCTGGTAGGTATCTAATAAGGTGGATTGAGTAATATCCATCATGAATATGTGAATTTTTGGAGATCTCTGATATGTGTACTGCATGTTAAATCTTGTAACTACAGTTGTTTATTGCTCAGTCGGACAGGAATTTATAAGTTGAACTGTATTTAACATGCACCCATGCTGGTTTTGCTTTTGGTGATGAAAAACTTTATGATATACTATATATACTGTTATTATTTTTTTCAGAGCAGCTGCCCAGTTTGGGAAGATTTCTCAGTCAAAGCCACGAAACTTCACACCACTCTCAAGTATGACATTTCATTAAATATTATACTAAAAAAAGTAAAGATCTACATTTGTATACAACAGGCTAAATATATATATATATATATATATATATATATATATATATATATATATATATATAATTGGATATTCTCAAGGAGATTTTCAGTGTCAAAGGCTCACATTATTCATTATTCCCTTGGGATTGTTCTGCTCTGGTCCTTTGTTTCTATTGTGAAACCTAAATTCTAAGTAGGCATAAAATAGACAAAGATGCACCATATTTGCTAGTTGGGTTTGAACTTCTTTAGAGTAGTACATGTATATATAGTCAGACATGGGTTAAATGTTACCTGTTTTAAGCAGTCCAATATATTCATCAGCATGTTTTCTGAAAATCCCATAAACCAAAGTATTGAAGATATTGTTTATAAGTATTACAGCTTGAGCAAGCCAATAGGACATTCTCCCACTCCATGATTGCCAGTATCCACTCTAATTTAAAAAATCCCCATATCTTGTTTATTATTGGGGGACAGAGGTACTTCACTGGTCCCCCTGGCAGCTTAAGTAATATGCAACACAACCTGTCTTTAAGGTCAGTTTTTTCCCCGTTCCTGAGGTTGCTGCTTAAGACTTCTATGAATATAATGGCTTAATGATACACAGAAACTTTCATCTTTCTTGTATGCTTGTAGAAGAATCTGTGATAGGTTGCACATGAAGCTGATAATTGTATTGAATAGTTCATTGATTCAAAGAATGAAATGCATCAGGCTGACATATTTGGTATTGTTTCTGCATGTGGATGCATATATTTCCACAGAGGCTGCAGTTTTTCTAGCTCAAAGATTAGCTGTTGAACACTTGTAGAATTTACTTAAAAAGTACAGATTGTACATACTGTACATTGTTACATTTTGAAACTCTACCAAGCATCATGTTGGTTATAATCAAATTGAGCTGTCGTTTGAGCAGATATGCCAACACCCTGCTCATTAGCATTGCACATGATATAAAAAATCAAAATATTCTTTGTTGACACCTGTTGTGAATTAGGATTAATTGTTTTTATGCTTACTGAAAATTTTATGAAAAATTGATTCAAAATGTTGAATTTGTGATCATTTGAGTTGGTATATGGTAGTTGTAGTTACATAGGTGATGAACATTAAGCCCAAATGTTTGACAAGCTGCCTGTTTACATGTAAATCACCTGATGCTCAAACCGTTACTAGTGACAGTATTGGTTGGTGATCCGTAGGTATTGGCATGTGCTAGGATTTGACATGGTGATATGTTAATTCTGGTTTTGACATGGTCCTATGTTAATTCTAGTGTTGACATATAATATGTTAATTCTAGTTTTGACATGGTGATAAGTTAATTCTAGTTTTGACATGGTGATATGTTAATTCTAGTTTTGGCATGGTGATATGCTAATTCAAGTTCTGACATGGTGATATGTTACTTCTAGTTTTGACATGGTGATATGTTAATTCTAGTTTTGACATTGTGATATGTTAATTCTAGTTTTGACATTGTGATATGTTAATTGTAGTTTTGACATGGTGATATGTTAATTCTAGTTTTGGCATGGTGACTTTGAGATATGTTAATTCTAGTTTAGACATGGTGATATGTTAATTCTAGTTTGACATGGTGATATGTGAATTCTAGTTTTGTCATGGTGATATGTTAATTCTGTTTTTGCTAGGGATATGAAAGGGATTCATGTTACATATAAAATGTAGCATATTCAAATCCATCATTTTTCATGTGAGACAAAACCAGGAACTAGAAAAAGTGACCACTTAAGTTAGTTTTCTGATTAATCCTGATTGAAAGCAGTTGGGTATTGGGGGACATTGAGAATGTGGCTGCATGTCCTGGATAGTAGTTTCTTAAAAAGAGGTAACTTAAGGTATAGATTTGAATGTAATTTATGTTTACATTAGAATACCAGGGACAATATGTAACTTAACCCAAATCAGTGATCTGTTACTCACAACATAATTTGTGATTTTTGCATTTGCCAAAGATGGTAACAGCATGATAAATTTAAGACAGCGTGAATTGTATTGCATTTGACTGTTCCACTTGCTATACTACATTTGACGCGTGGTATGCAGCAGTTGGTAGAATACAATACCACTTTGTGAATTGTAGTGTAGCACATACCATGGTATGCAGCACCAGGTAGAAAGCAATACCACTTGGTCTATTGTAGTTTAGCACATCCTGTGGTATGCAGCACTTGGTAGAAAGCAATACCACTTGATCAGAGGTAGCATAATGCATACTGTGGTATGATGCACTTGGTAGAAAGTAGTACCACTTGGTCAAATGTAGCATAGTGCATACCATGTTATGCAGTAGTTGCTAGAAAGCAATACCACTTGTTTCATATGAAGCATAGCGCATACCGATAGTATGAATTGGGATGAATACAATGCAATATGTATCATCACAGTCAAATGTGATGCATCTTATATACATGCTTTTAAGTCAAACTGCAAACAACAAAAGATGCTGTAGCTTAATGCACTTGCAGATCCATGTCTGTTTTGTTTTTCTGCTGATTACTGTAACAAACTACACAGACCCAGATTTGCTGGAGCATTATTTGACAGCAGATTTGGGTCTGTGCAGTTTGCAGTTGGACTCAGTTTATAAGCGAGTATACACGGTAGTTGCTACATGTGCCATGCAGGTTTAATGCAAAGCTTGTAAATTGGTAGTTATTCCATTTTTCTTTGCTGCATAATTTATGGTTTGTGTTCATAGAAGAACAGTTACATTCAACCACCTTTTTATTCATGTTTACTGATTTTGTGATAAATTTTTCAGGACAACTCTGTTTGCAATAGGAGCTTTTCTAGATGCCTTCCAGAAGGTGGCAGACATTGCCACAGGCTCCAGGGGTAAGTCAACCACTAATTCAGGGTTTTCATTAAGGAATGGAGCAGACAGTAACAAGTCAGAAGTAGGTGGTATGCTGCCATTTGAACTCTATATGAATCAGAATGTAAAATGCTGTATATTTGCTGGCTTTTAGAGAAACCACCAACTTGATGTCCTTTTTAGGGTCTGACAAATTGCATATAAGAGGCTGCCAGGAAAGGAACTTGGTATTTGATTAGTCAGTTATGGCATGACCTGGTCAGATGAGTTGTTTTCAATATGTAGCCATTATCTTTGTCTTAAATCCAAGTTGACTTGCACTGCGGCATGATTTTGAATTTTTTCTTGTCACATTTCATATCTTGAAAAATTTAATGATTGAGATATTTTTTTATTCCTAGGAAGTGTTCTTATAATGCTGATTTTAAATTGTGCAGGTAAAGAATACATTACTTAAGGCATCACGTTTAAAAAAAAACAACCCAAAACATGCCAGGTAGCTTTACCACTTTAACCTTGTACCTGTTTGATGACATTAATAACAGAAAATTTCATGTGAGAAAAAGTTCTCCCAGTATATATTATTTCTAGCCTCAACCAAATGGAAGCATCTTGTCTTGGAAAACAAATTGAATTCATTTCATGGGCCACATCTAAACACAGTAGTCCATCAAAATGGAAAACAAATTGAATTCATTTCATGGGCCACATATAAACATAGTAGTCCATCAAAATGAAGCTCAGCTGTATACAGCAACCTTTATTAAACCACAGTGGTCTTATTAAATTGGTCAAAAGTCTGTTTATTCTTGCTACTAAATTTGGAGGGCTGTGGGGGGCAGGCAAGTGGTCTAAGGCACTCACCTTTACAAATCACTGACATCTTACCTCTGTCTTTGTGGGTTTTGAGTCTCGGCTTGGCTTATGTGGGTATGCGAGAAAGCTTGCTAGTATGCAACCCATGGGTTGGTGGTTCTTTCTGAGGTTTTCATGGCTTCTTCCTCCACAAGATACACTGGCCGCCATTTGTAGCTTATTGTGCTGAAAAATGGTGTTAAACTCACAATAACAAAGCTACTTAATTCGTTTAACTTGATTTTAGTTTGTGGCTGTTCAGAATTAAATAGAGTGTATTTTTGTCATTTCTCTTGCTGTTTGCCGAATATTTTTTATCCTGTGTCCCCTAATGTCTTGACCCGTGTGCCCCCTTGGTGCACTTTTTCATCTGGAAAAAAAATCTGCTTACTACTTTCTTTCCTGTATGTACAGTCATGTCTATGTTGGCACTAGCAAAAGTCGTTACAGATGATCGGAACTGTAAAATGGCAATTAATATCCATTTTAAAACAACATATTTGACAATTAAATTATTCATGGTTTGTGGTAATCTGTTGTGTTGCAATGTAAAATCTTTGATGGCTGCTAGTTTAACATGTTTTAGAGGTTGAAGGCACACTTATGATGATGAAGATTTAATTTCTTTCAAGATTGAATTAATTACAAGGGACTACATTTATGCAAATATACAGTTTGTTATTTAATCAGTGACTTTTTAATTTGGAAAGAAAAGTGATTTAAAAAAAGGGAATTCATATAATAAATGCTGAAAGATAATGAGTGAATACTAGAACTAAGTGGGAATAAGATCTGGAATGGGGGATTCCACAGTGCTGTTCATTTCAATGGAATTGTGTATTCAGACATGTTGATGTTTTCATGAGTTAAATGATTACTTGATAAAGCATTAATTACAGTGATGAAAATCTTCTAGGAAGAGATGATAGCACAGTGCAGTCAACAAAATTAAGGTAGTAAAACTTTCCAAGCAAAAGAGACTTTCTCATTTTTTTAGCTTTACTAGTGCATTATGTACTATTTACTAATTCCTTTGTCCCTTTAGAAGGATGTGTGACCCCCACATTTGGCAGATAGGGAACACACTGTCCCCAGACTTCAGGATCTTACGTACAAGACTGGATATACATGCTCTGCTCATGAAAAGGAGGGAACTCCAACTTTAGATTTATGAATACTGCATGATAACTTTTGCAATAAAAGTGTTATAAATTTACTTCAGTATATTGAATATTCGTAATAAAATCCATCAAATGAATATTTATATAGAATGGTGGAGACTATAGATCTCATGTATTAGAAAAGTTGATATACCTGTCCAACACTGACTGTTAACCAAACTTTCAGTCTCCTCTGCTATCTGACATGTGCTGTGGTTGATGTTTATTGACCTTGTTGCTGAATACTTAGGGAGAGGCATAGATAGGACTGGTTTGTGGGATGACCATGGCTATCATTATAGGGTAATAAATACAGCAGCAGCTCTGATAATTTGTTTTTGTCTATTTAATATTTATGCCTTTTTTTGTGGTATGTTGTTCCTCAACTCATTCTTTGTTTAATTTTCATACATTTTTGGAGCTATAATGGAACATTTCGATCTACTCTGTACCTGACAGGTTTATAACGTGTTTGAACAGAGTTTAATAATGGCTAATGTTTCTCAGTATTTCTTTTCTATTTCAACCACCCTGTTCTTATGTGATAATAAAGCAAGAGTAGGCATCATTTTCTTAAGAGTGATAATTGGTCAAATTTTTACCTCAGGTGCAAGATATTTAAGTCAGATGAATTTTCCACCAGATATTTTATCTAGACCTCTTATCCACATGTGTGTTGCTTGGCAGGTGATAATTTGAACTTGCCCTAAATTTTCACCAAGTTTTTCTTTCTCGTTCATGGGTTCATTTCTTGAGCGCTTAAGTGCTGTGTCTGATAGTAGTCCAGTCTATAGAATTTAAAAGATTACATGGTATTTCAGCTTTTGTCCATAGAATTTAGAAGGTTACATGGTATTTCAGCTTTTGTCTGTAGAATTGAGAAGATTACATGGTATTTCAGCTTTTGTCCGTAGAATTTAGAAGATTACATGGCATTTCAGCTTTGTCTATAGAATTTAGAAGATTACATGGTATTTCAGCTTTGTCCGTAGAATTTAGAAGATTTCATGGTATTTCAGCTTTGTCCGTAGAATTTAGAAGATTACATGGCATTTCAGCTTTTGTCAGTTATATCACTCCTTGATTTTTATGTGTGAGACAAAAGTAGTTGCTAAATTGATATGCTTTGTGGGGCAAAATTGCATTCCCCAACTCCTCAACACACATTGTTGTACCTCTACAATTTCTATTTGCATCTAGTTCTTGCAGTTTATATTGCATTGGCACCTGCTTTTGAAGGTTTTGATTGACTGATAAGACACTTGGCAATGTTATGAATATGATCAACACATGTACGTGTTTCACATTCATTATGATTGTATATTATGCATAGTCAGAGTTATGGCCCTTGTCTACAGAGCCCAGTCACAACACAGAACCCTTTTGCCAATGGAAGAATGGTTTGTAAGTAATACATTAATCACCTTATTGGAGCTACTGAAAGCACATAAATAAAATATTTCATTGATCAAAGATAATATGGTTAGCATGCTGGACCCCTCATTCATAGTGTGTGGGTTTGGATCCTGTCATCACATCAGCTGGGTTGGCTGTCATATGGTTGGAATATTTCTTGTGCTCTATCAGATTGTTTCTAGGATAGCTCCCCTAGCTGTGCTTTGGCTTCCTTAGCAACATAATGGAAAATTCATATTTTCCACTTCTTGTTTAAAGTGGTTCAGCTAATTTCAATATGTCTTGCTACAAATATTTGTTAGGATATACTGTATTAGAATATTGTCAGATGTTACTCTCATAACAGCAGTGAGACTTACTTAGAAGCCAGGCAAAGATTTATTTTTGAATTCTGAAGAAAAGCTGATCCAGTTTTGTTAAAACCTGGTTGGAAGGTTTCCTTGGACATGTTCTGTCAAAGCAGTTTTTTTAGCAACCATATGGAAAACCTGTTTTCAGTTTCTACTGTTGAACTGTCATGCCACTATTGATCAATATTGCTATGAATTTTGGTTACGATTTTTTCTCCAAAACTGTGATACCAAATGTGGTAGATGGAATCCTGTCCAGAACACCTTTCACATTCTTGTAAAAGATGCATCTTCTAGTCATGGTGAAGTCACTCAAAAGTTGAAACACAGTTAACTTGCCAAGTGCTATCTGTGGCATTATAGATTCAGTCAGAATTCTGTGGCATTGTAGGTTCATTCACTGTCTGCCTTTGGCATTATAGGTTCAGTTGCTGTAATGTCTGTGGCATTATAGGTTCTTTCACTGTAATGTCTGTCTGTCACATTATAGGTTCTGTGTCAGTGTAATGTCTATCTATTGCATTATTGGTTCTGTGTCACCTTAATGTCTATGGGTGTCATGATAGGTTCTGTGTCACTGTAATGTTTCTCTGTAACATTATAGGGTCTGTGTGACTGTAATGACTTTCTGTTGCATTAATGGTCTTGTGTCACTGTAATATCTGTGGGTTGCATGATAGGTTCTGTGTCACTATAATGTCTGTCTGTGGCATTATGGGTTCAGTCACTTTAATGTTTATCTGTGACATTATTGGTTGAGTATCAGTGTAAATGTTATTTTTGAATCCTATTTAAATAACTATATTATGACAGGAAAATGGTATCAAACAACATGCCAGTACAAAGTGTCTTCCTCTGTTAATTTAGATGGGTTGCAATCGTTGACAGTAATCTTGCCATGAAGATGGTGGTTCAGGGATCAGGTTAAATGTAGATGTAATTAGTCTGAATCATGTGATGTCAGTTGGTTTCTGTTACTGTAGTGTATAGCATGTGCCAAACTATGAAGACATACTGTACTCCCAGTTTCTTCAGTGCATGATGTGCCAGCTGTAAACATGTACTGTACATCAAAATCCTGGGTGCATGATGTGCCAACTGTAAACATGTACTGTACATCAAAATCCTGGGTGCATGATGTGCCAACTGTAAACATGTACTGTACATCAAAATCCTGGGTGCGTGATGTGCCCACAGTTCAGGGAATACAATGTTTATGATTTTATGGGAATTCTGCAGACTCTGGTCAACAGTGTCAGACCATATTTGGGTATACATGAGCACTGGTCAAATACAGTACATTCCTCACACTGAGAGGTACTGTCTTGTAATCATAACTGATAAAATATAGTAAATTCCGAATGTAGAGAGATACCGTCTTCTGTCAATTCTGAAACTTCCCAGCGATAGGTATTTGGCAATCCAGTTTGGCAGGCGGAGTACATTTTTTAGCACCTTAACTATAATTCGGATTGGTTATGCTGAATAAGGGGGCGTGATTCCACACGAAATCTCACGGTTTAAATGTGCCTTTCGCAACACTTTTAATCAGTCGGCACCATTTTCTGCAAGAGAAAAACAAAGGTAGACGACTCTGGGTCGAATTTAGAAGAAATTCACTCGTAATTGGGATCCAAGGGATTGGATGTCTGGAAAAATCTACGAACTCAGTTCTAGCGGTAAAAGCTTGAAGACACAAGGTGAGATAGTTCTACGTGAAGTATCTACCTGACGTATCACGTACTTACAAAACCAAAGTGACCACACAAAGTTGGAAGAAGAAGTTGGAGGCTGGACACCTGAGAATTTGGAAAAAGGGAAAAGTGGAAAGGACCCAGACATACAGGCACAAGGAAGTCAAAGAACAGTCGCAGTGAATTTGGACTGAACCAGAACCATCAGGTTATGAATCTGTACAAGGCAGTGTTTTCGATCATTCACTCGGATCAATGATGAATTAATTCTATCACCTAACAGACCGGCTATTTGTATAAGCATATTTGTATTTGAAATTCATTGAATAACATAAATTGAAAAGTGTATCTTTCTAATGTAAGGCATTATCACAATTGTTTATGAATCTAATTGTTTATGAATTGCTGATTAAATTTTATGGTTTGTACATGTACGGGGGCTCATGTCATTCTGTTTTATATATCTGCTCAGATCTTTATCTATTCCATATATAAGTTTCACACTTTATATTGATATTTACTTGTTCCGGGCTAATGCGCTGTCCGTTACGGATCACTGCCATCTCACCTCTGTCTGCGTGGGTGTGAGTCTAGGATTCGGCGAATGTGGATATGTGAGAAAGCTTGCCAATAGCTTCTCGTGGGTCGGTGGTTCTTTCTAGGGATTTCCCGGTTTCTTCCTCCACCATTAATACTGGCTGCCATGTATAGCCTATCGTGTGCTGAAAAATGGTGTTAAGCCCCACAACAACAACAACAACAACTACTCGTTCCGGGCAAATTACACAGTCGGCGATCACCCACTAGATAATGATAATCAAAACCATACAACCCACCCCAACAAAGCTGGGGGAGTTCGCAACAGAGACCATTAAAGTAAGTATCAAATCACATAACATAATTCAGATGAGAGACAGCAAGTCAAATCTAGAACAAACAGATCTTGTCAAGAATCACTCCAAAGAACATAATCCTGAAATTTCACTTTGATACTCTGCAACATTACTTTAATATGTCCCTTAAACAAGATCCAAAACTTGAGACACTATAATGTCATCATTCTTTGCTTTCCATTGAAATGTTCCAAAACTTGTAAATAAAAATGTGGTGGTTGTCTTCAGAGCAACATCTGTGCTGGCCATTTTACATGTACACAAAATGTTGACAAGTTCAGTGACCAAGATTATAATCACATGAATACTTTGGATTGGATACTTTTGCGTAATTATCTGCATGATGGACCAATTTCCCACTGGAAACAAATAAGGTGCATGAGGCACAACAAGGAGATACATGTGTCAGGAGTAGAAATCAAAGTTAATTTATGTAAAAACTGGAAAGAAAGTCATTGACATCCGCTAAATCAGTCTGATTGTATGTGTGCATGGAATATCGGGGACTTTGTAGGATGGGCAACTCGAAGGATATTGGCAGAGAAAACGGGGGTTAAAGCACCCTTGATTTCTCTTCCATTTTCCTTTTTGTCATCCCACCCTACATTATGTCTAGTATTCCATTTATACAAATAGTCTAATACTTAGACCATAACCTAATTTTTCATCAATCATTGACATACCTGTAGCATCTGGGTGCTCTTTATGAAAACTGATGTCTCAAGCATTCTGTACCTGAAACATGGACAGCAGTGGTGATCATTCTGGTTTGTTTGATCTTGATGCAGACTTTTTGAATGAAGATTTTACAACTGTACTACATCTTCTTGGTCTAACAGGCATTTTCAAAATTCATACACTGGATCAGGAATACTCAGAATTGTGTAGTAAATAGCCAGTTTGCTGAACCAGTGGCAGAAGCAAACATAAAAGTGCAACAAGATCAAAGTGTACGTCAAAAAAAAAAAAACGTGTTCCCCAGTGAATACCTGGTTACTCAGTGTGGAAGGAATGATCTGAGTATAGAAATTACAAGCCTCAAACCTGCTAAGAAGATATTCATTCGATTCCAGAGGATATTTCATATTTTAATGATAACCAGCAGAATGGATTTGATGAGTCATTTGTGAGATGGTGTATTGTGAAAAGATGGAACCTACTGCTGTACCCTACTATCCTGCATATACATCTCAGTTACTTTTAAATTACAAGTGGGTATACTGTTTTGTAACATGATCTTACAGCAGCCTTGTACTCAGCATCTGTCAAGCAGGTATTCATGCACAGTGGATCATCTTTTTTGTTTTTATTTTTGATCAGGTCTATTACACACAGATGAGTAGAGCAGGTTTGGGATTTAGCTCGAAAATCATACAAATTATTTAATTGTAACTTACAGGCATCAAAACCATTCAGCACACACACACTTCTTGATAACATACAGACAATGAAACCATTCAGCACACACTTTCCTGTACATAACATGCAGACATCAAATCCATTTGGCACACACTTTCCGCTATAATGGCTCGTTGTTTAAATTTTGCTCTTTTGCATTGATATCATGAATGCACTATTCATTAGCATGAAATATTTAGGTATTACTTACTTGAAGATTAACTTGGAGTAAACGTGCATCTGATGTCATTCACACATAGAAGTTATTGTTGCTCTGGGGGCTGTTGTTAAAAAAATGCAGGTGTAATGAGTTTTGTGAAATCAGTTGTAATGTTGTAAAATAAACATTATGTTGACAAGAAGATCAGCACAGAAACATTTATTGGCCAGAGTCATAATGAAATGGGGTTTTGTGCTCACAATCTATTATTGGCAAACTGATCACTTGAAAGAGGAATAATGTGAAGAGAACTTGGATTGTCTGGAGAAGTGATTAGGTCAGCTACATATCAGTTCTGTGTTATATAAAGTGCTAGGAAGGGATTCAGTGTATCTGATTTAATTCAGTCAGAATGGTACCTATTTTATTGTATGTCAGATTAGTTCCTTTGCCGTGGAAACTTGTTCCAGCCAGTCATCAATCAGTGGAATTTCAGGTCTTCTGTATTCATGAATCCATTTTCTTATTCAGTCATGGGTATAAAGTGTTATGGAAAGCCATTGCCGCCAAAAGTATATCATTGAAATAATAAAAGTAAATTTAAAATAAACCAAGAAAACCTACAACAAAACAAACACGCTTGTAAAATAATAATAATAAATCCCAGACAATAAGATCAATACTCAAATAAGGCACAAACGAAACAGACAAATGTCGGCTGAAACAAACAACATACCATTGAAACAAATCAATGCCAAACGAAATGAATGGTGTTTAATCAATAAGATCAATACTCAGATTAAACAAAGGACAGAACAGACCAATATCTACAGAAACAACATACCAATGAAACAAGCCAACGCAAAACAAAATAAACAGTATTTAAACTATAAAGTTAATGTGGAAATAAAATAAACGAGACACAAACAGAACAGACAAATGTCAGCAGAAACAAACAACATACCAATGAAGCAAGCAAATGTCAATGAAGCAGCAGATTTGTTATCATGAGAGAGGCTGCCACTGACCATTGCGATGTCCCCAGTGCCACCGTCAAGATCACCCCTGGCCGATGACTGTAGTATCCCCCTTGCCCCTGTCAAGATTGCCACTCCAATCATCTCTCTCCACTTTGAATGTCTGAACAGGTACACACATTTTATCCTCATATGCAGTGGAATCTGTTTACAATACAAATGGAGACAAATGTTTATATTTGTAGAACTGTGTAACCTATTTGACAGTGATGATAAAAGATATTTGGCCAAGCACATACTTATCATCACTTGAGACTTTCTTTGTGCACAGAGTAAAAATGTAGGATATATTCAAGCTGAAGAAAATATACAGAGATGGAAGACTTTGAAACTTCACTGACTCCGAGAGTTGTATGTTCATTGATAATTGTGAGATTGCAACTTATTGTAAAAATAATCATTGTTACGGCTAGTGAGTGGAGCAAAATCCAGAATCCAGGGATAATCCATAAACTGACTCATTGTTTTATGAATGGGATGTGTTTTCTGATTTTGGTGGTGATCGTGTTCCACAGAATGCTTGGTTATCATTGTTTGTTATAAGTTTGGAAAGTCACAGATCTTTTACATTTGTTGCTGTATTCAATTAAAATTTTGCAATAGTATTACAGTATGTATTTAGTTTAAATGCAGATATGCTTGTAGTTCCTGTCTTGCCTGTCTATTCTGCATAAGCAGAAAATATGTTTTATTGTTGTAAAAGCAGTGTTAAAGCTTGATATTAAAATGTTTGAAAGTTTCATATCTTGTACATCAGTTCTTTGTATTCAACTGAAAAGATAATATGAATGAACACTAGTAAATCTGAAATGAACAGTACTAATTAAAACATACAGTATAAACTAAAGAAAAGAACAAGACAATGAAGCAGCACTATTTGACATTGAAAAATACATTACATGTACAAAGATGGCCAATGCACGAGGGATGGTGGGTAGAGAGGGCAATGTATGCATAACTGACTTGGCGTGCTTTGGTTGCAGCGAAAATTCATTACTCATCATGAAGAAGTGTATATAGTTTATCAAATGCGTTAACGCCAAATATTTAACATTTGTTAAACGACGAGTCAGTACAAGACACTCTTTCCATCCTCCCTCCCTCTCCCTCTTTCTCTCTCTCTGAAAAGGGGTTCATGATTTAATAAAAAAAGTAATTTCAAGCCCCTCTACTTACCCCTTGGTAATTTTATGAGAATTAATGAATTGAAATGAATTGATTAAAAATTTAAAATAAACATTTCAACCAGTTAAGCCAGCTTACATTGGACACTCATTGAAATACATGTCTGTGCTCACTGATGATGCTGTTTGTATTTGGGGTATCTAATGCCTTGGTTGACTGGAGTGGCGATCCTGACAGGGCCACAGGGGATATTATAGTCATTGGCATGGGCAATCTTGACCGTGGCACCGGGGATATCTTAATGGTTGGTTGCAGCCTTCCTCATGATAACAAATCTGCCACTTCATTGAGAAGCCTTATAGTGTTAGTTAACTCCTACATCATGTGCTATTTTTAACTATTATACTATTATGCACTCTTGGCTGTAATCTCACCTTACAATACAGTGGCACCCTCTGTTCTTTCGACAAATATGACTATTGTGTTTTATTTCTCGGTAGTGTTTGTGCTTTGGTGTTATATATATATATATATATATATATATATATATATATATATTTATATATTTATATGGATTTTTGTAAAGACCATTTACTTTGTTTTTGATGTTTGCTTGTTTCATTAGTATGTGGTTTGTTTCTGTAGATATTTGTCTGATTTGTTTGTGCCTTTGTTTTATTTGAGTATTGATATTATTCATTAAAAAGAAATTATTTCATTTTGAAGTTTGCTTGGTTCATTCATATTTTCTTTGTTTCAGCTGAAATTTGTCTGTTTCATTTGTACATCGTTTGTTTTATTTGAATATTGGTCTCATTGCTTTAATATTATTATTTTACAAGCATGTTGGTTTCATTGTAGCTTTTCTTTGTTTATTTTAAAGTTGCTTATACATGTAACATTTCAGTGATATTTTTTTGGTGGCAGTGGCTTTCCATAGAGTATGATAGTGCTTCAGCCAGCTTTGTAATTTTCTGGAAACAAATATTAGACAAAGTAAACTTTGATTTGTCCCAACATAATATGCTATCATTCCAGTCCTTTTTAAATGGCTTGACTGGTTGAAGACCAGTAAAGTTTATGCGATGGTGTGGAAGCCAGTGTGTTAACCATCTGTTGCTCCATTGGCAAATATTTGTTATGGCTACTCCTCCTGAACAATTGGGAAAAATTACATGAAACTCATTTTCATAATCATATCTATCTAGTTGGTTCTAAATGAATATGCATTTCTGGTACAAAATAAGGAATTTTGAAATTGATACTCTTCCTAAAACATTGTGAGTAAAACTTTATAAATATTCATTCAGATTGTGTTTCTCCTTATTATTAACAGTTTTAGCAGTTACTTCATATACACCTGGATATTAAGTGATGCCATTCATCCATGCATGCATGCGTGCACATGCTTGAGTGCATTTATATGCAGTGTCTTTACAACTGTTTAAACAAGGAGACTTCTCACTTTTTGGGATATGATTGGGGATGGTCTATTGATGGTGATTAAAGATCTAATTATTTTACCTGCCCACTGAGTGGTGTGGGAATGTTTGTTGCTGAATAAATAACTAGGAATAAAGTGCAGAGGATATGACTTGAATCACTGCAGATTCTGATGTTGCAAACCATCATGTGTCATTAAATTTTCATTAATTCAATAAATGCAGCATATTTGTGATATAAAAATATCTCTGAATAAAGGATGAATGTACCATTTTCTGTCTGTTAGCCATTAAAGGTGAAAAATATACACCAAATTTTGAAAATATAAGTTTGGGATACACATTGATTTGCTTGTTGTTAAAAACGATTGCAAAATTTTCTACTAAATTTAAAATTGAAATATTTCTTTCACTTGTACATTTTATCCATCACATGCCATGACTAGCTGTTTTGGTACAGTTCCATATATTCTAGTATATAAATATGAACCAACTGTCAGCTGTGTCGACCCACATCTGCCATTGCATAATGTGTCAAAAGATCTGGATCTATGCAGTTATTTTAGACTCAATCAGTAGAATAATCAGCATAGACCGTGATCTGCCAGTGCATTACACAACACCACATCCAGGTCCTTGTTTCTTTTAGTCAGACTCAGTTTATATGCAAGTACATAAGGTATTTCAGGGTTAGGGGTATAAATAACAGCTGTTAAATGCAGAATTGATTAAACGATTGCAAAACAAAACTGTTTATGCATGTCATGGAATTGAAAAGAGGAATAATTTTTCACCAAAAAAATGGACAAAATCTGATTCAGTTTTATCACACTTCATTATAAATAATGCAATATAATCATGTTTTATTTGGAAACTAGTTTTATTATCAGTTAGTAGGGTTAGTTTTAGAGCGTAAAATCTTTTCTCAGCTTTGCTATATTGTACATATAAAGGAACCTTGTTTGATATAGCATGCTGAGAATTGCCTGCCTGCATCAGATAACACTTTTCTGCTAAATTCATAGCAAACAATGAAACTTCCCATTGACAGAACAATACTTCACAGTTTTCTCAAAGGTGTTGCAATCTCAGTTCAACATACTGCAGAAGATATTAATTTTTTGGCAGTGATATTGTCACTTAATACTGGAGGCTGTCTTCACTTTTTTGCTTTGCTTCCCCATCGTTTTACAACTTAACTTTTAATAGGCATAATTTAGTCAGGAATGTACTGGTGTGTCATCCATCCATCTGTTCATAGCAACTCCCCCTTAGTCATCCTGATTACCGCCAAGCTTTCAGTGGCCTTGTCATGGATTTCAGGTGGTACTGTCAAACTGTGCTTTGATAGAAGACAATAATTCCCAACTTTTTTGTTTTGGACAGACCTGTTAGCCGAAGCAGTTAGTGTCCACCTCAGATGCAGAAGGTCACGGGTTTGAACCCCGGCCAAGTCGTACCAAAGAATTATAAAAATGGTATTTAAATCTGCCTTGCTTGGCGCTCAGCATTAGGAAGTTGATGTTAGGACTGGTTGGCCTGGTGTCAGGATAATGTGACTGGGTGAGACATGATGCTACATGTGTGCGGCATGATGCCCCAGTGCTAGACATCACTATAAACTGCCACACTGCAGAAATTGTACCGATATGCCTGAAAAATTGTTTAAACTTCGTTAAAACTCAAAAAATACTTTTACTTGCTTCAGATTCTGCATAGACCCTCAATTCATGACTAGCAAATGGTTTGTTCCAAGCATTTTGTTTGCTTTCTGGTTCATTTGTCTGAGTTAGTATCTGGTATATCAATATCACTTTTCTGGATTTTTTGATAGAATGGACCAACAGTATGCCCCATGAATAGACACCTATTCCATATAAATTTATTACTTATTTCATTACCATCTGTATTTGCTCACAGTTTGAGCCCATCTGTAAATTGTACAAACCCAGATCTGCCATCATGTAATGTGCTGGCATATTTGGTTCTGTGCAGTTTTTTAGGAGTATTCAGTAGAACAAACATATCGACTCTGATCTGCCAGTGCATTATGCAATGGCTGATTAGGGTCTTTGTTGTATGCAGTTGGACTTGATTTATAAGCGATTATATATGGTATGTGGACAAAATTCTTATCTCCCTATGGGTCCAGATAACTGACATTTTACTGTGATGGTTTACATTAGTTTATGTGTGAAAGTCAGATTAACATGACATGACTGTTATTGTCAGTGACCTTGTTAACTCTTCTTGAAAAATTTAAGTCAAGAGCAGTTTCTTTTAGATAAGGCCCTAGCAGTTGGCTTCTTGAAATGTTTTATCTAGACTGGTATTTTAGCTTGATACATACATGCCACAGGGGTCCAGGGTTTATCTACAAACAGTAGACCAGACTAGGGTCCAGCTGTTACATCAAAAGTGCTTACTATTGGTATTATCAAGTAGGTGTCAATAGTTTGAATCCTCAGGTGTTGCTTGATATTAGACAAGGATGATGTTTGGTTTGGATTGTTGTTTCTAGATCATCTCAACATCTGGATGTTATTTAGTGCCAAAGCAAGTGGAGTAAAATCCCTGGCCAGTGACATGTAGATGACCCAGGCAGGTCTGATGGTAGGATTCAAACCTGTGCCCTTCTTGTTGCAATTCTGGCACACTTGTTCCTGAGACACTGGCTTTATAACCTTGATGTGTTCATGTGATATCAGTATTTGAATTATGATAAAAGAATTTACCTTGAGTGAAATGAATCTGGTAAGATATATTGCAAACAACCATTGAAGAACAACAGGTTTGGTTTGGAGGGAAAAAGGCAAGAAATCTTATAATGAACATTTAAACTAATTCCTGACACATGTACATTGTGTATTAAATTGGCTTTTTATTTATAATATACTGTTGGGTTTAGAGGTACAACAAATTTTTGACAGAACATTGTGCCATTAGATGCAGATGTTTTATCACAAATACATTAAGATGGATATACTAAGTAACTTTTTATATTTCTTTTTGATCTCATGAGTTGAAGGAAACCAGTATTTTTTTTTCTTGGAGTTTACACAGTTCATATCCCATTTATAGTGTATTCGTTTTGAATTACTGTATTCAGCTCTTACTTCATTGCACATATTTGTATGGTCTATAATTATACCATTACAAATAGAAATTACCATAATTTGTCCATAATAAGTCCATATTGGATGATGAGCTCATCCCATACATAATTTTGTAAAATTTGTATGTAATAAATCCACCTCCAGTTTTCAAGCAATTTGCAAGGAACACTACCTACTGTAGGTTGATCTTAGGAGAAATCCCATACTTTTGGAAGTGAGTAGTCAAGAAGTAGTTTGGTATCTACTTCCTGATACATGTTTGTTTTGGTTTCCCTGTTCAACAAGACCTGATACATGTTTGTTTTGGTTTCCCTGTTCAACAAGACCTGATACATGTTTGTTTTAGTTTCCTGGTCAACAAGACCTGATACATGTTTGTTTTGGTTTTCCTGGTCAACATTACCTGATACATGTTTGTTTTGGTTTCCCTGGTCAACAAGACCTGATACATGTTTGTTTTGGTTTTCCTGGTCAACATTACCTGATACATGTTTGTTTTGGTTTCCCTGGTCAACAAGACCTGTATTATTTGTTATGAGTAGGCATTTAAATTTTCTTCAGCAATGGGCATCAATTCATCATGAATACATTATACACCTGGACTGTTTTAAGGAGAGTAAATTTGACAACTTTACTGGCATTATATATATTAATGCTGTAAGATAAATACCAACAGTGAAAATTAATGGGTTTTTTTTCATAGCTCTACTGGTCATAGATCAGAAGAGTTTATGGGATGGTTGTCCATTGTCCCTGTCTGTCATTTGTTATCCCTACTCTCATCAACTACTTTGAGAATATTATCAAACTTTACACATACATTCATCCCAAGGTTTGCTTGGACATGATATATGGCCACCACAGTAGCCATCTTGAAAGTCATGTTCTAGATTCTACATGTGGTTGTCGCATCAGAATGGGGTTTTGATCTGTTATTTAAGAGCAGTAGATGAAGCAAGTTATATGTGGGTTAAAGGAAATCATGGACAAGTGGAAGTTTACACTTCAACATTTTCTTTTGCTCTTGCTCATATGTTGTAGTTATATATCCAGTAATTGCTGCTTTGGCAAAGTATGCCAGACACTCTCTATTGTTTGTAGATCAATTTCCTAGATACTGTTGCATGTATGGTTATGCAGTTTCCTAGACACTGTTGCATGTATGGTGATGCAGTTTCCTAGACACTGTTGCATGTATGGTCATGCAGTTTCATGTGCATATTCACATTTATCACTTGTGGTTGTATACATAAATGCTTACTTTTCTTCCTGAACTGGACATGCCATGTTTTTGGATTATGTATTTGTTGTACATGTGCAGCAGGCACAATATCATTGAAAAATAATTTCATGTTGGTTCATTGTTAGTACAGTCCTTCAAATTTGAATCCAGTTATAAGCAAAAAAGCAGAGAAAAATCCAATATTTGAATTGATTTCATAAATGGGAATATATTGAAAACTATTCAGTTGCATCCCCTTTAATGCTTTCTTGAAGTACCATTCTTGTTCTAATGAGCATTTAACTGAATGATTGGGTTGGTTGGTTGGTTGGTATGGGTTTAATGCCATTTTTTACCACATGATAGATTTTACATGACAGCTTTGGAGGTAGAACATGGGAAAACTTGGGAAGAAGCACTGACCCCTAGGAAGCTATTGGCAAGCTTTCTCAGATACCCATGTTGGCTGAGTCCAAGACTCGAACTGACACAGAGGTGATCTGTACACACAAGTGATTTAGACCACTTGACAGCGTGGGGGTCCATTTAGCTGAATTAATACTTCTATGAGTTGAAACTGGTCGTAAAAGAATAGTTTTCAATGAATTCATTTAAAATTGAGAATTTATATCAAACAGAAGTCCTGTGGTGTTTTAATTTTTGTAGGACAACTATTATCAGCAAAAAAATTTAAAAAGATTAATTCCTGTTACTTTGGGAAGGTAACTCCTTTGATAGCAAGGGAAGCAACCTATTTTTGATGTTGAAAGAGTTGATTACAATGTAGAGGCACATCTCAGAGCAGTCTTGATTGTAGATTAAGGGTTAGCTCTCACAAGTGCATTAAAAAACTCGTTAAGAAAATGAAGTTTCTTTTGGGCAAAATAACTTGCAGTGGGCTTAGTACATCTGTGTTGCAACCTATAAATAGATTATAATTATTTTTGTAAAATCCACATAGTACAATAACAGGACTTGAAATTAGTGGTAGCCCACTAGACTGAGGCTAGTAAATTTCCACTTGGAATAGTAGCTTTCATATCAGTAGTGTGATGGCTTGTAAATTTCCACTTGGACTAGTAGCTTTCATGTCAGTAGTGTGATGGCTAGTAAATTTCCACTTGGAATAGTAGCTTTCATGTCAGTAGTGTGATGGCTAGGAAATTTCTACTTGGACTAGTAGCTTTCATGTCAGTAGTGTGATGGCTAGGAAATTTCTACTTGGACTAGTAGCTTTCATGCCAATAGTGTGATGGCTAGTAAAGTCTCAGTTATTGCCAGTGTTTTTTGAGGGAAGGACTGGTGAAGATATACTAGGCCTTTTGGCTGAAAAGAAATTTATGTTATATTCAAGACATGCGATACTGGTGGGGACTTTTTATCTGAGCTAAATGATTAAACGGCTTTATTATTTATCTGATTTCCATTTATAACATCAGAACTTGAGTGCCTGCATTAATGGGCTGTAATAGAACCATGGTTGCTGCATTAATTGACATTGCCAGATTGTTGTGCAAATCTTGAACTATCAGATTAATGACTGCCCAACTAATTTTACGAAAGTTTCTGTTTATGAAGGAGCTGCCTTTAAATTAATCACTCCTGATATTAGATCTTTCATCACATGATCTGCAAGTAATTCACTACTGGAGGCAAAGTAGGTTTCCTCAAACTTCTATCCAGAATTTTTATATCATTGAAAATGATATAAATAAATGCAGATTTTAACTTCTTGGTTTTAATGTCTTTATTTTTAAAATCTCAGAGAAAAATGAAACTATATAGAGCATTACAAAGGATGGTAGCTGTAGTTTGCACTAGTTTTTTGGTACAATCTTTCTTTGCCCTGTGTTAACTGACATGATATAGGACTTATGGTATTACAGAAGCAGTAAATCAAGGCTTAATTTATCATGACATCAATTAATTCATCCTACTTTCAATTATCCACCCAACTTATCTCTATCAGATTTTAAAGTACCATATAGGTCCATTCACATACCATACATGTTTTTGTCTATGTCCACCATTTTCCCTTGTTTTCCAGGAGTTTAGGGGGCTGCCTGAATGATGTTTAAGTGTACCATTGGCTGACATTTATAGAAATGGAGACATTTTTTTAAATATATATCTGTTATTGTTATCAGTGGTGTCCCAAGGCATTAGAACTAAAAGCAGGTATTCTTGCTAAAACCAACAAGGGAGTTGTCAAGAGCGACTTGGACTACAATAGTGAATCTTGTGGTGGTACATAGATATGGTTGTTGTTGTTGTTGTTGTGGGGCTTAACGCCATTTTTCAGCACACGATAGGCTATACATGGCGGCCAGTATTAATGGTGGAAGAAGAAACCGGGAAATCCCCGGAAAGAACCACCGACCCACGAGAAGCTACTGGCAAGCTTTCTCACATATCCACATTCGCCGAATCTTAGACTCGAACCCACGCAGACAGAGGTGAGATGGCAGTGATCCGTAACGGACAGCGCTTTAGACCACTCGGCCACTCGGGGCCCCCCATAGATATGGTAAAACTGCCCCAAAGTAATCATCACCAGATAGTCACTATCTTTAAATCCCATCATCAATTATACAAAGTGTACACAAAATTAGAGACGACAAAATTTTGGGAACATCACCTTCATGAGATACATGCAGTTGCTATCGCTATTCTTTCCAAAATTTTTTATTTGGTGACATTGGCTGTATTTGGATGGAGTGAGACAACTAATGGAGTCAGCAATTTTTTTTGAGTGATGTAACTCTTGATGTTTGAGCTAAGACGGTTTTGCACTTTTTAAAAGAGTGCAGTTGATATAAATCTTTTTGTTTTATTTTTAGGGGTCTTGCTTTTTCTTTTCCTTCATTCCAGTATTGTATGCATTTTGTGTGTGTGTGTGAGGGAGGATACAAAAGCTTGCTTGAACTATATATATATAACCAGGATTGTGATACAAGTGATCCATTTATATTATATATTGCTGCAAAGAAAAACATGGGAGACCTAAATACTGTTAAGTCAAGACTGGTCTCACCTGAATTTCATCCTATCTGTCTCTGACCGTTACGAAATTTGGTGTTGTCTATACACTGTACTATGACAGGCCTATGTAATTTAAGTATGTCATTAGATCAATAGATAAAAAGGAAATTAGGCCAAGAACATTTGGTATAAACTTTGGATCATGGACCTTGTCAGGTGAGCTTGATTTAGATACCTGTATGGCCTACATTTTGACTGTTACCTTTTCTTTTGTGACTGATACAGGTTATAGATAAAGGTTTACAAATCTCAGCAGAACTGAATCAGTTGTAATTATGCAGTCAATCAATACATCAATATGTCCTTCAAATATCACGTGTATAAGTTTGTGTATCATGTGCATGCTCACAATCTAACTGCAAACTGCATAGACCCAGATCTTCTGGCACTTTATGCACCAGCAGATCTGCGTCTGTTAAGTTTGTTAGGCCTAATCAGTAGAAACAGCATAGAAACTGATCAATGGACACATGCAAACTTAAATAATGGATTGTGAAATTTGTTCCGATCATATGTTGTTGTACAACCTACATCTGACACAGCTTCAGAAAGAAAAAACTTCCAGTATGGAGTACACAAGCTTTGTTTGGCATGAATTATGGAAATAATGTTTATTTACATGTCCCGGAAAATGTATATTCTAATTGTGTACTAACTCCAGCAAGAGGCAAATGGTTTATGAACAGGAGACAATAGCATTTCATGTACGTGTAATTTTACTGGGTCAGATTTTCTCATAATGATGCCGGTCCGATTTTCTCATAATGATGCAGTTTCTATACCTCTTGATTCAGGTATCCCATTGGCATTACTAATTCTAGACAAATGGTTTTTCACACACTTTCTGAAGAAAACAGAATTTTTGTAACTCATACAGTTTTCATGAGAATACAATTTTTGTGCAAGACAACTTTATTTGCTGGAATTTGTTTTCACCATTTGCAAGGTATAAAATATGCTTGTTGCCAGTGAGCAGATTGTGGAAATATTATGTCACGATTATGCTGAATTTATTGAAGGGGGGGGGGGAGATTACAATGATTGGATGTAGAGAAAAACATCAAATCCTTCATGTGTTTGCTCTTAACACAAACAGCTGCCATATATACTCAACACAAACACCTGCCATATATACCCACATAACAGCATGATCTGTCTGCCAGCATCATAGGGCTTGATCTACCATCACATAATGTGCCAGCAGATCATGGTGTATACCGGTATTGTTTGTTTTATTGATTTGTCCTCTGCATGGACCTAGATCTGCCCGTGTACAGTGTGATAGTAGATCTGGGTCTATGCAGCTGAATCTGATGAATATGTGAGTATATATAGAACATTGCAAACATTATTGACCATGATATGCCATTAGATATTGTACTGATAGATCAAAGTTTACACCCTTCATTCCTGTGCTTCTAGACTGCTCCAGTGGTGTAGTGGTTAGAGCATCCGCCTTATAAAAATGGTACTGACAAATGCCTCACTAGGCAGTTAGCATTAAGAGGTTAGTGTTAGGACTGGTCAGCCAGGTATCAGGATAATGTGACGGGGTGAGAAATGATGCTACATGTCAGCCCCAGTGCTAGACATCATTATTAACTGCCACACAGCAGACATCGTAGCGATAGGCCTGAAAAATTGTTAAAGCGATGTTCAAAATCCAAATCCTATGTTTCTAGCAAACAGGGTTGACTGTTCACTTATGGTTGTGCTTTATATAATAGTACATGTTAGTACATGTACATTGGATGTTGTATAATGTTCACAAGTGCCTAAGAACTCCGCCTGTACAGCAACCTCCCCCATTATAACATGCCTCATTATAATGTGATTCTGAATATAATGTGGTACTGCTATGAACCCCACGACCAAAATCTTAACAATGTTTAACAATTATGGTAGAAAGAAACAAGGTTAAACTTAGTCTTATATCTTCCTTTTCAAAATATGATTATTTAACAAAGTTTTGATAGTGCCCACTATACCACAGTTCAAATAGCTTCTTGTGGGTCAGTGGTTCTTTCCGGGGTTTTCCCGTATTCTTCCTCTACAATCAATACAGGCCGCCATGTATAGCCTGTCTTGTGCTAAAAAATGGCCTTAAACCCTACAACAACAACAACAACAACAACCACCACCACCACAGTTTAATATATTACACAATTCGCAATATATTTTGGTTCTGTATATCATAGTACTCAGTATAAGACTTTGGTATATAATGCAGTCAGTGATGATGGATCCCAACTAACACATTATGATAAGGGAGAATTGTAGTAAGGATTTAGTGAATATACTGTATACACTGTATATCAGATCGAGATAGATATTGCGGTGAATATGCAGTTGTGTTTCAACATTTCTACATATAATATCTGTGTATAGTGCACACGCAACATTTCTACATATAATATCTGTGTATAGTGCACAGCAGTTTTGAGAAGTGTAGAACCAGATGCATCTTTGCTAGCCAAGGTTCCGATAACCCTATCTACACCTTGGTGGATCGAACAGCTATATCAGTGCTTTGTCCTAGCAACATCTATTGGATTTCATGTGTTGTCTCCCTTAGTATATAATTCCAGCTAACCAATAATGTGGTGCATTGTACATTAGCCGAAAACGGTGGTGGCATTTGACCTAAAAAGGATACTTTGTGTGTTTGACATCGAAAGTATGACTATGTACCAGAGGGAACCCATTACAGGTCTATTTGGGTGAAAGGTATTTGTGCAAACATGGATTGGCACTGGTAAAGTGCTTATTTATCGGTCCATTCAAGTTGTGTGCTCCCCTTGTCTCGATCACATAGGAACAGTGTTCAAATTTGAACAACTTAATTTTGATTGGATGTGGTGGCTTGCCGCCGCATCCAGTGAAATTCACAGACCCAAAGCACAGAAATATCTACTCGATAGAGTTATTGGAACCTTGGCTTGCAAAGATGAGCCAGATGTGGGTTGACATAGCCTGGCAGCATACTAGGATAGCAGTGTTAAGTAAATTACATGCATTTTGTAGGCTGTCCAGCTGGTATTCAGTCATTCTTATTATGCTTGAAAATATCTTGTGATGCAGCTGCTTGTCAGCTCTCCATTCTGCCTTTGCTGGTGCACTAACAGTTCTTGTCAGTAATAGACATTAATTTGCTTTCATGCTCAGGATAGTTTCAATACTTAACAAGAAAATTAGTTTACTTTTATATCTAAAGGTTACTACCGCTGAAATGATTCAGTTCCAGATGGCTTGCAGTGTAGCTCATTTCTACAAAGATCCTGAAGTAGAGCAGATGTCCTCATTCTGCTCACCCAGTTCTCACTATCCACCTTTTTAGCATTGTAATATATTTATTGGAGTGATTTGTTTTCAATGTAAATGTATTTCCTTCAACACTTTTATACCTAATACCTTATTAGTAATAATCTTTCGAAGATGCACCATTGATCTAGAAACAACATCACATCTTGTATCAGTGATTGTTGTAATTTTCCTGTTTTCTTTGTCTCTGATGCATTAACAAAAATGTTTGCCTTACGGATGATGCTGTAATGATGGCAGTTATTTGCAGCATTTAGTTAATCAAATCACATCAGGAATAGTGCCTTGTATGTACATAGTCCTTCTGTGTGACTCCTGTGTGGATTATCATGTGATTTACAACACCTGATGACATTGGTTGGAACTGGGGGTAAAATGTTGTAGTCCTTCACTATAATGAACAATTTGGGGTTCATAATAATTGTTAGTTATAATGAAGCATTCATGTTCATTTTATTTGTAAGTGCTTTCTCAAGGTCCATTGTTGATGTTTGTTATCAATGAAGGATTCATAATAGTGAAATTCATTACAGTGATGGTTGGCCATAATTATTTAGCAAGGATTGGCCATAATTATTATAGTAAGGGTTGGTCGTAATTATTATAATGAGGGTTAGCCATAATTATTATAGTGAGGGTTGACCATAATTATTATAGTGAGGCTTGGTCATAGTTATTATAGTGAGAGTTAATGATAATTATTATAATGAGGTTTAGCCATAATTATTATAGTGAGAGTTGTCTATAATTATTATAGCGAGGTTGTCCATAATTATTATAGCGAGGGTTGTCCATAATTATTATAGTGAGGATTGTCTGTAATTATTATTACAGCAAGGTTGTCCATAATTATTATAGCAAGGGTTGTCCGTAATTATTATAGTGAGGGTTGGCCATAATTATTATAGCGAAGTATTTTTGTGTTAGTTCTACCACAACTTTTTCAGAGACCTCTTTGGGGGTTGTCACAATTTCTGATCGTATTTTAAATAAAACATTGCACCTACAGCCCTATGGTAAAAGGAACTTGGCTGCATTTGAAGGCTGTTTTCAGAAATGCTTGCAAATACTGGCCACCCAATAAAGGATTGACCTTCAAGCTCACTGTTCTTGATGTAAAAAGCTTTTGTCTCAAAGAAGCCAGCACATTTAAAAAAGATAGGAAAATGGTACATATATCTTAAAGGTTTGTAGAACATTAGTACTGTAGCAGAATGTGTGATTAATTGCTACATGGCCTTGACCTAGAAAAATTACATGCAGTGTCCTTGCAAAGTAGATAGCATTTGTCAAGGAAATTGCATTTTATTTTAATTATTCAGTTTTGTAAAATTATTCAAGACAGAGGCCTAGATTTGTAGAGACCCGTGATTACTCTTGTATGACTTAACCATCTTAACATTACATGTGCAACCTTTGTATGACTAACTTTCGTAGCATTAAATGTGCAATGTTTGGATGATAACTTTCTTAACGTTAGATGTGCAACCTTTCTATGACTAACTTTCTTAACATTACATGTGTGTATTGAATATAGACATTTGCATTTAGCATCCAGAGTGAGGAAGTCACATCTATCAAGATAGAGAGTGGTATAGGAAATAAGCATAAGAGAGATTCAAGTTTCAGAGAATGGTTTTGAACTGTAATTCAAGTGTAAACAGAAACACATCCGGAAAGGTAGAGTGGGATACAGTTTGCATAATAAAAGATTTTTCCTTTTTTCCTTTCGATTATGTCAGCCTTAAATTTGAACATGAATAATATTCCATAAAAAATTCAAGCACTCACATAACCTAATTGATATCTGGAAATTTGATTCTCTCAAAGTTGCAGATGTTGGTAAAGTATGATAAAAGAAACAAAAAAATCCCAGAGAAAACCACTGCTCTTCAGTAGATTGTTTCAGTTCAATTCCTGTCATATTTACCACCCTTGAATTAAGCATCTGCCATCTTTGGTTCAAAGTTCCCTCCCTTATCAAAATTGTACGTTTGTTGGGTATACTTTTGTATTCTGAGGTATGTGCAGTTGAAAAATATAAGACACCTTTAAAAACCACTATTTTTATTTTAATGAATGCATAATTTGCACCAAAGTACCTAGAATAGTGAAAAGTACCTAGAATAGTGACAAGTACCTAAAATAGTGAAAAGTACCTAGAATAGTGACAAGTACCTAGAATAGTGACAAGTACCTAAAATAGTGAACTGTGCCTTGAGACTTCTACTATGCAAACTGAAGACCAATGAAATATATACTTTAATAATGCCTAATGTTGTTGTTGTTGTTCTGGGGCTTAACCGCCATTTTTCAGCACACGATAGCTATACATGGCGGCCAGCATTAATGGTGGAGGAAGAAACCGGGAAATCTGCGGAAAGAACCACCGACCCACGAGAAGCTACTGGCAAGCTTTCTCACATATCAACATTCAAATAATGCCTAATTCCAAATGTTTTAGCTATTTCATTTACCACTGTTAAACTTCTGCTGTCTTAAAAAAACGTTTGAAACAAACTTTTTAATTTTTCAAAAACTTTCAGAAATGGTTTACTCAGAACTATATATTTGTGTACCATAGTTGTATACTTTGGCTTAAGGGCAAAACCAAGAGTACCTGTTGATACCATGCAAAAATTTCACTTAGCATAAAGGGCAAAACCAAGAGTACCTATTGATACCATGTCAAAATTTCACTTAGCATCAAGGGCAAAATCAGAAGAACCTAATGACACATTTACGTTGCAAAGTTTGATACGTTATATTTAAAAAATGAAACCCTTTCCTTTTTCTGCAGAATTGAGAAATTTTATATTTCAGTTTAATTTAGGCATTTAAGGCTAAGAAACAAAAAGGAATGGAGTTTGTAACTACATTTTACACTCGTATTACTGGATGTGTTTTCTAACAGTGTTTGCAGTTGCAAATATATTGTACATGTCATTTCTTCTTTTTCATTTCATGTCTAAATGGCTGCTGAGACAAGATCTAAAAATGAAATTCGTTCATTTATTATCATCCTTGTTATTTATTAAGTTTTATTTAAAAGACAGGGGAGAATTATAATGTTTCTTTTACATTGATGTGAGTGTAAAAGATAAAGGACAGTCAGGCAGCCTTCATTGAGACCGTGATAGTAAACCATTTCATCAAATTATTTTGGCCCGCTGGAAAGTGTTTATGACAGTAAATGGAAGATCTCTTTCCTTTTCATTTTCAGAATCAAGCATTTACCTATCTAATATAGAAACAAGATAGACTTTGAAGGATTTATTGAATTTTTGATTTATAAATACACTGTTGTGTTTCCTGATCTAGTCAAAATTGGCTTCAATTGCTGTTGTAATCCCAGTTTCCTATGTACTGTGTGAAGATTTTCTCAACAAAATGTCCTGAAAACAAACTTAGACACTTGGTTGAATCCTGAGAGGCTGGACAGACTTTTGATGATGAGGCTTGTTGGCCTTCCTCTTCATGAAATGGATTTTCTGGCTGTAGCTGGACTTCTGATGACATGAAAGCAGAGAAGATGCTTATTCAGCTGTCCAATATATATATATATATATATATATATATATAACACTTAAAAAGTCATGGGGGATTTGACCAAAATGATCCTAATCTTCCTGTTGCAGCCATGTCAAAATTACAGCCAGTTATTAATTTTGTACCCGATGCAAAGTTTGTGCTAATACCTACCCAATTAATTACATTTTTATTATTTTTTAAAATTATTATTATTATTATTATTATTATTATTATTATTATTATTATTGTCAATTATCCTGACACACAATTACTGTAACATCTTTCCTTAAAAACCTCCTTGCATAAATCAACTGTGATATAATTTCTGGCATCAGTCTCTCACCAGGCTTTGTTATGTCCTTTGTTCTTAATTTAGAATGAGGTCCTTAGTTCTTGATTTAGAATGAGGTCAAAACATACTGCCTGGTTGGTAATGTGATAGAAACAAGAACCTGTTGGACTATTATTCCTGCACAACTTTGTATTGTTATTTCCTTTGCTGTAAATTGCCTCTAGTGTTTCTGACAGATTTTGTATTAAGTGTTTGTTTTATGTATGTATGTATGTATGTATGTATGTGTGTGTGTGTGTTTGTGTGTGTGTATATATATATATATATATATATATATATATATATATATTCTCCCATGATAAAGATCTTGCTTAGCCTGAAATGTTGGGAAACCCTTTTGAATTTTCTCCATTATCAATGTGTGTGTGTGTGTGTGTGTGTGTGTGTGTTTGTGCGTGCACACATGCAAAATAATGTTACTTTATGAGGCTAATCTAATTAAGATGAAGAAAAAAATCAGTTTGCTTGAGGATTTTTTTTTTTTTTTTTAAATTTCATATATTTTTACCTAAATGATCATTTCTCCCATTTATCCCCAAAACAGGACTTTTGATCCCCAGTTTACCAAAGATGAGGGTTGACAGGACCCCCAGTTTTAAAATCATAGGGAAAACATTGCTGATCTTGAATTAAGGTCTCGGAGCCAAAATTGTCACAGGGTTGTGTTTAACTTGGAAGCTAACCCATAGTGAAAATCAGGGATGTTTGGATATTCATGGTAGTTCAACTACTTCATTTTTGTCAGAGGTGGATAAACTTTTATTAATGATGATCAGAAGGAGAATACCATACTCATGGATGTAACCAGAATATTGCTGTTTTCATCACTTTCTACTTTTACAAGGGATACATGTCATAGCAACCTACTTTTCTTGTTCTTTAGCTGTGTCTATACAGAAACACAGAAGCCCTGATTGTTGTGTGGTTTGCTTTCTTAATGATAACAGGCTGTGAGTTCTAAAGAATGTTCATGGATTCAACACTCCTTGCATTTTTACTTCTTAATGCATTTTTATCTCTGTCAGAATGTTAATACATCAAGTGATAAAAACATTAAGATATATTCTGATGTAATCTATTGATTAAGAGCTGTTATATATGTTGTCATATATAGATAAACCTGAATCAGTCAAAAACATGTAGACAAAGCTTTAGTGGAATACAGAATTAAGCGAGATATTCACATTTGCATTTTCACTTTAGAGGATGCCTTTTTTTGTCCTTGCAGAACTTTCTTGGCACCACATGTGATTGCAATGCTGTTTTAACACTGTTACCTTGGTAATTTTGGGGAATCTCATATTCTAACTGGAACTCTAAGAATTGGCAATGGAAACTGCAAATTCTGACAATTTGCTACATTTTTGCAAAAAATACAATTTGCCCACACGTTGTTGTCATTATAGATTAGAAAAGCAGGCACATGCCATTGTTAGGACAATGCTTTTCATACATAAAAAAGTATTTTGGACAGTTTCCATGGAAATAGTGGGTAAACAGAGGCAAGGGTTTGAGTGATGAACAGATTAGTTTCACAAATCAAAGGCAAGCACTTCACAACTTGAGGTTAATAGGATGGCTTCTACAGGAATCAGTAACTAGTTAACCATTCTGATGCCAAGGTCACTCACATTTTGACAAAAAATTAATCAAATAGTTTCAATTGCTGATGTGAGTAAGTTTCATTCAACTTTTTTTCTGCCAAGTTGATAAACCTGATAAGGTGTTGTTAGGTTTGTAAACTTCTATTTTTGCCACTTTTCACACATGAAAATGCCTCATGACATCACAAAGGATATCATGACATCGTCAGAGTGGAAAGCATACTGAAATGTTAGAAGCAATTAGATGCATTTAAAACTCATTTGACTACTCTGTCTAGAAGATTTATTGAATAAATGTTGAAGTAGAATATTAAATGAGTGCTCATTTCAAATGAATTTTATAAAGTGAATAACTTTTATGTTTAGCAAGTTCGAGCAAGTTTAGGTGAGATTCTCTTTCTCCTTTATGCATTTGTGAACATTTTTTTTTTTATAGATAGATCCATTGAATTAAAGTGTCGAGTAATTTACAGATGTTGCAGCAATGTTTATTTCACATTGCATTTTGCAAGGTTTTTCTTTGGATTTTAGTACAGAGAATACCAGAAAGCTGTTAATATTCAGTAATCTCTGGATTTAAAGAATCCCATGGCATCCTCAACATCATTTAGTTATATCCAATTTTGTTATATTAAAATAGAATATTATATAAAACACCATTATGGAACATGGAGTTTGCTTCATTGATGTTTCGCTACATTTTATTTTGTTGTGAAGTTTACCATAGTATTTAAAAGGGGGTGGGGTGCAACTTATTTTAACACATTCCTGCAAGTCAGGAACTCTCCTTTTGGGGTCAGAGAGATACTGTACCATAATTCTAGACTTCTTGATCTGACTTTTATTTATCTATTTTATACATGCAACAGTGAGGGGTAGTTACTAATTGGAGATTAATTAAATTATCTATCATGGATCTGAGAAGCAAATGGGAACAGCATCCCTCTAAATATTAAGACTAACCAGTTTTTTATCAGTACAAATGGCTTCTCATATTCCATTAGATTTTAAGAGTGAAAACTATGGTAATTAGTTCAAGTACTTCTTGGTCACTATGCACATGTTCAAGTACTTCTTTGTCACTGTGCACGTCTACATATATTCGGCTACAGGCATGCTCTCATACATTAGTATTTGTAATGTCCAAGATCACATGCAAGACAGATGCCATAAAGGCAACCCCCAAAAGGAACTGGGGCCATCAATCAGCAGAACTATTATCTGTTTTTACTTCTGTAGAATGCTTTCAAAATAGCAGTCCAGCCTTTCAGTGACCCTTCATACTAACCATATATACTCGCTTATAGGTCTAGTCCAGCTGTAAACTGCACAGACCCAGATCTGATGTGCTGGCAGATCTGGGTCTGTGCAGTTCATTAGGAGCAATCACTAGAATAAACAATATGGATCATGATCTGCATGTGCATTGTACTACTGCTGATCAGGATCTTTGTTTACATTTTGTCTTGACTTATAAGCAAGTATAGATGATTCTTAAACAATTCTCAGTAATGTAGGTGGTAGTGGGTTTCATATTACTTGTGTGTAATCCACATTCAGTTGCAAACAGTAAAAACCTAGATCGATTTTCACACAGATCAGTGTAAGTTATATGTGTTCTACCTTTGATTTTCAAATCATTTTATAAAATAGCAGCTTGAAATGACATGTGGTTGATCAGTTGGTAGCTCATTGGATTCATAATTCAAGGGTTGTGCATTTGATACCTGCCTAGCCCAGTCTTGGTGAGATGCCTTTGCGTGTTTATGAGAAAGATACTTGGCTTCTCTTTACTCAGTATGGGTGAGATCCATTGGTGTGTGATTGGGAAAGGCACTTGGCTCCCATTTCCTCAGCATGACTTGGTCGTTTAAAAGTATACAACAAAGAAACCTGACATCATCAGTATGATATCACTTGTTACCTAAGATTATTTTCAAGGACTATACATTCTGGGAGAAAGTGGCCATAAAATGAAATGGTTATCAAGTCTCTTATATAATAATGAAAGAGAAAAATGCTTACTTAGTTGTAATAATCATAACATTCATGCAGAAGAAAATGATAAAGTAAACGAAAAGTGTACAAGACCTTGGGAAATCTTTAGCTATTCACAATCTGCTGTAAATCAGCTGCCTTTTGTTAAAGACATTGATTGTGCATAACTCATTAAAAATGTTTTAATTTTAAAAATAAAATCTCACTCTCCAACATACGGTTTTCTTTGTGCACTTGATAAGAAAAATGTATGATATTCATGTACAGATTTGTTGAAGATTTAAATACTCATTCTGTAGCTGTTTTTTTTAAACTTAGTGGCAGGGTGCTTTTTCTCCTGCTTGCTGATAATAATGTCACTTACATGTGAATATATATTAAACTGATAACTCATGATTTGGTTTGATTTTGGATTGCCTTGACCCTTGGCTATGTGCAGATACCAAGTTTTTAACAGTTCAGTCAAGTAAGACTGAAAACTGCACAGACCCAGATCTGCCATTGCATAATACACCGTGCAGTTTGTTAGGAGTACAGTAATAAGCAGAACAGAAATATTTGCCAACCAGTTTGGTTGCCATTACTGAAAACATAAAACCTTTCATTATTACCATGCATCATATGAAGCAATATTTCTTGGACACCTGCTCATGCATTTGGCTTTTATGTCTACCAAGTGAGTGATCTCAGTCCCACTTTGGCCTCTCCTTTACAACAATAATTGTAAGATTTGTAATCTTTAAATTATGGGTGGGGGGATGTGTGATGCCATTTTGGATACAGAAACATGAAATAAAAACTGCTATGCAAAGTGACTTGTGCAGAATTTAATTTTTCTATTAACTCATTCACCCCTGGTGCTGCTTTTACACGGCAGGAGGTAGTAGCCTACTTCCAAGCTCTGTAACATCAAGGTCATGTATGATACACTAAAGTGGGTGGTATTATAGAAACGTAGACAGATGTAGCTCTACAATGATACCAAATAATCTGGACGTTCTAGTTGCACTTCAAAATACAGAGGAAGAAATGTAATTTTTTGGACCTGATTTTTTTTTCCACCCAAAATTTTCCCATGGTCGGAATCCAATTTTGTGTCAGGATTTTAGACTTTTTGGCCTCAGATCTAAGGCAGACTGGTTTGATTTGCACACAGACAGGCAAACCTTTTGCAAAAAGTAGGATAAGATGGGCATTTGGAGTAAACTGTGGTCTCGATACAGAACTGATGGGTCCATTAAGCAAAAAAGAAAACAAAAAGAACTCTAACTTTTACCCTTCTGCTTATGCGCGGGCGAAATAGCCAATGACAAACGATGTTTCTAACACAACTAGGCATTAGGTTAACCGGAAATCTCTTGGAACTCAATGTATTAGGATGTATTCAGAAATATCCCCCAAAATGTGTTTCCTACTCGCATTTCAGGCGAAAACGACAAAAACCTCCAGGGGTTAATGAGTTAAGAAAAGTTTTCAGGATAGAATTTTTGGGGGAAATAGCAATTTCATGCAAGTGGAATTTGTACAGTCTTTGCTTGCTTACAAGATGAAAAACTGGTAAAAGGAAATCAGTTGAAAATAATTCTTTGGACACATCAAAATATATAGACATAGAATGATGTGTTTGCAAATGAGAATAAAGGGATTATGTACAATGCAAAATTGGTTGCATCATTAAAAGACAAGTCATTTCCCCAGTAGGTGTGCAATTACAGTATTCTGATGTGAATATCATCTGCTTAGTGTAATTTGTCTTATTTTCATGACATTTAGACAGTTTTCCTGAAAAGAATGCATTCCCAGGATGTTTTGGGGGGGGGGGCACTGTAGAAAATAAATGCATGCTTTTGTGCTAAATGAGGTAACATAGTCATTACCATACACATCCATGTAAGTTGTTTAGTTTAGTTCTTACTTCATGAATAGTGTATAGCAAAAGTGGGAACGGTGGCCTGAAAACTCTTAAACTTTTGGATTTGATGGACTGGTTGGAGAAATTCAGTCATAAACATGATCTCCAGAACTGGACTGCTGCGGTGGCCTAAGTGGTTAGAGTGTCTGCTTCGGATGCAGATCATGGGTTTGAACCCCAGCCAAGACATACCAAAAACTTATGACAGTGGTACTAGCAGGATAATGTGATTGGATGGGACATGATGGTATGATGGTACATGTCTGGCTTCATGCCCCAATGATATACATCAGTATAAACTGCCACACTGCAGGCATTGTAGCAATACGACTAAAATTGTTAAAGCTACATTAAAAATCATAACATACATATACACGCAACAGACCTGGTCTAGATTTCATAAGTATAAAGCTGATTGGATGAAAGAAGCTAAATTTCAACAATCATATTTCATTTGAATCAAGACTTCCTGACTTGATGCTGAAATTGGGACCTGCATGACCTTGGCCGTCATTGCTGTTTCACTTTATAAATAGATATTCTAATAAATGTATAACTAATTTTATACAGTTTCCTCTGTAGGAGCTTCTCAGTGAAAAATTTAAGATGTGTGATTGCATGATTTACACTTACCGGTATGTCTGAAATATCATGCTGAAAACTCAACAAATGTATATAAATTCCACATTATATTTTCAACCCCTTTATTTCTTCATTAGATCAAAAATCTTTCCCCTTACAGGCCATAGACCAGAAAAGATTATGATCACATGTTGTTCATAGTCCACCCATCATCTTCATCAATGTCCATCAATTAGCACAAGTTTGTTATTGCTGCTCTCCGAAAACTACTTGGAGGATTGCCATGGAACTTTACACACCATCACAGTGAAAACCTTGTTATTGCTTCTCCATCAGAATGGATGGTCATATAAACATGGGGTTTTACTAAAAGATTTTTTTATGATATCTGGTTGATCTTAATGAAAACTGTTATGCACAGACATCCAATATCGCTGTAACATTGGCTGGCTTCAAAAAAGTCTTGTTGCCATGAGGTCTCTTGAATGGATGGTTGTTATCAACATGGCTTTTCACCAAAAAACGTATTATGATGTCTAGTTGGTCCTAAATGACACTGGTGCGGATCTGAAATCTAATTCTACACCTTGTATTGCTGGCCATATTCACATATTTTTGTCAGTAAATGTTTTCCTATGATATCAGATTGCTCCTCAATGAAATTACTGCTATCTTGCATCAAATATGGTCACCATGAAAATTTTGTTATAATGCTCCTTCATCAGTGGATGGTCATATCAACATGAATTTCACTTTGTATGATGTCTTGTTGCTTCCAAATGAAAAGTGTACCAATATTAAATCCAATATAGCCACTGTGGTGACCATCTTGAAAATCTTCTTATTGTTTAAGAATATTAGAGATGGTTTGAACACATAACGGTTGAAAAGAGGAAATGTTAATATCTTGGATTCCGGGAGACTCTTTTTTACAAATTGAGGGCAGGGACTCCCCCTCACCTCCCGGCCTTTTTAAGTTCTAGAATAGACCCAGTATCTGTAAATAGTAAACATAAGTGCAGATTTTCTACTTTTGGTTTAGAATTTGTTCTTGTAGATTATTTTTAAATGATATATATATATATATGTATGTGGTGGAGCTGAATTCAGCCATAGTAAATTTTTTTAACACTGATCAACAAGTGATAAAACTTGAAGTGTGATGGCAAGCTTGGTGCTGAAGGCTGTCATTTCCAAGACATTAATTTGTGGTATTCTCTTTTTCAAGACGTTGGTTTGAAATTTGTGAATTCAGGGTGCTTTATAAGCCAATTTCAGTCTGGTTAAGAGCCATAACTGATATAATGAAGGACACATAGTACAATATATGGTACTGGGAGTAATGGGAGAGGAGCTGAAAGAATACGAAATTAATGTAGAGGGAAATGATTACCAAAATATTATTGATCATAAGCTTCTAATAATCAATTCCTAGATATCCATTCCAGTTTCATCTCTAGCATTTACACACTGAAAATGAGCAGCTGTAGGCCTATTATATGCAGTAAACATCTCACTATACATTTAATGTACACCAAATTTGTATTATGCTGAGGAGTTATTAAATGTAAAGTGTCAGCACTGTTTTTAATAGAGGTCATGTCTTTTCATGCAAGAATTTTGGAATAAATCTCAATAAACCTGAAGGACACTGTCAGAAAGTTAGGTCAGCCTATCCGTCCATCATAGAAAACTACTGTACAGAGCTGTTTTAGTCAATAAACATGAAAGTGGTTTAAAGCACAGATTTTATACAAGTGTATCTCCAATTTGCAAAGTTTTCATGAAAAATGTTTAACGGTAAATGAACACACACCCAATTTTACAGGTATGTCATCTGGCAGTTTTATGAAGGGAGACAGTTTTTCATACAATAAAACATGTAAAAATTTTGGAACACTTAAAAATAATTTTTTTTGTAAAATTCTGTTTTGACAAATAATGGTATTTTGAATGTATTTTGCCTCAAAATGGTTTGTTTGAATCTTTGCAGAAACCGAACATTGACAGTTTTACTGTAGCTGATTATTGTATCTTTAAAGAGGCAGATTGGTCAGCCAAGCCACAAGAACAGATACAGGCACCATGTACCATTTATATTCATGTATCCAGTATAATTACTTAATGTGTTTTACCGGTACTTCATTGATAGGTTTTTGAAAGTAGGGAGTCATCAATTGAGCAAACAGGCTAGAATCTGAGGTATTCATGTAAAATTTCTGGTATCTGTAACTGACAATCACCACCAAATGTTGTCCGTTGTTGAGGTGTGCTTGTCATATAGACTATAAAGATAAAAGTAAAATTAACAGTAAAGTTCATTATGAACAGGTGTCCGTGATATACAGGTTATATGTGGTTTCATTGTTTGGTGCTAGATAAACAGCTGTATGTTCATCATGGATCTTGCTTTGCTGGCTAAGCCCTGTTAATCCAAATTATCATCTAATCCAGGGAATTTGTTCCCACTTACAGTGACTTTTACACTGTTCTGATACTTAAAACAATCTGGCATTTTTTGTTCCAATACGCTTTAAAAGTTGAAGCCATGCAGTATTTATAAACGCTATTTATATTTCCAGGTCCACTTCTATGCTTTATTGATTTCAACTGTTAGCAGGAAAGAATTTTTTTTTTCAGTGCAGGATTTTGCTCTGACACTGATATTGTACAGTTCGCAGAGTTAAGTGTTCAACAACCTGTCATTTTTTTTTGTTTCCTGTTAAGTGTGCTTTTTCCTTATTGTTATGTCAAAAGGTGACATCCATGGATGCATTCCATTTTTCTTTTGTGTTAAAACTTTGTTAATAGTTAGAAATGACAGGTAAAAAAGTGTCACTTCTTGTGCCCCCCCATGTACCATATATACCTGTGTAACACCTGCATAAAATTGTGAAATAGCGTTATATGTAATATTATTCATTGTCCTCATATTCTTATGCAAACAGTATAAATTCAGATGTGCTGGTACATGTATATCTTTAATACTGTTCATATATATAGTCGATATGGATAATTCATACAGAACAGTTTTATAGTCAAAATGGACTATTCATACATATTATAGCAAATATGGATAATTGATACATACAGTATTATAGCTAATATGGTTAGTTCATACATAGGGTCATATAGTTAATATGGAATTCATACATAACAGAATTATAGTTAATATGAATGAGTTATAAATACAGTATTGTAGTTAATATGGATAAACACAGTATTTTGAAGTGCAGCTCATTGGCATCTAAACATATACCACTTGTAAGTCTAGTCCAACTGCAGACAACACAGACTATACTAGTCTGTCACATAATGCACCAGCAGATCAGGGTCTCTGTTGTTTTGGTTCTGTTGATTACTTCTGGTAAACTGCATTGACCCAGATCTGCTGGCACATATGTGATTGAAGATCTGGGTCTGTGCAGTTTATTATTGTACTCAACTTATGAATGAATATATACTGTAATAACTTTGGTTTGATAATATACCATTTTAAGTGAAGACCTTGAGTTTTGCATGCTGCAGCTTTTTCTTGAAATTTTGGAATCCTTGTATTTGTTTAGGAATTTCACTATCAGTGAAACAAAATTTATGTAGCCTTGTTTGAAATAATATCATCAATTATATATTTGAATATACAGCATACTGGACTTGTGATGAAAAGGGTGCTGATTCGAATCCTACTATTGGATCAGCACAAGTTGGTTGTCATGTCGTGTCCTTGAGCAAGATATTTTACTACAGTTGCCTTGGTAATAACAAAAACCTACTTGTGCTGGTGCAACCAAAAATTACTAATGAGACCAAACTCTAATTATACTGCTATAAGAGTTGCAGAGTAGACTGCCTTTAGTGAGACTGCCTTGTAATAAAGTAAATGATACTTGACAAAACAAGAGGCCCAGGGTGACCAAGTGGTCTAAGGTGCTCACCTCTACAGATCACTGACGTTTCATCTCTGTCTGTGTGGGCTCGAGTCGTAGGCTTGTCCAGCATGGGTTGAAAAATGGCATTAAATTCAAAACGACAACAACAGGAACAGTAACAAAACAAGATCCATGACCATACTTGCCTTACAACAGGTTGTACTGATTGGCCTTATAGTATCTCTGTGTGTGCATGTGTGTATATGTATATGTATATATATCACATGTGACTAGTTTATACCATTATCATATCTGCTGTAATCTTTCCAGCACGGATAGGTAATACAACATGACATAATTTTAGTGGTAGGCCGGTAAAGCGTTTAAATAAGGTATTGCTCTTAAGATGATCTCTTACAAAGTCAAGTACATGTATGTATTCAATTTTAATTTGAGCAAAATGGGTCTAGTGAAGCATTTAAAGAAGCACACTGCTAAAAGTATTATATAGTTAGGTTTTAAGAGTGTAAATTCTATGATATATATCAATAGACAAGGGCAGAATCAACCATGCACCATGAAATTTTGGCCCAAGTGTGTGCAGTGCATATTGTATCTGGCTTCAAGCATAGGCTGGTAGATAATAGCCTAGTACTTGTAGATGCAGCTGAGACTCCATTCCTACCATACACTTTGTATTAGAAGATGATCAGTTCACATTGACAAGCACAAATCTGACTTGATACACTGGTTCCCCTCTTAAACGGCCATCTCTTCTACAACAAGAAAGTGGTCTTATAAGAATATGGCCTTTCTATGGATGGATCACACAAATGTGTTATACTTACATATAAAGTATAAAAGGGGTAATTAATTATTACAGATTTATATTTTCGTTTAAAAATCACAGGCAGGTTATGGAATCAATGTGATAAAACTTGTATCTGTGTTAGTGGAGGTGAAAAACCCACCTTGTAAAAAAATGAAATTGTACAAACATTGGACTAACTCTCCCTGTCTCTCTATTCCACTTTATGACTGCTGTGGAATGTATAGTTGATAATAAATTTTTGAAGATTTCTAAGCAGTGATCCTAAAGTCTCTCTCTCTCTCTCATATAAAGTTTTTGTTCAGTTCATTTGTACATTTTCAAACTTCAACTTCAGTTGGCATTGTATACAGTAGACACTATTATGCTGAATTGCAGTATAATGCTTCTACATGCATGCATTAAATGATAACTGTTCATGAAGGTTGCAAGTGTATCATGAAATTTCAGTTATCTTTATTGTATTTTCTTGTAGATTATCTATGAATAAATATATACAGATATTTAGATTTAAAACCTGACATTACACTATAGCAGGGGTCTCAAACTCAAAGCACCCTGAGGGCCGCATGAGGGCATTTTCTATGGCCCAAGGGCCGCACCACCTTAGTTTTCTCTCATGACACCTTGTGACACCAATCATTTTGCGGGCCACGGATATGTTTGAGACCCCTGCACTATAGCATTTGCCATCAGACTGTTTGATATCAGACCGGGACAATTGACCCCATAAAATTGGTACTGTATTTAGTAAAACCTGTCTTGAAAGAACAAATAAAGGCCAGGAAAGTTGTCCACAACAGATGTAAGAAAACTTGATGTTTCACAGGGGACTTGAATGTAGAAGCATTATATCCAAATTAATCAATTTTTGTTCTTTAGTTTCAAAATGTACATGAATTTATCACTTTTGGTGACATTTAACATACAAGACATGTAGTAAACAATTGATACTGGTCTGATTACCGCTAGAATGTAATGGTAATTCAATTTTCAAACATATTACTATGAGGAAGAAAAAAACCCAGCAAGTTTTACCATCCAATCAAAAGTGTCAGCATACATATATTATGTATCAACTGGTGAATTGTTAAAATCACTTTTATGTGAAATCGTCATTGTTCAGTAATGTAGTTGCCTCTTGACAGTCACAGATTTCAGTCAATATCTTCATGGTGCATTTTATTGTTGCAATCACAGGTGTGAATGTTAATATCAGAATTAACATAATCCAAGAAATAGCATCCTCATTACAAGTTCAAAACATGTCATGAACCATAACAAGCAACATCAGCAGCAGCAGCAGCAGCATTGCTATCACTGGTTATGACATTAGTTTGCTCACAAAACTGCCTCCAGAAAACACTGTGCAACACAATCTGTGGAAACATCATGCTTTGTATGATAAATCATATTGATTGGAGACAGTACATTTATTTCACACAATTATTATCTACCATCTGTACTTCTAAGTCAAGTGCATCTGCAGACAACATAGATCCTGTTCTACTGTAGCATAATGTGCCTGCAAGTGAGGGTCTATGTTGTTTATTCTACTGGTATACTCCTAACAAACTACACAGACCCAGGTATACCAGTGCATTATGCAGTGATATAATTGGGTCTGTGCACTTTGACTCTGAGCAAATAAATAAAGTAATTTGTATTCAGTTGTGGGTCAGGTTAGTGCATAGATTATACGGTCTTTGGGTTCATCATACATGCACATGGTGTCAGACTGAGTCAACTTGAAGAGTTCACACACAACTCCATTTGTCATATAACATTTCCTTTAGCATCATGAGGTCACATCATAAAAATTGTAGAAATGTTGTGATGAAAGACTCAGGAAACACTACTTAGTACACTACCCGTTGAGCAATGACAAATCCAAGTCTTTTTGAACAGTTAGCATCTAGCATTGATTTGATCTGAAATTTATTCAATCTCTTGAATAACATGGTTGCACGTATGATGCATGCTTGTGAGATTTCCAGATTTCTGCAAAACTGGAAAAAAATCTTCCACAGATTTTAGTCACATTTCACATGAAGGGGTGCAAAATGAACATTCTTCACAAATTTACATAAATCTGATGGATGTTTTTCTTTGCTGTTTAGAAAAATCAGTACACAGGTCAGAGATGTAATTGTCAGATGTTGGTTTCAGATTGGCAGTATTTCCAATGTTTGACTTGCGTCCCAGACAGAAGTGAGAAACAGTCCAAACACCAGTTTTTCTTTCTTTCTTGGTGAGATGTTTCCATTGAAATGACTGAAAGCATTGAGGATGAAAAACTGAAAAATCAGGAAAGTGATGATGTTTAGACATAGAGGAAAATACTCCTTTGTCTGTCCATTGCTTGAAATAAGTGAGAAACGTCTTTTGTAATTGGTGTTTGACAGCTGGGAACAACATATTTCACTGGTGGAAGCTTTGACAACATCAACATAGATCAGCATGTGGAATTGGACTTTTTTAAAACATGGCTAATAATGGGAAGCAGTGTCTGTGCCATTCGAATAGATGGCTAGCTATGAAACTGAAGCCTCAACTGATAATTGGATGGACTAATGGGGTTGGGGTTCATGGGTGGGGGATGTTTGCTTAACCTTATTTGAGTTTTAGTAGGTGGCAACCTAATTATTTTATTTTTATACAGTCATCCTTTCAATTATATTTCATAATGAACACTGTCCCCCCCACCCACCTCACTTGTTGACCCCTTTTCTTAGAAGTACATGTGCAGATGGCCCTTAATCCTTAAAATCCTTATCACAGACTGGGAATAATGCCATATGCCATGCTGCAAGTGGCCCATGTCATATAATACAATATACCACTAGCTGCAAGTGGTGCATGGTCTATAATACATTTTTTTTCATCAAATTGTTGCATAATTTTATGTTGAAATAAACTTGTGTAGGATCCAGATTTGTTTATTGGAAAGCCAAAATAGTGTTAAATTCTCAGCAGTAGATAAGGAAGACAAGTACAGTGTTCCATTGTGAGCGAGGAAGCATGATAACAAGGGATGTTCTACATAAATGATGTCATAATTGTTGCAGAAAAAGATCTGATTGTTTGGTTGTCTGAATTCAAATTTCAATTGGTTATTGTTAACAAAGAGCTAAAATTAGGTCTACTAACTTGTAACAATCATAAAACAAGATTGAAGTGATAGAATGATGCCCATGATATACCTGCATTTTATGCAGGGCAATGGTATACTGAGGTTTTTTTGGTGAGGGGCCACTGTTTGTTGTTATCAGTAGTCATTTTTACAAATTTTATGGTGAGGGGCCACTGTTGCTATCAGTAGTCATTATTAGGAAGGTCCTTTAAGAAGGATAATCATTTAACTTCACCAGGGTCAGAAGGTCAGTTATGCAATAGTTATTTGCCAGTTATGCAAAAGTTATTTGGACATAAAATGGAACTGTATACTGTTATTCACATTTGTTATTCTGAAAGAAATCTTCAGTTGTCATATCAGTCTCGCTTTGCTGTAACACCATCAAGTAATATAAAAACATTCTTGCCAGGTTGAGTGATAACCTAGTTGTAAGACTTTCAGCCTCTTTGTAAGACTTTGTAAGTTTTGCACATTATGCTGTACAAATATCTCCCCTTGTGTTTGACCCCACCTTTGTTATCATGGATTTATAGGACCCAGTTTGACAGTAAAATCTAACATTTAGGATATCCTCTTACAGTCCTGTCTTATTAACATCAGAGAAAGCACTGAAGGTAACTGGTTGTTAGGGGAAATGATTGGTACAGTTTGTGTCTGTAGTAAAGGTCCCTGCTTACAGGATCTCCCAATTTCTGGTTCCTGGACCTTCTGAGGGAATGTATGTTACACACGTATAAAACATTTTGACCATATTCTTTTAGGCTTTCAAGTTTTACCTTTCTCTTTGATTTTATATACCTTTTACAGAATTTTAACATCTTTACTTTTCATATTTAACATGGCAGGGGATTACAGAGTTTCCACAGGTTTTTGTCTAGTGTCCCCTAAATCTTGACCTTTGTGCACCTTCTGGGTGTGCTTATTCATCTATTATAGTTTTTGGAAATGCACAAGATCCCCTTTCTGCACATCTATTATGTGAATGCATTTTCATTTTTTTACTAATTAAGAAATTTGTATATGTTGACTTCCATGTCCTGTGCCACTTGTCACATCAATGATAATGAATATAAATGTTAAGAAGTGATTTGCTGGCTGTTACTCTATTTGCAAGTATCAAGTCAACTGATGATATAAAACTATAATTGTAACTGTACAACTATAATTGTACATGGCACAAAAAATATGAATATGTAGTTCAGGAAACTTTCCCAGTGCAATTACTGCCAATAGGGATTCTAGTAATTGATAAGAAACTGGCACTTTTTAACAAGAAATAAATTAACTTGTATAGTAGTAAAACCAAGAAAACACTATAGGTAAATACTAGTCACAAGGTAAAGTCATTAGGACTACCTTGGCTGTTACTGCAAAACAGAAATAGAATCAGATTTATGTTGGCATAGTAATTTACAGAAAAATCAGATGTTCACAAAAATTATACCACAATCTTTTAGAAAACCCTTGGTTATTTCTACAGTTGGTTTGACTGTAGGATTGAAAGAGAAGTTGCAAAACTGAAAAAAGTTCCATGCATTTGCAACTTTGTCAATCTTTGTTTTTTAACTATTGGCATACACCCAAGGTCATCTTTTGAAGCCAAGGGTTGTCAAGGCACATCTTTCCACACCAACCCTGGGCATAGTTAGCTATTACTAAAATGGTATCAGCTGCTCTGCAATCTGATTAGATAGAGCTGAGAGAAACTGATCCAATCAGATCCCATGTTACATTGTAATTGGGAGATTGTTATGAATAATTATAGCAGTCTCCATACACAGTGGCATATGCTAAATGAAAGTTTCTCCAAATTAAACATTTTAAGCAACTGTTAATTCCAAGTCAGTTATTGTAGACATCATGGAAATTGCCTTATTGAATACCTCACAGGTTGGATAATGACCTCTTTCATAAGTTAATTGATTTCATTTGCTATAGGCAAGGACTGTTTTTTCTACAAGAGGTAATTGTTCAGAACACTGATTCAGGTTGCTGAATATGCCAAGAGTTGATGTAGAATGAAGTGGATGCCAGCCTTTGGCATGTGATCCATAAGCTGATTTCAGAGTTGTGAATGGAGGGTATATGTAATGCATGAATACACACCAGTTACTTGAGAGCTTATGTCATCAAACATATTGGTGATGATTGTGCAATACTGCTGGCAAAGTATTTAAATACATGATGACTAAACCTTGGAAAGAGATGAAACTTTCTCATTCATTTGTAACTCTACTGGTACTGGTCATAGACCAGGTGAGTTCATGGAATGGTCCGTTTTCTGTCATCCATTTGTTATGGCTTCTCTTTCTAAACTACATGAAGGATTGCCATGAAACCTCATGCACACATTCATCCCATTGTCTAACTAAAAATAATGCCAGTGGGACATTTAGTATAGCCATCACAGCAGCCTCTTGAAAATCATGCTGCTCCTGAATGGATGGTCATATTAACATAGGGTTTTTATTAAAAGATGTCTTATTTTATCAAGTTGGTTGTAAATGAAATGGTGCCAATCTAATGTTCAGCATCATAGAAGCCATGAAGAAATCTTGTTATCGCTATACCTCCAGAACAAAGAGTCGTATTGACATGGTGTTTTAACCAGAAGACTTCTTATAATGCCCTCCTAGTCCTGAAGGTTAGAAGTTGCTCTTCACACAACCAGAATGGCAGCCACAGTGGCCATTTTGATAGTAGTAGCATACTGTCATTTTTACTCTGTGACTTTTTATGATATCTGGTTGGTCATAAATGAAAATGGTGCTTCTCAGGTATCCAATAGGGCCCGCACATTGGCCATCTTGAAAGTCTCTCTGTTACTCTACTTCACCTGAATGAACAGTCATATCAGCATGGGCTTTTCACATCACTTAACAAACTTAATATTCCATTTCAGGTGCAACAAAAGACATCGGTTCAGCTTTAACACGACTATGTATGCGGCACAGGAGTATAGAAAACAAATTGAAGTCATTCACAAGGTAAGATGCAGTTTTGAAGCTGCTAAATAGCATACCTTTTCCATATCAGATTCATCATTTTGTTGCCAATGTTACAATGGAACATTCCTATGAGTTTTCAGATTTCATGTTTTCCAAATGAGTTGTGAAATTTGATGCTTTTCAAAAAGAAATCTTACTTCAAATAAGATTTTAATTAGATTCTTTCATTGCATTGTCATATTCAAAGTGCTTATTTTCCATGGTCAGCATGAACTTTGGTTTCGTTTCAGTGCTATATTAGATCACCTTGTTACGCCCATTCAAGAGAGGATAGAGGAATGGAAGAAAACAGTTGCACAGTTAGATAAAGAACATGCCAAAGGTAAACTGTTCTTTATGTTTTAAATGTTTTAATATCAGTAATACAAAACCTGTTGCTGTGTCATAGCTGGTACTATTCCTGGTGGAAAATACCCTGACCACATCATGATCCACACCCTGCCTAGCCATTGCTGAAAGGGAATGCTGTAAAAAATGATGTATCCAAAACTTTCAGTGTAAGTAAATGTATGATAACGGCAAGAACACACCTTTTCTTGGTGCAGTCTTAGAAAATTAAGAGTCTCTCTGATGTTTTATTGGAAGTAGAAAGCATTGCAAAGCTGAGAATGAATTGGTGTTCAATAACTAAACACAACAACATAAGGGAAAAACTGGTGTGTGACCTGCCTTTCCAAGATGAAGAAAAGCACAAGTCACTTTATAAGAAAATGAAATATGTGATTTGTTACTGTAAGAGACAGTAAACAGAATCATTGAATCTGAACACCAAATTTACTTATGGAATTAAAACCTCCAAATAATATTGGAGGTATTTTTAAAAAATTATGTCAACCAGCATTACCAAGAATTGGCAACTGCTAATTTAGCTAAACTCCAGCTTGGTTAAGATTGCTAATAAAAAGAAAAATGAAAAGGAGTACTATCTGATACTAATTAAGACTAAACTGGTGATCAGTGACTAAACACACAACACAAGAGGAAAAAATGGTGTGTGACGTGCTTTCCAGAGTCAGAAATAGCACAGATCACGTTAAAAAAAAAAGTGAAATATGAAGATTTGTTACTTTAATTAAAAAGTAAAACAGAATCAATACTAACCTGCAGACAAAATTCGGCAAAGATAGGGATATATACTAAATACCTACATGTGCTGGAAACAAATTCTCAACAATAATTATGCTGACACCCCTGTGGGGTAGAAACCTACAAGCAAGGCCATTCCAAACGTACTCAGAAAAAATGCAAATAGCTTTTGAGATAGCTCAATTCAAACAGAAAAGATTCTTGATTAGGGGCAATTCCACGTGATAAAGAGAAAACTCAAATCGCAGCATGAAGCAAAGGCAATTCTTTACTACATATTTAAGCAGCCCATGAAGGCAGTGGCTGGAAAAAGAATGAAGGACAGTGCACATGGGCAAGGTATCTGTGGGTTGGATCACAGGTGAGCTCATGTTCTAGGATCTTCAGGTTCACTCTAATGGGAGGACTAATTCTCATCATACAGTCGGGGTATTGTCTGCCTGGAAAAGTACCAGCTTTGCAATAGCGAATATGTAAGTATTGTATCATGAAAATTAGTTTTACAAACCAAAAAGCTACATATTATAAATACAGTTTCTGTCAAAGTAATTAGTTCTGTTTCACTGTTGCCTTATGGTTGGTTTAATTTAACAAGCAATGCCATTATTATATTTGTTCCTTTGAAGGTATCTTGAGATCACTTTTTTCCTTTGGTTCATTTGTTCATCCTGCATCTGTCCACTGTTTGGTCAGAACTGCTCCAGTGGCCTAAGTGGTCTGCCTGCAAGAAGGCAAAGTTAAAAATGGATGATACACTTTGGGGTCAGATTCTCATTTTTTTTAAAACTCCAAATCTGATTTAGTAGGAAGCATATGACATATACAAGTAAGGTTAATTCTACTGTGGGTGTGGACTTTTATTGAATGTTCAGGAATTTAAAAATGATAAAGACTGAGTATTTACATGTTAAGTTTCTAAATTACAGCACTCAGTTTTGAACTGTATTTTACTGTCACCATACAAGGCTATTATTTGTTAATTTTAATTTAGATTATAAGAAAGCCAGACTTGAGATCAAGAAAGCTGCTCAGGATACGGTCAAGTTACAAAAGAAAGTAAAAAAAGGTAAGTATGCAGCATATGTGATAGTTTTGTCTCTACGTTAGTAAAGCTTGGGTAAAAAATAGGTACAGTTCTCCCTCATAATAACATGGTATTTGGGGTGCATAGTTTTTGACAGTGTTTCATAACAGTGTTGAAATGATTGAAAAATTCAAGTGTTGTGTGTCTGTGGGGTTGGGGGATGGGGTGATAAACCAGTGCCAGGCAAAATGTACCAAATGCAATAAAGTGACTGTGATAAAAATAAATGAATGTACATGTGTCGTATGTTGTGAGGTGGGTGGGTAAACAAAACACAAAATACAGTAATAATTTAGTTTATGTAAATTAAATATATTTTTTCACTTCAAGATGTTTGTGAATTTAACTGTCATGAAAAGGAAATATACTAAGTTTCGAACTGTTTTCTTTCCACTCGTGATCCAGGAAATTGGATTCAATACCAATCCGGATTGGCTGCCATGTTGTTGGGAAAGGTGCTAGCTCCCATTTCCTCAGCATGATAAAATCAGTACAGTGTTCAAAGTACCATTAAAATTAATGCCCCCCCCCCCCCAATCAACCCCTGTTGACCTGTAATGGATTGAAATGTTTAAGTACAAAGGTTTAATATTGGTCATGAGGTCCCTAGCAGTACTGCATTTCCTCAGCATGTTATAATGAGGGAGAGTTACAACTTTAGCAGTGAACTCAACAGCAGCTGTGGTTGTGTTCATTTACATTCAGGGTTTGCTTTGAGCAGACCCAAATGGCAGTTAATGTTTGTGGGTCCCCTACCTCTAATGGTAAGAGAAGAAATAATAAAAAGCAGAAACTGTCAACACAAAATAACTCAGTTAAGGTGGCTAACAGTTATTGATACATGTAGATATGATGAAGTTCTATAAATAAATACAAGCACAGTTCACAAGAACAGAATGTAGGTGTAAGGAAAATTGTTAATTATATAATTCATTATGTAGGTAGATTGTTGGCTGAAATACTGTATGTACTCACTTACAAGAAGTGTCAAACTTCAGACAACAAAGATCCTGATCTGCCGTAGCATAATGTACCTACAGATCAGGCTCCATGCAGTTTGTTCTACTGATTACTCCTAACAAAGTGCACAGACCCAGATCTGCTGGTGCATTATGCACTTTGCAGTTGGTCTCTTCTTATAAGTGAATATGTATGGTACTGCTTATTTCATAACTTTGAGTAGAAGGTGTAATTTCCAGAGAATTGGCTGCATGCTTATGATTTGCATTATAAACGTTATTGAATAGCTAGCCATGACCATGACTGAAGCTGCAAACAGGAAATACACAAGTGAAGGTGCACTGAAGGTTTTGCTACATGCAGGTAAACCATATATTGTGACAAAAGGTACAGGGTCCTGGAGATGCCTGATACCACACAATAATGGTGCAGTCAAATCAGATAACCGTTCCAATATTCTTACAGTAGTATGATGTGCACTCATTTCAAATCTCCAAAGGTGCGTGTACAAGACTAAAATGGGTGAAGATGCTATCCAGAAGTTGCACAACCCTGACCTAAGCGTGATGACACTCAGTGCATATTATACTCCAATGTGCATTGGCTCCAGCCATGAGAGAGATATGCAAACTTGCAAGTGTGCATGCCAATAGGTTCTAACCTATCATATAACAAGAATAAGTTTTGAAGGTATCCAAAACAACCACATTGAGGGTTCATCGTGTCAGTCGCATCATTCTCTGGAGGTAATCATACTTCTGTCTTTTTAGTATTATTTCTATGTCATCATAGTATCTCAGGAATCTGCATCAATACAAGAGCTTTTGGGGCCGTTTTGATTGTGAGAAGACAGTAATAAAAATGGAAAAGAAATTTTTCTCTGCGTGCTACAAAGTCAGATCCAACCTGCCACATGAGGATGTACTGCATCTGGCTTTTATACCTGCCATCCGAACAACAAGCTATAGCAGTCAATCGGAGGACTCTTTATTCCATGGTCAGAAGTCATTGAAATGATCCCATCAGAACAAGGGAGGGTGTTGAATATTAACTAATAACATTGACTAATTACTTATTTCAAAAACTTCATCTTGATTGAATAAGACTGCTATAAAAATAAATGCTAGGTAACTAAAGTAGAATGTATAAAGCTGTTGAATAATTGAAGTACATGAAACAAGACTTGACTGTTCAGGCTGACTTGTATGAATCTCCTACCCCACCCCCCTTTAATGATCCCCAATTGGAGTAAACTTTGAAGAAATTTATTTTTTGTAACAGTATTAAGTGTGATGGTGTCACTAGTAGGGTTGTGTTTTGTGATAACATTTTTGCACAGCAGATACAGTAGGGTTGATGCTAATATGGTAGGAGCCATGGTGGCTGAGTTGTTATCATTGATTCAGCCTGGGTTAGTCAACTCGGTGTGTCTGTAGGCAAGACACTTTACTCCAATTACTTCAATACTAAATAGCCTATTGTGTTGCTGTGCAACACCCCCTCCCACCAAATCAAAGTAAACTAATATGTGAAAGCCATGTTATTTTGATGTTCAGAAGTTTTGAATTGAAGCAATTTAATTAAATAGAAATGAAAACTGTGTCCTAAATTTATGTACATATTACTGACACAAACTTGGGAATATGTTGGAAAAATATATTTTGCATTTTTTTTAATTGCTGCTGTTGTGGTTGGTTTTGTTTGTCAGCATCTTTTCATACTGAGTCTTGGTTGTGCATTTTCAAACTTTTCATCTGCCTCTTGTGGCAAATTTCCTTCCCTTGAATTTATATATAATTACACCTTGTTCTAATTTATTGCCTTTTGGACTAATGGTTATAGAAAACGGTGTAGAGGAAAACTGATCCTATTTTTTGCACTCTTTTATCATAGTAGAGTCAGACCTCCCATTGTGACTGACAATTGTTTGTTATTTTCCAAGATTATTGTTCTTTTTGCTAATTACATCCATTAATTCTTCTGCCACTTATTTGTTTGCAATGGATCAGAGCTTCTGATAACTACTTTTCTCTTTGGAAAGATAATGACAGCTTATTTTAGGCTTTGTTGTTAACAAAAAAAATCATTGCTTGTTTTTTAGATACTTCAGTGTAACAATACAAATACTATAGCTACCAGGTATTTTTGTTGCCAGATGACTTTGGCCTGACTACAGATGAGGTTCCTTAGGGGAAATTGTATCACTGACTTGGACAATTTCAGTGAACCAACTTGGACTAATATTAAGTAATTCAAGATTATAATGAACAATAGAAAACAAGCATTTTTAAATAACCATTAATGACCAAGCATGTTGGAAATTTTAATTGATTTCGGTGAGTTATTAGCACTTAATATGGCTGACTAGAGGAAGGATTCTTAAGGAAGAATATACATAGTCCTTAGAGTAATAAAAAGCTATTTCCAGTCAATACAAAGTATTCAGTCAGTACAACAATATGCTTGAACAATACCCTATCACTTCTAGTTGGGCTCGTACCATAATGAGTAATAACTTTTCAGGCAATGAAGATTTTACGTGAGGTTTTTAGTTATTTGACATTATGGTGCACATAATAAATGCATATAATTTACCGTATTTCAGACTTTTAAACATACCTGCATATTTTCTGTTGCCACTTTTTATACATTGCATTATACAGTATATATCCTCATGCATATCTATGGATTTTCTAATAATACAGAATGATAGTTTACCTTGAATGTTGACTGTTTATTATAAATTATCACATTTTTATGAGCAGGGCATTTCTGCAAATTTGTTTATAAAAGAAGTTTAATTTTACATTTCTTTGCCTAGGCCATGTTAGTGGGAAATGAGTCCTAGCACATGGTTTCTGTAATTGACAGCATTAGTGTTTGTTAAGGTTTTGTTAAAGGTTTTTGTTTGCATATAATTTTCTAAACCCTTTATTAAATTCTCATCATACATAGCATGAATCATTATGAAGTTTAGTCAACTCTTCTTATAACATATACACTCATGCTGTGATGGGTTCAAGGTCACAGGCATAGAAAATTTTCATTGATGTTTGGTTAAAGTTTTTTCTTTTGCATATATTTCCTAAAATCCTTGATTGATTTTCTTCATACATGGGATGACTCATTATGAAGCTGAAACAATTCATTTGGGGACATGCTCACCTCTTTGAGGTCAAGGTCAGCCATAGAAAATTTGCATGAAAGTTTTGATAAAAGTTTTTGCTCATATTTCCTACACCATTGATGGATTTCCTTCACACTTGGGTTGAATCATTATAACCAAAGACTGTACACACAATTAAAGGCAATAATTTGATTGTGGTCTTCACTTGCAGCTTTGTGACCTTGTTTGTTTTACATGGTAAAGATTTTAATTGTATATGCATTGAAGGTTTCAGTAACTGTCATTTTATACCTGGTGTTGTCAATTAGCAGTACTTGGACACACTTTTTTTTAGCTTTTATGAAAGCTTTGGCATCATGTTGTTAATAGTGTTATTTTTTTCTTTAAAAGTTTTTAAATGCTTTAAACCATATGGCATAGTGCAGGCTCAGGGATGTAGAATTGATCCAGTGCTCTCTTCTGTCTGTCATATTGGATGACAGATGGAGGCAGGAGTCATGGTTGCTTGCCAGACTCTGGAAAGGTTGTAGGTTTGAATGCTACCATCTGATCTGCCCATTTCAGCTGCCATAGTGTGTTGTTGGGCAAGGCACTTTAATCCAGTTGCCCTGGCACTAAATGACCTACTTGTATTGCTCAGATGTATAAAACCAAACTAAACCAAACCTTGCATTGGGCATAATGATCCTCTTTGTTGCTACAGAGGTACCACCCATAGAGATTTCGCTGTTAGGTCAGTTTCTCAGGCAATGTAATGGGGCATTTGCGATCCTTGAACACATTTCTTGTTTAATATAAAACTTTACAGATGTACAGGCCAGTCTGTTATTGTGATCATTTTTTTATAGCATTTACCTGAATACTAAGACCAAGTATTAAAATTCCTGTTAATACATATCTTCCAGTATATAAAATTCCCTTGTTCCTAAAGACCAGTTTCTGCAAGTCCCCAAATGACCATTTTAGACAAGTGTGACTGTGCAACCTTCATATTTTTTAAAGTGTGGTTTTTATTTCAGGAAAAACTGACATGCAGGCTCGGTTAGACAGTGCCATGCAGGATGTGAATGACAAATATTACCAGCTTGAGGAGGTTGAGAAAAATGTCGTCAGAATGGCTCTTATTGAAGAGAGAGGACGCTTCTGTCACTTTATAACTTGCCTAAAGCCATTTGTGGTATTATTTATGATGCATTCTTTATGTTAATTTTTTGTTACACTCCACCATTGAGAATATCATATCTTTGGGTTTTTTTTAATGTCAATAGAAGAATCATGCAGGGTCTGTTCTAGAACTTAAAATTTACAGAAACACTCACAATCCTTTTGAGAAATAAAGGTGAAATTTGGTGTGAGAAAGACAAAAAATGGGTTTCTGCACAACAGCTCTAGTTGTCCACCATCTTTAGTTATCCATACTTTGTGGATGGCTTGCACTTTGGGTGAGGAAGAATTCAGTCAGCTGGGTGGGTGGGTCAAAAGTCAAGGACACAGTGACTGAAGAATATAAATAGTATCCATACAAGAACATTAGTTATACATCATATTCTGATCCAAACATTTGTGAAATGCTTGCACTTGAGGTAAAGAAAAATCTCACTTTCAGGGTCAAAGATCAAAGTCATTGTGAATGAATGAAGAAAAATGTTTTTTGCACAAATTTATTTAGTTATCAACCAAGTACATTCACCAGTGTTTGTCTATAACACATTGGATAAGAAAGATGCATATTGATATGGGTGTAAAATAGAGTTCAGGGTTACTGTACGGTTTGGAGATGGAGAAAGACATGTTTTTTTGTGCACAGACTTACTGGACCACATACCTTACCTTAACCAAAATTTTTGAAGGGCTTGAAATTTAGGTATAAAAGAGACTTGTTGATTTTGGGATCAAAGATCAGAGTTTCTAGAAGGCTTGCATATAAGGAATTAAAAATGCCTGTTGATTTTGGGGTCAAAAGTTCATATGTCAAGTCACTCTACCTCAAAGAAAAATGAGTTTTGCAGATTGAATAACTTTTTGCTCTTGAGCAAGTTCCTTGATCAAACTTTGTCTCTGGCTTGCACTTAGGGTAGTAAAGAAACTAAATTGATTCTTGTGTCTAAAGGTCACTATCATGAAAATTATTGTAAGAAAATATACGTTTCTGCACATTAAATTTAGTTCAAGACAACATAGCTTGATAGAAGTCAAGGTCATTGGGACGTGTTGGTCAAAAATCTCAACCATGCCTTACTAGTGCTGATGTAGAGGACTTCTAACACATTGTGGATGTAAAATGAGCCATTCATGATACTTTTGCAATAAATTGAAGGACTCCACAGGTCAGAGGTCGTTTGGGGTATTTAGAGGGAATTTGTGACTTTTTGCAGAAAAAATTACGACTTAGATATATTATATAAATGTTTGTGTACTGTACATTAAGACAGAATTCTTGCATTGTTTAATTTTTAATTGTTTGTGGAATGAACCTTGACCTTAAGGGAATGCCACTGATATCTTTCATCAAAGAAAATGTCAATTTTAGTGTGTAGACCCAGATGATGACTATGTTAGGCTTATTAAAATTACTCAGAGTATTGTATTTGGTCAGAGTACTGAGTTGGTTACTTATTAAAATGACTCAGAGTACTGTAGTTAGTCAGAATACTGGAGTTGCTTACTTATTAAAATTAGAGTATTGTATTTGGTCAATCTACTGGATTTGGTTGTTTATTAAATTACTCTGAGTATTGTATTTGGTCAGTGTACTGGAGTTGGTTGCTTATTAAAATTACTCCGTATTGTATTTGGTCTGTGTTCTGGAAATGGTTGCTTGTTAAAATTACTTGGAGTATTGTATTTGGTCAGTGTACTAGAGTTGGTTGATTATTTAAATGACTTGGAGTATTGTATTTGGTCTGTGTACTGGATTTGGTTGCTTATTAAAATGACTTGGAGTATTGTATTTGGTTAGAGTACTGGAGTTGGTTACTTGTTAGAATGTCTTGGAGTATTGTATTTGGTCAATGTACTGGATATTGTTGCTCATTAAAATTACTAAGTATTGTATTTGGTCAATTTACTGGAGTTGGTTACTTGTTAAAATGACTCAGATTATTGTATTTGGTCAGTGTACCGGAGTTAGTTGTTAAAATGACTCATTAATGTATTTGGTCAGTGTACTGGAGTTGGTTACTTATTAAAATGACTCAGAGTATTGTATTTGGTCAGTGTACTGGAGTTAGTTACTTGCTAAAATGACACAGAGTATTGTATTTTGTCAATTTACTGGTGTTGGTTACTTATTTAAATAAATTAGAGTACTGTATTTGGTAAATTTACTAGAGTTGGTTACTTATAAAACTGACTCAGAGTATTTTATTTGGTCAATTTACTGGAGTTGGTTACTTATTATAATGACTCAGAGTATTGCATTTGGTCAGTGTACTGGAGAGTTGGTTATTTATTAAAATGACTCAGAGTACCGTATTTGGTCAATTTACTGGAGAGTTGGTTACTTTTTAAAATGATGCAGAATATTTAAGTTGGTTGGAGTCGGTTCTTGTTAAAATGATGCAGAGTACAGGAGTTGCTCAGAGTACTGGATTTGGTTGTTTATTCAAATTACTCAGAGTACTGTCATTGTTTACTTATTCAAATTACTCAAGAGTACTGTAGCTTGTTGTTTACAATGCAGTCCTGACAATAAACACAATTGCTGTTTGCAAGAAACTAACTATAGAACAGAATGTACAGATTGTGATCTGCTGGTGTATTATGAAATGATTGGTTAGCTAACTGTTTCATGTAAACAATGAAAATGATTGTTTATCTATTATGTTGCATTTTGGAAATAAACCTTTCTTTTCAGTCCAGGTGGCTATAGTATGGTATAACAAATAAAGTTTTTCTTAGGACTTAGGAATGCCTTCTTTACAACTTAAGTCATATTTTGTTAAGATTTCTGTTAAATCTGTACATCTCTTTTGTATATTTGCAGTCATGGATATGATAAAAATTCACACAGACATGTGAGCATGCATAGTAGATCTCGGTGATAATTGAATAAAAATTTCTGAGTCTAAAGAGTTACTGTTACTGAATTTAACTGAAGGTAGACAGTACACTTTTACTTCAGACTTGTAGACTAGTGCTTAGGATTATTTGTTTGCCTATTTTAAAACTGTGGAGATAGTCTGTCACTCTGGTCCTGCAATGAAAAATTTGGTATTCCCACAGTAGAAAGATCAGTATCACCATAAACTAGACAAATGTCATATTTATTTTATGACTTTCATCAGCAGATGGAATTGGACATTTACTTGACACAAAACCAGGATGGTATACATGCATGAAAGTAGGTTGATGCTTTAATCTTAATTAATGTAGGAAAAATTTAGTATACAGTCACATAGACTTGGAATTTTAATTCGTAGTGAAAGGCTATAATATGCATACTGACTATCATCAGTCAGTGATGGTCAGATGGTGCCACAGAAAATGCTCTTTCATATCATTCAGATTAACTCTAATTGTACCCCAATGTAAATTTTGAAATACGAAACATTTTATTTTCATATTTTCCAGTAATTGGAATTTTAAAAAATGTTGCTGTTGATAATTTAGAGTACAGTTGATTGTTATTGTCATCAGTATTTTTTTCCTCCTGAAATCACAGTGCACTTGAATTTTACATTATCACATTTGTACAGAAATCTGATCTAATCATCAGCAAGACACGATCTGAGCATTTGAGAAACAGTTATTGCCAGTTTGTTTTCATTTGAGAAACAGTAATTGTCATTGTTTTCATTATCATCAAAAAATTTTCATTTCAGATTGTAAATCATATGCTGATTTACATCACATCAGTCATACGATATTATACATATCACATCAGTCACATGATATTATACATGACATCACATCTGTCACATGATATTATACATATCACATCAGTCACATGATATTGTACATGACATCACATCTGTCACATATTATACTTAGATTTATATCTTTCCTTCATTTTCAGATTCTTTTTTAAAATTACTTAATGATATCAGATATTTCATTTAAAAATACTTGGTTCTAAAATGTATTTTATGAAGCCAACCATTCAGAGGCACAATTTCAGAGCATAATCTTTTTAATCTTGTAATGTTTTAATCCTTTTTTGCATTTTTTTAAAAATGTTATTTATTTATTTGTTTACATATATTATTAAATTTTTAGCTCTGCTGGTCATAGACCAGAAGAGCTTATGGGATGGTCTGTTGTCCATTTGTCTGTCCATTAGGATAAGTTTGTTTCCTAAGCTACTTTGGAGGATTTCCATGAAAGTTTACGTACACATTCATCACATCGTCTAGTTGGTCCTATATGAAAATAATGCTGCTCAAACATTCAGTATGGCCTCCACAGTAGCCATCTTGAAAATTTTGCTGTTGCTATTCTGCCTGAATGGATAGCCACTTCTAAAAGATGTCTTATGTTGTATAGTTGATTCCTAAATGAAAATGGTGCTGATCAAATGTCCATTATGGTTGCCATAGCAGCCATTTTGAAAATCTCAGTACTCTGCCTGAATGGATGGTCATATCAACATGGAGTTTTCACTTAACAACTTCTTATAATGTCTAGTTGGTCCTAAATAAAGAAGGTGCCAATCAGATGTCCTGTATGGTCGTCATTGCAGTCATGTTAAAACTCTTGTCATTGCTACTCTGTTTCTCCTCCTGAATGGAAGGTTGTATAAACATGGGGTTTTAACTGAACAACTTTGATGATGTCTAGCTGGTCCTAAATGGTGCTGATCTGACATTTAATGTGGCCACCATGGCATCCACCCTTTAAAATATTATCACAACTCTACTTTAACATACAGCCATATTGATGGGGGGTTTTCACCAGAAAATTTCTTGTGATGTTCAGTTTGTCTTAAATGAAAATGGTGCCAATTTGACAGTCAATATGGCCATCACAGTAATCATTTTGAAAATCTTGTTTTTGTCACTCCTCCTGAATGGAAAGGTTTACATGTAGCTTGAAAATATGTGGTATTTCTCTCCCAATGAATGGCTTTATCAATATGTAGACTTGATATGATACCTTTTTATGGCTTTATCAACATGTAGACTTGATATGATACCTTTTTGGGCCTAAATGAAAATGGTGTCAGTCATGCATTCAGTATGGCTGCTATGACAACTGTCTAATAAGTCTTGTTGTCACTACTCCCCCAGAATGAATGATCTTCATGACATGGGGGTTTTCACCAAAAGACTTCTAATGATGTCTACTTTGTCATTAATGTAAATGGTGCCTTACTAGCATCCAAAATGTATACCACAGTGGCTAATTTTCAAATATTGTTATCACTGAAGAATATCTGAAATGGTTTCAGCACTTGACAGTTAAAAGAAAGAAATGGTCTTATTGTGAATTCTTTTCACCCAGTGGAGTGCCACTCCCTTTGAGCGATTTTTGTTATGCTCATTATTGTGGTGATATGCATTGTGTATTGCTCCTTCAGGATGAAGAGGTGAGTCTGCTGTCAGAAGTTCATCACCTAGAAGAGATCATGGACAATCTGTGTAAGCAGGTGGGAGATCCCCAAACCCTTCCCTCCTCCAGTGAACAGGTTATTCTTGACATCAAAGGACTTGACACTAGTGTATGGAACTTCCAGGTACACGTTCATATCTGCCAAGGCAGGGTACCAGTCTTAACAGTATTGGCCCAGACAGTTTAACATTTGGACAGTCTGTGCACTAATATGCTAGTTTCGTATTACACTATCTTGCTGAGCATTTTTTCAGCATGAGAGTCATTTCAGAGAAAAGGATAGGTCCAGCTGTTTAAGTGCAGATATCATCATTATGATATTCTAGCCATTAAGTCATGAAACAGCTTCAGAGCAAAGATTGAATTTGGACTGAAAATTTTAAAATGAAAAATTGTACTTGGAGTAATTAATTCACATTGCAACTAAGTGTGTGTCTGGAGTTACAATAAGATAATGACAGCATTTTTTATTATTCGAACCTTTCTCAGTGTGAAGTTATAGAAGACACACAATTTTGAAATGTTGATCATGAGTTTATTTTTTTTTGCTCAGACATTTTCATCAATATGGAACCTCGTCTGAGAGATTTGGCCTGAACAGATTTTATTGACTAAATCAGCTGATAAGACATTACCAGACTGGCCAGATCATTAGTTGCACAGTCTGTTCTGTTATAATTGTACCAGTCCATAAAGGATTCTTTTCTCAAAAGATGTTCAGATAGTTGGAATAATTCATGGCCAATAAACATTTCTAATATTTCCTGAATCACATCCATGTTGTCCAATATTATCCGAGGTCTGCTGCTGTTGGAATAATCTCTGACTTTTTCACTGTTTTCTATGGTATGTAGATGAAAATCTATTTGTAATTGACTGAGAATTAGCTAGAATTATGAGACGTAAGAGAAGGAAAATTCCATTGTACTGTATTGGAAAATATCACTTACACAGTAGTTTGAGACCTCAAGATCTAAGGCATATTTTTTGCTGCACTACTGTATACTTCTTCCAACATAAATGCACTGCACGGTTTCAGAGTGGTTACCATTTTTGTGCCCCACCACCATAACAGTGGTTGGAGCATATGGTGTTACTTTTGTCCATTCGTCCATGTCTCCATCCATTACACTTTGGTTAAGGTTGTGTTCAAGGCCTGTCAGGCAATGTGGTGGTAGATCCATGCTCCATGTCTCCATCCATTACACTTTGGTTAAGGTTTGTGTTCAAGGCCTATCAGGCAATGTTGTGGCAGATCTGTGCTCCATGTCTCCATCCATTACACTTTGGTTAAGGTTTGTGTTCAAGGCCTATCAGGCAGTGTGGTGGTAGATCTGTGCTCCATGTCTCCATCCATTACACTTTGGTTAAGGTTTGTGTTCAAGGCCTATCAGGCAATGTGGTGGTAGATCTGTGCTCCATGAATAAATATCTAATCTTTCTTCCCTACATACTGGTACATTCTTCTTTCTTTTCTCCTTGAAGTTTAGAAAATATCGAAATTTTCCTGCATTTCTTTAAATTTTGTGTCTTGACTAATTTTCAGAAATTTCCTGGAGTGAAGGGAGATAAGGTATTAGAAAAAATTATGCATTTAATCCCTTTTTACCCACACATTTTAAATTCTAATACTATTTTTGTTATCACATTTAATATACCTTATTATGAGCCATTAAAAAGATGCATAATGCCCTGCTTACTCCATTGTAGAATGTACATAACATAGAAACTGTTGTTATTAGATGCACTTGCATGTCTGGGTGCATTTCATATTTATTCATACACAGATATGCACTAGTTTTTTTTTAAAAAAGATAACACATTCAGAAAAGATGTGATCACTGTTTAATGTAATTGATGCCATAAATTAGCATTTTGGTTTTGTCACTTTTTCTTGAAAATACATAAATTATTGATGCCGCTTGCAATAATCAATCCTATGGTCATATTTTTCATTAGTTAATTTACCATGAAAATTTACCAAAAAAGAGAACCAGTGGATATTCTTGCATAAATTTCCATTTACATTGTCATCTTTCCATCATGCCCTCCATCTTTACACTTTACTACAAACCATATTTTGTTTTATGCTATTCAGTTCAGTTAAAATGCCTTACTGCTACATTTCAAAGATTTTAGAGTCATATGAAATTTATTACCGTATTCACAATATCTGTTGGTACAATGTAAAAGTTGGGACAACCCTCCCCCCAATTTTAAAGTTAATTTTTTTATGCACTGTAAGATTTGGGACATTTCATTTAAAAGACTTGTATATGTCTGTCATAAGTGGGGTTATTATGGCATTGTCTGTCTGTTCTACATCATCTGTCAACATTGGCTTGCTTGACACTTTTCAACTGCTGAAGTATATATCATGAATAGACTGTGTCATATATTACAAGTCATATATTACAACCATGTCCCCTGTTTCGAGATCAAGATTACAGCAAGGAAAGTGATATTCTGTGACCTGTATACTTGTCCAGAATTTGGATCAATATAGATGAAACTTGGCCCATTTCTATATCATGATTTGTTCGTGTTTTTGTATCATGGTCACACATTCTGCCTCAAGGTCAAAGGTCATGGCAATGGCTAATAAAATTCTGACTTGTAACTTTTGAACTACTGATGAAACTTTAATGATGTTTTGCCCATGTATATGTCATGACTGCACGGTGTATCACAATTGATAACCATGTCCTCTGTCTCAAAGTCAAGGTATTAGCAAGGGAAAGTGTGCATTCTGACTTGTCTCTTTGTCTGTAGTTTAGCATTTGAACCACTAAAGACATTTTAACTACAAGATTTATTTGGAACAAGGCGAGTGAAACTAGCCCTGCTAATTGAATTATTGCTCTGCAGGCCCATGAAATGAGCTCCAACAACTTGCCCGTCTCAGGGATCGTGAACCATAACCCAGGTAATCGAAATGACTGCGCTGCAGCCCCTTTACATGAGCGCCAATTACATGCTTGATCTCAGCATCATGAATCATATCAACAATAGATATATTTGCAGCGTTTCCAACAAGAATAAAACTCTCTTGATCATACGTAACCTTGCATGGTTGGCCTTAGTTTCATGCAAAAAATCCATGTGTGATGGGAGTCTGTTTTTTTAGTTGTGCGTGCAGTGCATCATCTGCCATTAATAATGGCATTATGGTAGCAGTACTGACCAGTGAACAGAAACTGAGCTAGGAAGGAATCACTGTATACTTAGCACGAACAAAGGAAATGGTGCTAGTCTGAGTCCAGTTGCCTTTTACAATAGTCTTGAAATGTGAGGGCACACCCGAATGAATAGAAAAATTTGTAAAAATATGTCATTAGTAGCCAAAACCATGAACTGACCATCACTTTGAACTTATGTAATGACCAGTCACTTGACTTATGCATCATCCTGTGGAGGCCCTTGGGGTATGGAAGGTTCAATGAAATGAACTTTAACTGTTATCTTTCATGACTAGACAGTGTGTCACATACCATTGCCACACACTATGCTTCAGGGTAATTGTTGCGTAAAGGGGAAGTATAAATCAGTTACCTCAATGCCTGTTCAGGAAAATCATTTAAACCAGTAAAGATATTTTAATGAAACTTCAGGCTGTTATATATCTTAAAAGTATGTGGTGTATTCACAATCACACCCCCAGCTTCAAGTCAATGTAACAACAGTGTATAATGAAAATCTGTGGCCTGTTCTTTATCCAGGCTGTCATATTTTATGCCTTAAAATATTTTAATGAAACTTTACCCAGGAGCCCCACTATTGCACAGTAATCAAGTCTGTTGCTCAAAAGTCAGGGTCGATAGAAGGCAAAAGGTCATGAGGTGGCATATCATGTGTTATTGGTGGTGCTCTCATTAAGTAATAAACTGAACTAGATTAAATATTAAATTATCACTTTGGAGTAAACATTTTTCAAACATGGTGGTGGCAACTCAAGTTACTGTGTTATCTGCATAGGTGAGAGCAGAGCTCTACATAAGAAATTAAAAAATTGGGCATTTTACTTCCAGCTATGGAACTAATTACATTTGTCAAATTTGTTAATCATGCCTTTGAGAATGCATAAGATGGCTTATTGACCAAGACTTCAGGAGTATTTGATGTTAGGTCTTTGAATGTATACTTTCGCAGTGTACTATCATTACAGATGCGTACAGAACATGCGGAACTTTTCAAAGTAGCATAGTTTACAGTGATCGATTGTGTCACCATTAAACATGGACTATGCTTACAGCAGAATCTATGCGCTGATATCTTTGGACCAAATGCTTGAGATTAATTTCCATAAATAAATGCATTAAACATTTTCCTTATCTACTTTAATCAATTTGATTGCATAAAATACAAATTCTTAACTTGTCTGGAGTTCAGTGAGAGTAAGAACCACTCTTTTTGCCAATCTTTGACTTTTTTCCTTATGTCTTATGATTTATTTGTACAAGAAGGAAGAAAACACACAAGTCAGAGAAAGAAGAAGAAAGGTATTCTTGACATTTCAATCAGAGATTTTAAAGTTATTTCAATTATAGATGCAGCAAAATTGTGGGGAAGGAATTGGTGGGGTGGGTAGTTATTTCTCATTTTTTAAAAATGATTTAGGTCAGATTTTATTATTTATGAGAAGGAAAAGGTTGTTTTGTTGTTGTCCAAATATCTATAATTAGAATACAGTACTTAGCGTGTTTTTTTTAGAATTTTATGACCAGTTGATGACATAATAGTGAAATAGGGTTTTTAGGTGCATAGCACTGTAACAACATGTACTTAAGATTTTAGAATTTAATAGAAATATATCTTTAACAATCTCCTTTTGGGCTTTATTCATTTGAATTCCTTCTCCACAAATGCAGACCTTGCAGTTTGTTTACTAATTACATACCATTGTCCCTTGATTATAACATAACCTTTAGAGCTAGACTTAACACTGTCCTGACTGGCATTAACAGAAGATAGAGACATAGGTATAACTTTCTCAGCTGTATTGGTGTTATAGTCCCCACTGGTATTAATAGAAGAAAGAGACATAGGTATAACTTTCTCAGCATTGTTGATGTTATAGTCGCCACCGATATTAATAGAAGATTCAATTGTTGTGAAAATATTGATGATTCCAGACACCAAAGACTCATCCACATCAAGTCTACCTGATCACTGTGCAGTTCTTTCTAGATTCTTCATAAATGAATAGGTCCACTTGCCAGGCTTCGATACTGCCGACACATTCAGTGTCTTTCTTTGAGCACAAAGATTTAGAGGTTTTTCAGGACTTCTGTTTATATTTTTAGTTTATGGGGTTGTATTCCACAAGGTATTTTAGTGTGTATTTATTAAACAGATTTGCATCAAGTATGGTTTCAATGGCAAAGGAAAATGAAGAATTGTTGGGCCATTGTATACCTGTAATCCCATCAGGTCCATTGCCTGTTTTTATCCCTTGTTATTTTTACCAGGAAAGAATCAGTAACTGTCATCAATGGAAAGGTTTTAAATATTTGTATCAGCTTCCTCAGCAGTAGATGAGATTGAACTTTCAAAATAGAGGGCTTAGTCCTTTGTGTAGAGTGAGCTACCCTGTATAGAATAATAATAATAATAATAATAATTCTTATTATTATTATTATTATTACTATTATTATTATTATTATTATTGTGAGGAACCTCATCAAACAGTGACTGGTATCCTGATTGTTTGATAAGAGATGCAGCCTAAATAATTAGTTCTGCATTTATAGTAAAAGATTCATGTACTTCTTGTCTGAGTGGTCTTAAATGTTTTTTGCCTTGTTTCAATATTTCATGGATTTTATACTACAAAATGTTGAGTACTGGTAAGTAATTATTTAAATTGTCTATAGGAATTTTAATATTCTCTAAACAGTGGATAAGAGCACACTAAGAAATCATTCATGTAGGAAAAACACAGCATTTAGCTTTTTATTTGTATAATTTTTTTGTGGCAGAGACAGAAAACTTGATTTCAGTGCCTCAGTGTTCATTTTATTTAAAGTTGAGATATAAATGCTGCTAATGAAGCCACAAACAAAAAAGCTTTCAAATAATCAAATCTCACCGTGAATAGACTTTCCAAGTGAATTTTACTAAAGGTAATGATGATAATGTTCACCCCAAATTAGGAAGACAAGAAGAATGCCTGCCCTGAAAGCCTGTGACTTCCTCAAGTCTCACAGAAAGTACAGTACACTGTCAATGTTTTTATATTTTGCCAAAGAAAGTTTGAATATTAGGAAACAAAATCATATGTCTGTATTTCACGTACATAGTATAAGGCACATTATATTGTGTTATGACATCTGTACATTCATATATATGTGTACACATCTGTACATCCATAAATATGCATACACATCTGTACATCCATATGTGTACACATATACATCATGTATTGTGTTAAGACATCTGTACATCAGTATATATATATATATATATATATATATATATATATATATATATGCACACATCTGTACACACACACACACAGACACACATCTGTTCCTTATGTAGATTCTGTGTTGAATAATACATTCCCTGATCACATTAACATTAGGAAATTAAGTTCATTTCCTCTGAATTATACCCCATCCAGGAAATATGAAAAATGACATCTTTTGCATCCCTTTACCATATAGACAAAGTAAGAAACTCTTACTCCCTTTACCTCCACTAGGTGGCCACACATCACTTGTTTGCCAGTTTAAGTGTTCTGCTTTGCTTTGTATCTAGGAATCCACTGATGTTGTCACTATTTTGACCCAACACTGCTGGAGTCGTAGACTACCCACCTCCCCCATGCCTGAGCATTGTATTTTTGGGACATTGATGCTGCTCCAAAGTAGTCAGAAAACCAGGGGTGTAGTACTTTCACTGGATTTGCCTGGATTTGTTCTCAGTAACTGAAAAGTCTCTATTTTTTTTTCTTAATCATGTATTGTTATTATGAGTTGCCTGACCATCAGTTGTGCTGTCCCAATGTTAGGAGCACAGTTTGCCATCCATATAGGGAATCCAGTCCCATGGTAGAGGTTGGATTCTCATGCATTTACTGATCCTGTTACAGGCATTAATTTTATTAGAAAATGCATTTGATGGACAAAGTATGTTATATATATATATATATATATATATATATATATATATATATATATATATATATATATATATATATATATATATGGTAAATTTTGTTTCTCCCAGAATACTTACTCATTTACATTACTGTTAAACACACTTACACATGCTTGCATCTTTGTTGATGTAACACTCTCATCTTAAACTGGTTAATATCTGGCAGATGGGTAACCACCTAGTACTAGCAAGAGGAGGTGATGGTTAAGAGTTTCTTCCCTTTACATATGTATGTATGTATGTGTGTGTGTATATATATATATATATATATATATATATATATATATATATATATGTGTGTGTGTGTGTGTGTGTGTGTGTGTGTGTGTGTGTGTATATATATATAATATATATAGAGAGAGAAAGAGAGAGAGAGAGAGTGAGTTACATATTTATACTCTTCACAGTACTCTTGTTATTTGCTCAGATGTATATTTGTTTGTTTTATATATACTATGTCAGGTAAACTTTAGCTAAATCATAGATTTGCAGACCTTCACATATTAATTTGATCCCTGTTGATCTTTTTCCATTTCATTTGATAATTGTGCTGATTTTTTCATTCATATTGGAGTTTATATTAGCTTTTCTTTCCTTTTTCACTTTTTAATAAACAGGATTTTCACCATAAACATAAACTGACAACTAACATGATGACTTGTTTGGAAATTATTTTTTTTTAGCTGTATTGCTTGCCAAGCATGGCTTGATGGTAGTGGGTTTTTGTTATGGTCAGAAAAGGTTTCATTCTTATTAAAATTTGCTTTGAGTTGAAATTATCATAATGGGATATTGCTAAGTAAGGCTGTTAATTTGTACTCATTCATAAGGACCTTGTTATACTTTTTTCTTTTGTCTTCCAAAGTATAGTTACTAAATATCAGTATTACAAACTGTCCATTTGGAGATGGTCATTCAGCATGTGAAATGTAAAGCTGCCGTAATGAGAGGTTTGTCAGTGCTGTAAAATTTTTGTAACTTGTATATGTTTACAAGTTTGTATCAGATTCTGAAGTTTAGTAAAGAATCTGTAGGAAACGGTGAGTATTCTGGCAAAAGATTTAAACAAATCTAACCAAATTCATGATTTCTTCATCCATTTTATTTAAAATACAATTCACTTATTATAGAAACTGTGATTTTTGAAAGTGGGAGCTTGTAGCTATTTGTTTTACATGAGGAAAACTCTCCAGGTATACCTACAGTAATGCTTTTCCAGGTACTGAAAATAATGACTCTTCTTGTAAATTAAAATAGGGACTCTCCTGGTAAATTAATAAAAGTAGTGTAAAAATTTTTTTTTATGGGTGTCAGTTTTCATTTTTTTGCAAAATATGATTTTTAGCAGTATTGGTCATAGGCCAGAATGGTATGGCCTGTTGTCCATTTTCTGTGTATTTGTTGGCACAAGTTTGTTATCACTACAGTGGCTATTTTGACAATCTTGTAATGCTATTGATTTGAGTAAATGATAAAATATCATCATCTTATTTTTACGTGTACTTGGTCCTAAATAAAAATAGTGTCAATCCAATACGGCCACCATACAAATATGGGTTTTCATTCTTGTTTTTTTTCTCCAATACTTAGATTTGTGGATTGGGGAACATAGTTTCACAGTTTCTGTGGAAGCATCATAAGTCAGTTGTTTTACCAGCTACAAAATCTTCAAAAATTGGTACCTGACAAAATATAGTAAATTCAAAGCAACTGGTATAAATGATAACAAACCAGTATCAATTTCATCACAGGGATAGACATAATGGTCAGTTTCTCATAACAGATAAATTTTTCATCTTTTATCCATGATTCATTATAAGGCTGTCGTTCGTAATGTGTAAAATATTTTTTTGGAAAATTTAATGAAAATGTTGATTGTTCGAAACGCATTTTCTCAAAAAGCTTTAACTGTTTTACAATTTGACCATTTTCAGACTCCGCCAAGCTCACCAAGTTCTCTAGGATCACGGAAGTCAAGCATGTGCAGCATCAGCAGTATGGCAAGTTCTTCCAGTGGATCAACACAGTCCCACTCTCCCAGCCACAACAAAACTATAATTCAGGTAGGGAACTATGCAGAGCGTACTGTGAAATTACATTATCAAATGTCTTTTATTTCACCTGCAGAGCATTTGCAAAACATAGGTATCACTTTTGTTATTATGCTGGTTGTTGATGTTGTTTGAGTTGATATTAAGCTTTTGTATTTGTATCTTTCTCTAAAACTCTTGCATGCACAGTCGTGAAATGTATTGCTGCATTCATCAAACAAGGTAGGACTGTTGTTAGTGTTAAGGATAATCTAATGTTCAAGCTGGCAAGATATAACAGCCTGCATAATTCTTGTTGTATATAAGCACTATTTACCCATCAATAAAATATCCACATTTACTTTGGTACAGAACTTTTCAAAGATTTATCATACAAGTTGAAGTAATCTGGAGTTTTGTTTAGAGACCACAGTTCCAGCAATAGAAGACTTGCACACCTGCTGGGAGCCACTTGACCTACACAGCTGAACCACATGGAGACACAGGTTCATTAAATAGAACTGAACATTTCCTGGATGACTAAGAGTTGATAATTTGACTTGTATACTGATGTCCTGAATCCTTGCAAATGAGAAATTGCTAAATTCTTTTCTTTTAATATCTTTTATTATTCTTGTGTATGGTTCTTACATCCTATTGGTGACTTTTTCAGTGTTTAATTGTTGCTTTTATGATAAGTTTATTTCTGTGCCTGCTTCAATGATAAGATTATTTCAGTTATGTTAGGATCAACAGAGAATTTTACAAATCCATTATCTCTTGAGAATTATCACAGATATTGGATTTTGTCCAAAAGCACTTTTAATGACAGATGAAATCAATACACCACCTACTGATCCATTTGTTTTATGTACACATTAGTAAAGGATTAACAAACTGAGGAACAATAATCATCTTTTGTCGTGTTAATTTTTCCAAAATGAAACAAAAGGTTGAAATATTGCACAGTAATGGGTGCTAGTCTAGAAAATTGAAGTTCAAAAGGTTAAACAGTGTATTGAACATAATGCTACACAGGCATTGAAAAATATGCCATTATAATTATCATATATTCTGTTTCAGATCATTGATTACCTGAAAACAGTAATCATTGATTACCTGAAAACAGTAATCATTGATTACCTGAAAACAGTAATCATTGATTACCTGAAAATAGTAATCATTGTTTTGTTGTATTGTCAGACATATGTTTTTATTGGTTGAATAGATTTTATTGGTACATCCCCAATTTTTTGTTATTTCGCTTTCCTTATTAACATTTATTTTTTGACAGAAAAAAGATATTTTTTTCTTTGATCCAAAATTTAAGACTAAAAATTCACTCAAAATACTGGTCCTAAGTTTTTTGAAAATGACATATTACCCATACTTCAATCTAGCTTCATGCTGCATCTGATATTAAAATCTTCAGTCTTTGATCAGGATTGTCATAAATACTTCTATTCTTTCTTTGTCTTCTTTTCCCTCTTTGCTTTTCCAAAAGGAGACAAATTAACATGAACTGGAAGCATGGGTCGTACTCTCATGTATGCAGACATTATAGTGACTCAAATTGCCACTATCATGCTTGAAAAACAATGATTCATAAGTCATTTTTGAAATAAAACTATGACTCATAAGTCATTTTTGAGAGTTGTTGCTCACTTTGTGAATTAAAAAGTTGTTTAGTGCTTGATTTTAATGATTATATCAGCAGCTATTCTGCAGAAAATGGTTGTCAGGGTCTTTTTAATTGTTATATGCCTATCTTCCTGATGTAAGTGGCCCTGTCTACATACTGTACACAAGCAATACAGTGTTTTTTTAATTGTTATATGCCTATTTTCCTGATGTAAGTGGCCTTGTCTATATACTGTACACAGGCATACAGAGATTGTTTTCCTGATTTATTTTCTTTGTCAAGATGATCAAACACACTCAGAAAAAAAAATTGTCTGGTATTAAAGTACCCGATTAGTTATATGTTAATTTTTTCTGCTCAAATAGTGTGTGTAAAAAAATAATTTCTGCTTTTAAGGATCATTTTGTAGAAATTGTGTTATGTTAAAATGTATATACACTTAGTTATGCCTAATTTGCAGGTTACAGTAAATTGGCATAATGCATAATACTAATGTCACCAAAAGTATGCAGGATTTTGTTTTGGCTTGTGCATGTGTTCTCCTAAGTAATGTATATATATATATATATATATATATATATATATATATATATATATATATATATATATATATTTGTATGCACTGCAAGTACTACTATACTTTGCTTTTTTAAAAGTGAAGAGCTGGAATTTTTCAAATCAGATATGTGCTTCTCCTGTATACATTACTATTAGCCCTTTCATATACAGAAAACCTTGGATGCTTGGAATGTTATCAATCAGTAGCTTCTCCAGGATATGTGATGGATTGAATCCCCTATTGTTTCATGAATCCCTCTTAGAAATGTGCGAGTGCTCAAAAAAATTGTGCACAGTCGAGGTGTAACATTCTTTACTATTAGCAAAGTTCAAATTTGATTATGTAAATGCTTTATTTCAAAATTAATGCCCATAATCTAGAGCTTACTAAGTGACCCAATCCATTATTAAAAGCATTTTACCACCTGCACTTGTCAAGGTTGTAAAAAGGCAGACATGAAGTTTTAAGTATTTGGTGATAATTCCAATATATCTGACATAGTACAGTGGTCGTAACACGTGAATGCTGCCACTGCACTAAATTTAAGTAATGAAAAACAACCAAGTATTATCTTTCTTCATTAAAAGTTACTTATCACAGACACATTTATTGACATACACTGTAAGGAGTATATCTATAAACACTATTCTTATATACCCCTCATATTACCCATGATTCATCTCTCTGGAAATCTTGGAGAAATCACTGATCCACTGGCCTCAGATATTGGAGGTCAGTAAATATATGTTGCATGGTAGAATAGTTCTTAAAAACATATTAACTTTCAGAATGTCCAAAATGTTTGTCTTTTCATCTCTGTTTAATCCATAAAGCAAATAGGTGTCTTGTTATGAATGGAGAGAGATATGTATAACTTTATTGGCAACATGAAATATATTTAATATTAAAGTTTTTTGAAAGCCTTGTATCTTTTACATCAGACACTGTATTCAACATCAACATTAGTGACATGATATATCTAATGTTTGTACCCACATAAGTGGAAAGCTACTGTATTATTCACTTTTAAAGGGTAATCAGTAGAACAAACAAGATCAACCCTGATATGCAGGTACATTATGTAATGGCAGATCAGGATCTATATTTGCAGTTAGACTTAACTTATAAGTGAGTATGTATGTTACATCTTAATAATTTTGCCATTTGTAGGCAAGATACTTTGGCCAGGTGAATTAACCACTTTGGCCAGGTGTGTTAACAAGTGTTCCATAGAATACACTTATTAGATCACCTGGCTAAGGCCAACTGAGCTTATAGTATGACCCTGCATCATGTGTCATGTATCCATCAACAATTACTATTGTCAACTTTTAAAAACAAAAAATCATTGAAACAATGTTGATCAAAATTAAAAAAAAAAAAAAACCTGTAACCAACGTCATCTCTAAAATTGCTTTCTACAGAATTTGACCCATCTTCGCTAGCCAAGGTTCCAATAACCCTATCTACACCACAGCTATAGTCATAAGTCTCCTATTACATTGTGATAAGTGAGTTCAGTACAGATTGCATGGCACTCTCCCAAATAATTCACTGCCAGAAACAATAGAGGTACATTATTATGTTTTTATATGCAACAAGTTGGATCAAGCGCTGTAATATTCCAGTAGGACTAACAATTCCTTTCATATCTTGTCCCTGTTACTGATCTCTTATTTTTGTGAACTCGCTTGTATTTTTTTATCCTCTTTAAATATTTGAGACAGATTTTTGGTTTGGTTTTGTTGGGTTTAATGCTGGTGTAGGAAGAACCGATCTTCACTAGCCAGGGTTCTGATAACCCTATCTACACTTTGGCAGATCGAACAGCTATATCGGTGCTTTGTCCTAGTGACACCTATTGGATTTCATGTGTTGCCTCCCTTAGTATGTAATGTCAACTAACCAGTAGTGTGGTCCATTGTACATCAGCTGAAAATGGTGGTGGCAAATGACCTAAAAAGGATACTTTTTAAGTTTAACATTGAAAGTATGACTATGTACAAGAGTGAAGCCATTACAGGAGTATTTGAGTGAAAGGTATTTGTGCAAACATGGACTGGGACTGGAAAATTGCTTATTTATCAGTCCATTCAAGTTGTGTTATCTTCTTGTCTCAATCACATAGGAACAGTGTTCAGATATGAAGAACTTAATTTTGATTGGAGGTGGTAATTCAGACCCAAAGCACAGAAATATCTACTTGATATGCCATGGTGTAGGTCGGGTTAACGGAACCTTGGCTAGTGAAGATGAATTTGACAAGATTTTTACAGAAAGCATCCAGGCATAAGGACTCTTCTGATTTATACAAATGATGCTGGTCCACTATCAAATACGGCAAGTCATTACTAAATGTAGAAATTTCTTTTAAAAAACTTCTCCAAAACTGCTGACCAGATTTATTATATTTTACAGAAAGCATCTTGGCATGAAAACGTTTTAAATTTGTACAGTGATGCCAGTCTGCTATCAAATATGACGATGTTGCTAAGAATACAGAAACCATGAAACCTTTTCTCCACAATTATTGAATAGGCCAAACTTGATGGAAAACCATCCATGACTTCTCAGAAACTGCTGCATAAGATTTAACCAATAGAAAATATCTTTGCATGTAGACCTTTTGGATTTATAATGATTCCACTCTGTCATCAAATATTGCCACCCTTCAGAAAAAAGAGAAATATTAAATAACTTTTTGTCAAAAACCATGTAGCTGAATTTGACCAAAGTTGAGAGAGCATCTTGGCATAGAGGACTTTAAGATTTGTACTGATGATTCCAATCTACAACTAAAAGCAGAAAGATAAAAAGAAACATTTACAATTTTTCAACTCATAGAAACAGCTGAAAAGACTTTGAGCAGCTTTGACATTAAGCATCCAGGTGTAATTTCAGTGGAATGTATTTTACTGACCCAAAGGCCAGTTTTTCTTGTATTTAGCTGTTGGGCAGATGTAAACCAGGTGGGTGATCTTAGATCTACTTGGGCTGGTTGCTTTTTTCAAGTACACCCAAAATAATAGTTCATACATGATAAGATACAAAACCTTGCCATTCTAACCTTTCTACCATTTCTTGAAGAAACTGAACGACATGCTATCATTTGATCTATTATTATCAGCGCAGCCAACCTTCATGTATGTTTGTGTGAGAACAGTATTCAGTTAGTATATTGGTTGTAAATTTTGGTGTTTGAAAAGTTTTAATGCAAGATCCATGCATTTAAATTTATATCTGCATTTTCAGAACCTACAACTGCATTGAAAGAAGTAATTGATTTTACCCATATCTTGTACTCAAAAATAGGAAATGTTAGAAGTTCAGTTTGAGAAGACAAACAGGTTTGGAGAGCCTATGGCATTCCATTGAGGGAATTACTAGCTATAACTCATGCATTTTTCCTCACAGCCCTTTCCACTTGGCTCGATACGATTAACAAGTGTGTCCTCCTCCCAAGATTCAGGGTTTACCTCACAGGATACTCTCTTCGTGAGACCGACAACACCCTCATCTCTTACTTTGCAAAGTCAGGTAGGATGATATTCAATTATTGATCAGACTTTACATATGCTTAAGGAAAAAATCAAGGGGTGCCGAATGATGTTGAATGCACTGAGATGTTCTAATGACTGAATTGTTACAATTCTATTGTTTTGCTGGTAAAGCTTATGCTTTATTTATTCCTTTAGCTTGGTACAAAACAAGTCTCTCTTTAAAAAAAAAATAACTTTAACTTTTAACCATGATGCTTAATTTGTATAGTCACTACATTCTGCAATTGTTATTAATCTAGTGTTACTCCAGTGAAATGTTTTAATTTTGTTGTGCAGAAAATTAATTTTTTCATACAATTACATGGAGATTGCTATCAAATATTTATATTACAATACACTAACCCAAGGCAAACTTAATTTAACTAAAATTGTTTTCTTCTTTGATTTTTCAGTATTGTTGCAAATTTTGTTATTTGACATCCATTGTATCCCATGGTAAAAATGAATATGGTGTGTTTAGTTAGTCCTCAATTATAATGTTTCGTGTTTGACTTGGAGGCACATTTCAGGGGTAATTATACAGTTTAAATTGGCAGAGGGGCAATATATTGGCTTTAATACTGTATATACATGTACTATACATGTGTATTACACAAACCCAGATTCAGACAGCCTAAACCCATACCTGCTTTCACATAATGCATGAGCAGATCAGGATCTGTGTTGTTTGTTTTTGTGTATAATTTCAAGCCATTTTAGATCCTGGCACTGTTTTCTAACTTGACTCAGAATTTGGTCCTTCTGTAAGGCCATTGTTATTGTTGATATTAAGCCTAAAAATTACAAACTTGTTTCAAAACTTAGGTTTGTTTCAATGTTATGCTTCAAAATTACCAGCTTGTTTCAAAATATAGGTTTCAATTGTAAGCCACAAAATTACCAGCTTGTTTTAAAACTAAAGTTTATTTGAATTATAAGCCACAAAATTACCAGCTTGTTTTAAAACTAAAGTTTATTTGAATTATAAGCCACAAAATTACCAGCTTGTTTTAAAACATGAGTATATTGCTCTTGTCTGACATTCATCTACAAACAGCATGCAAGATTTGAGTTGTTTTTTCTTTCTGAAAATTGTACATTTTAATTTCAATAAAAACAACATATTTGGTGACTGAAAATTGGATGGGTTGTGATGTTGTCAGCAGAGTCGTGCTTTGAAGTTGCTTATATCTTATGTGTTTTCAAGGTTTTATATTTGTAAGGATCTTAATGTCATTGCAGAGGAACATGCAGAATTTATATAAAAGGATTTTTTTGTTTTTAAATTAGTTTTTAAAAGTACAGAAAATATTTTTTTTATATTGATAATAACTTACAGAAGTTAAATAAGAGCCAGATCGGTGATGGAGAATTCTGTTGTTCAGGCCCTTTATGGTGCATGAGATAATCAAACAAGCCAGTAGCTTTCAGTTCTAAATAGAGAATTCTATTGTTCAGGCCCTTTGTGGTGCATGAGATAATCAAATAAGCCAGTAGCTTTCAGTTCTAAATAGAGAATTCTATTGTTCAGGCCCTTTATGGTGCATGAGATAATCAAATAAGCCAGTAGCTTTCAGTTCTAAATAGAGAATTCTATTGTTCAAGCCCTTTGTGGTGCATGAGATAATCAAACAAGCCAGTAGCTTTCAGTTCTAAATAGAGAATTCTATTGTTCAGGCCCTTTATGGTGCATGAGATAATCAAATAAGCAAGTTGTTTTCAGTTCTAAATAGAGAATTCTATTGTTCAGGCCTTTTATGGTACATGAGATAATCAAACAAGCCAGTAGCTTTCAGTTCTAAACAGAGAATTCTATGGTTCAGGCCTTTTATGGTACATGAGATAATCAAACAAGCCAGTAGCTTTCAGTTCTAAATAGAGAATTCTATTGTTCAGGCCCTGTATGGTACATGAGATAATCAAATAAGCCAGTAGCTTTCAGTTCTACATAGAGAATTCTATTGTTCAGGTCCTTTATGGTACATGAGATAATCAAACAAGCGAGTTGTTTTCAGTTCTAAATAGAGAATTCTATTGTTAGGCCCTTTATGGTACATGAGATAATCAAACAAGCGAGTTGTTTTCAGTTATAAATAGAGAATTCTATTGTTCAGGCTTTTTATGATGCATGAGATAATCAAACTAGCCAGTAGTTTTCAGTTCTATATAGAGAATTCTATTGTTCAGGCTTTTTATGGTGCATGAGATAATCAAACAATTTTTAGTGTATAGGTCAAACTGTGGTGACTACTTTGGAACTTCTTTAGCCAGACTTAGGTTTTTATGATGGATTTGAGTTAATATCTCTTTTAAAATATTGAGCAGAGGTTTGTCATACACCTTCTGTAAGTAACTAGATGTCCAGAAAAATTAATGATGTTATAGATAATGGCTTCTCTTGCATTCCGTTCCTGGGGGTCATAATGTAATCAGAGCTGGCACAAATCTGTTTGAGCACATGAACTGTTTTAACATGGAATTGAACTCGAAAACTAAAACTATGCTTTGGGTCTCTCATTATCATTGAAATATAGCACCAGTTTGGTAATACTCACTGTAATTCTATCTTGTGCTGAACAAAGTTGTTGAAGATTCAGTCTAGTCAAATTTTAACACAAGTTCATTTTTTTCTGCAGAAACAGTTTTATGACTATCAAATTTGGTTTCAGTTTGACCTGCCACCTCAGTGTTGTACATTTAGCACTTGATTTTCACATGTACCCCAAATCAGGACATTGTGTGCCCCCACCCCCCTGGACACTTTTTCATCAGAAAAAATATAGCAGCAAAAAACTTTTCATTAGTGTATGTCTATATATGACTGTTGGCACTAGCAATGGCCAGAGTACCAAAAGGTGATTTGAAAATGCAAAATGGCAGTGAGTATCTATTTTAAAACAATGTATATGGCAACCAAAACATTTAAAGTTTATGATAGTCAGCCAAATTGCCTTGTAAAATGTTTGATGGCCATTAGTGTAACCCATTTTTGATGTTAATGTCACCTCTACAGCAAGGGAGTTTTAATTTATTTTGAGGTTGAAATATTGACAAAAGAGACAGTTTATGCAGATACACAATTTTTCATTTAATTAATGATTTATTAGTTTGGAAAAAAAGTAATTAAGAAAACATGGGTATTTATTATAATAAATGCTGATAGATAATGAGTGTACACTAAAGTTAATTGAGAGCAAGATCCAGAACATAAAATTTTATGGTACAGCTCCAAATTAACAACATATCCAACCATGTTAATGTTTTATTGAGTTGCTTAAGCATGTGATAATATTTTTGTTACATTAATATAAAGTGTTTAAGGAAAATATAAAGTGTCCATGGAAAATATAAAGTGCAGACCACAAACTAAAGGTGGTAAAATTGTCAAAACAAATAAGATTATCTCATTGTTATAGTACTATTTATATATAATGTATTGTTATTTTTTTTTAAATTTTTTTTTGTCCCTCTAAAATGTTAGATGTTCTCCAAATTTGGAGGATGGGGGCACAGCGTCTCCTGCCCTTGAGATCCTAGATCCAATGCTGCAAATTTCATTTGCATTGGGGTTAAGAAATGACCATGACAAAACCTGACAGATTGTTGTGGATTTAAAATATCCAAAGTCTGAGGCCTAAATTGAGACACGAAACCTTTAAAACTATAATACACTGATGGCCTGATGTAGACCAACTGCAGAAAACTAACATTTTGATGAAAAATCCTAACCCATGTATTGCCATATTTTCTACACGTTTTCAGACACTGTTTTTGCACACAATAATTTGTTGCCAAAAATATTCAAATACCTTGAGTATAATTTTTCTCTAGAATTTGTGGGTTTTTTGGTTTACACAATCTAAGAAGATATGCTTTGTCGTTTTCAAGTAAAATCTCAGTGTATACCAGTAATTTAGCAGAAACAAAGTTCACATAATTCGGTCAGCAATAATTATTTAAAGTGATCATGAACTTCCATGAAATAAAATAAGCTTAAATCCATTGTGTCTATTGTCATGAAAAATTCTAGATGTTTCATGTAAACTTCCTGCCATACATTTTCAACTGTGGGATGCACAATTGCAGGTTCACACTAATTTCTAAAAAATAATGCTGAAAAATCACTCAGATGTGTGAAATGAGCTTATTGTATTTTTGAGCCCTGCCTTTATTTGTTTGTTAAATCCTTTACGTTAATTCCCATAAAATATTCCTAGCATGGGGATAAAATACATGCATGATAGTGATTGCACAATAATGTTGGGAAGATAAAAGTAGATATTTGATATTGTGTATATTTTTCTCCTTCCAAAACTAATATGATTTTCAGGCCAAGAGGAAACTTTTAAAATAAAAGACCAGAATTTTACCTGTTACTAATTTGTCGCATGCATGCCAGCCAGCATCTTTGTGCTTATGCTTTTTAGATGATACGGCATGCTCCAATTAATTTCTGCTTGATAACTGTAGACTTGAGAAAAAGCTGTTCTTTTTCAATCTCTGAATTTTGCATTATGGAAAATTTGATTCTTTTGGAACATTTACACAAAAGGTATCAAGTGTCATTTGTACTTTCATAGGCAACAACTCATATCAGACAAAATTGCAAGCGAACAGAAAATAGCAACAATTGTTAGAGTTTGTAGCGCTGATAGTCTTTAATATTAATGCAGTATTGTGCTATGCAAGTACAACTACACATGCCAGCTGGCTTAAACCTCTCCCAGCCAAAAACAAAAGCTGCCCTGTTTGTTGTTAAAGGGGTGGTGGTGGCTGTATAAAAGATGGTACCCTGCAAAGTGTCCTACAATCAGTTTTGTGAGCAGAATTGTAATAGATCAAAAACCAACCAGGATTTTGAGATTACTGCTGCAATATATATAATGAAGTAAAACCAGACTTGAAAGACTGTTGTTATGGAAGACTGCCTGATACACTGATTAATTTTTGTTAAAAAGTGTGGTGACTGCTTTTGAAAGGCCACCTCTCTTGAGAGACCATATTTTGTTGGTAGAATGTGTGCTTGCTCAAAACGGGTTTTTCTGTAACAAACATCATTAATATAGTGTTATCGTTGTCTATCCATACACCTATACCACCTTGGTTACAATTTAAATTTAGGTCATTTTAGACACTCTTATTGGCTGCTTGGATCTGTGAATATCTTTTTAGTTGGAATAATTATGCAATGTTTTGCTTGGAAGACTTGTTATCCACTTTGCAGACTGCAGTCTTTTTAAATATTTTATATTTAAGACATGTTATTCACCGTACAGACTGCATTTTTAAAAATATTTTTTTAAATTTAAGGGATTAAATTTGCAAATATTTTTAACTTTGCACTTTTTCACTGTCTTTGGTAAGGCCATTTGCCCCATTTCATGTAACAAAGATGAATCATGATTTTGCATAACATTTCATCATTATGTTACTTACGCATATTTCTGATGTAATTTTTAAGCTTTTATTGTTTCATTAAAGCAGTTGACATTTTGTTTCATGTTCGTTTGAATGGCAGACCAACATTGCCTCCAACATATATTAAAGAATGTTGTGTTTATTTCAGAACTCAGACAGTGCCAGTACAGGAACAGACACGCCAGATTTGGACTCCACCCCTACCACACCCTCAGATCACTTGCCTGGTGGAACTCCCTCTGCAAGTTCCACCTGGACAAACTGGCCAAACCAACCTGCAAACAATGGAAAGACAGAAGGAAATAGGCCTCACACAATTTCATCTGCATATGAAAAAACTCACTACTCTAGGCCAACTCTTAACTCACAAACATTTGAACCCCCACCAAAGGAAACCTTGGAAAAATCCTGTTCAGAAGAGATTTATGAAAGATCTCAGATTCAGAGACAGAGACCACAAAGCACAATGGGTTCAGTGATATACTCTCGGCCATCGGCAGCCATCAACAAAATGCAGCCCATACTGCCACCACTTGGACCCAAGCCCAAACCAAAAGTTGTTCCACCACCAAAGGTCCCGCCAATAGGTAATACTACTTAACGTTTGTATTCACTTATAAGTTGAGTCAGAACTACAAACAACAAAGAGCCTGATCAGGGTCTGTGTTGTTTGTTCTACAGATTACTCCTAACAAGCTGCACAGACAGATATACTGGTACATTATGCCATGGCAGATCTTGATCTGTGCAGTTTGTAGTTGGACTCCTCTTATAAGCAAGTTTATATGACACTGCTTAATTTTCTTTCAAACTCCCATCCAATTAATATGTTTGTCAGGGGTGAAATTATGCAGTGAGCTGTATTTCAGATTCCACAATCAAATCAGTGTAAGTTGGGTTTATCTCTCCGAGTTAACTGTTATGTATGGGATCAACATCCTGAATATTTTGCAGATGTTGCAGCTAATTTTGTCTGAAGGGGTTTTCCTTGTCAAGACTTTTGTCTCCTCTTGCAGCAGAGCAGCCGCAGTATGCTAATCTAGAAGACATTACAAGGTTAATTGCTGAAAGAAAGCAGGAATCCATTGAAGTAGAACAGGACTTGGAAAAAACACCAACAGCAAAACAACCACCCATTACAGATATTTCACAGGTAACCCCTAAAAATAAGTACATTAATATTTTATAAATTAGGACTAATTCCAGTAATTGTCTTATTATATAAAAGCTTGGAAATGTGCTGCAGACAAATCATTTGTTCTTGATTTCTTATCTTTGGTATCTTTCTTGATAACAAGGCAATTCAGGCTTATGGATTGATGATGTCTATTCATTGTCTGTCCATATGTCTTGCATCAACACTGGTTAGGGTTTGCATTTAGGTAATTTTCTCCCAACTAATGCTTGGAGAGTTACATAGCTTTGTAAATATTTCATGAGCAGTACAGCAACTGTCAGTGAAAATTGGATCACTGTGATCAGTATTTCATGGCTTGCATCCATGTTCCATTAGCAGTTTTCTTGTTACTTTGATGTTGAAAAGACTTTTGATTTGACTGAGCAATACAAAGAAAAAACTCAAAACAATTAAGCAACTAAATGTCATGTGCCTCACAATTGTTCGATAAGGAAAGAAGAAAGTCTGGATTAATGTAGGAATGTTTACTCAGCACACTTTGACAGTAGCTCAGTGTAACAGTCATTTTGGTATCTGTGTGTATGTCCATACTTGCATCCACACATTTGATTTACCTCGGTGACCAGTGTTTATGTTCATAGATCCATCCTCACCCTTGGTAACCTAATGCAGAAATTAGCTAAATAAAAGGTATAGTAAACTGAAAGGGAATCTCTTGTTTTGTCATTAGAAGTTTGGAAATATACTTAGGTCAATAAGGAAAGTTTAATTGGCAGTATAATTATTCAGGTTGGAAAAGCATATGTCATATCTAGTTCCACACTGGAAATGATAAAGGAGATTTTCCAAGGGTATTATTTCACCTGATTTCGAGAAACTGATAATGTTGTTTGATATTCTTTAGCAGTTGAAAAATGCTTTTGTAAAAGTAAAGTTACTTATATTTAGTCACGCACAAAATAATAGTGAAGACCATTTACAAAGTCGAGTTCAAAATCTCAAACTCAGTCCTCAAGGTTGATGATCTCCAGGCCAGAAGGTTACATATTTTATACACATACAAAAGTGGGACATGTTGTACCATGATTGATGGAGCCCAGCTGTTGCTACAATACATTAGAAAATAGGGGTCTACATTGTGCTGACATTTATATAAAATCTCACTTGAAATGTGTATATTATATGAAATCTATGAAACAGTTTAAAAGATCTTGTACTCTCATAAGTTGAGTGATTTATTGAGCACATTATAAATTAACTACAAGACAGGATACTGGGATAGGACTGTTAACTAGATTTAAAGCCATTTGAATCTTTTCTGTAATAAATAAGTGTGAATTTGCATTATATCTTGAAGTTGTTAATCCCTAATTTACTTTTCTTTTTTATTATAAGCTGATTAATAAAATGGTGTCTTGTGTTTGTTAAAGTCAGTGCCTGTTGATCCTTCCTGCAGCTCTTTGTTTTATACCTTTTTTACTTTTGCTATTTCATTTCATTTTTCTTTTAGTTTGTGTAAGATGTGTGGCAAAATGTACAATATAAATTCGCTTTGAAATACCTCTTTGCTTATGCCAGAGTATCCATTCTGTGTTACCAAAGATCTTTTGTATTACTAAAATTAGTAACAAATTTTATGGTCTTACTAAAATTAGTTAAGAAAGTGTATATTCACTTCCCTTTCATGTCAGTTTTTGTGTGTCAAAGTAGGCAGTGATGGTAAAAGGTACCATGAATTGCAAAATTTCTGGAGTTAATGTTCTTCTGTTAGCTCTTATGTAAATTAGTATCACTCAAGTCCTGTCATAAGTATTCTTCGTACTTTGATTTGTGTGGTACCAGTTTTGATGAATTTTATGGATGCTACAAAACCATAAATTTAAAGACCCAGTGAAATTTTTCTTAGTTAAAGAAATTATACCCCATCCACTATCCACAAATGCTAGTACTGACGAAAATGGCATGTTTTGCATAACAAATAAATTTATACTCATGAAAAATAAATTCACATTATTTTGTTGTCACTAAAGCAGATTATTTGTAATTGCCCTTTTATTAAAATTGATAATTGGAAAAGTCATGTTGAAATAATTTTGTAACCTGGCCTTGAATTCAAGTACTTTGAAGATTGGGGCTGAGAAAATACTCCATACTGTGACAAGAAATATTTTTATAGCTGTGGGAGATAATTTCATAAAAACTTTTAGCTCTTGCTAATTTGAATTTTTAAAATATTATTGTACAGATTGAAAGATTTTGCCAGAGTAGAACTATGATCACTGACAATTACAGTTTGAGCAAAAGTCTGTTTTTAAGTCTGTTTTTTTACTTTAACAGTTTTATTCATACCAAGTAAGAGGAGAAAAAAGATACAAGGATATTACCTTTTTGGTTTACATCATTTTGATTAATATATAACTTTGAAAAAAACTTTCTTCTCATCTCAAAAATGTGTAGGGTCTGCTATTAACAGAGACCATCTTTGTATCAACATCATTCATACACATAACCTGATATGAACTTTTCCAGTGCCATTGTTGGCTTAGATAATATTAAGATTTTGTGTTAAAGTTCTGGAAGTTAAAATGACATAATACTTCATATAGCTTTCATAGGATATACTTGGTTTTAAATAGAATGTCCATAGAGGCAAGTATATATAAGAATCTTTGTGTCGGTTCAATCCTTTGATCATCACATAATCCTGTGAATGCAACTAATCCTACAGATTTTCAAGGATTGATCTGAAACTTGGTATCATGGACATCACCTGCAATTTTTGCTAGAGTTATTGCTCTTTTTTGATGTGAGCAGAATGCTTTGTATGACAAAATTCTGTGAAAGCAGCTAATCTCAGTTTTCATTGGATCAACAATAATCATCTTCTGAAGATTCACAGGCAGATCACTTTGCTCCCACAAGTTTGCAAGAGTTATTGCCCCTTTGACATGGACCCTGATGTGATGTATGACTTAAGTTTGTTAATGCAACTAATCTCAGTTTTCAGTGGATTGCCATGAAACTTTGTACACATTATGTCCATCATTTGAAATGAATATCAACAAATTCCTTTCCCCTGCAAGTTTTGTTTGAATTATTGTTCTTTTTATCATGCAGCTGAATACGCTGTATGACAGTCTTGTGAAAACAGCTTGTCCCAGTTATTGATGGATCACTGTGAAACTTGGTACATAATATGGTCATTATCTTGGAGTGAAGTACCCTTGCAGTTTTTAGAGCATTTCAACTTTGGACATCTACTGGTTGTCAGAAGATATCCATGTTGACTAATAATTGTACATGCTCTGTTTTTGAAAGGGTTGTTGTTTTGTTTTTTTTACTGTAGAGTCATCTCCATGATTGGGTATTTGGTGGGATGTGGAAGAGGCAGGAATATATTTACATTAGCAAATTGCTTGTCATTTTCCAAGTTAAAAATTTTCAGGTTTTAGGGGGTAGATAAAAACTAAGTTAAGAGAACATACACTCAGGTTAGTTGAAATTACCATTTGTTGTATCCTCCATGTTCAAATTAGCAAGGACTCAGATTGCCAAATAGTTAATTTTAATTAGTATTTTTATTAAGTATTTTTTAATACTCTTATTATAATGCTGTGTCTAAGATGTAAATAGTGTTTAAACCAGAATGCACCCTTGCAGAATTTGTATAAAAAAAAAAGACTCATTCACAAAGAAAAAGGAGATTATATGTGCCAAAAGTGATGCAAAAATATAAACAAGGCATTTTACATTTAGAAAAGATGCACCAACCAATCATTAAATGTCTGAATTGTTCAATAATTCATTTTATGAAAATGAAAAAGATCTGACAGGCAATCTTTTTCGCATACAGTGGTATCTATGCTTAGACCATCCCTTTTCTTCCATTCTCCTAATTCCATACATACACTCAAGATCATCTTGAAATAATTATCTACTCATAATAATGTGCTATAATATTTCTTGGTTAATTGGTTAAGAATAAGTGTGGCATGTGACCGAATTGTAATAGTTCCGAAGAAAGTATGAAACAATTTAAGTAATACACCGAGGTGACCTCTACTTCTGTTTTATTTATATTTTTAAACAAAAGAAATGTTTTTACTCTCAGTGATTTTCATAAGCAAAAACTGTAAGACGCATGATACAGCCATGATGCAGCACCATTTTATTATTTTAAAGGTGGCAAAGTTTCAGTAAGAGCTAGATATGTAACAGTGGATAACTGATTATAATATTGTAGGGTCATAAAACTGTAGACTTCATTTTTTCCCATGCTCTAAGAGTTTGGTTGGATGCATCAGCAATGAGTATCTGAAAGTAAGGAAGGTTATTTACTTGATTTTTCATGCAAATTTACACATAAAATAGACTACATAAATGATATCTCATGTTAACCAGTTATAATCCCACCATTGGTAGTGTTACGTGTAGGCTCGTACAAAAATAACAAGAGAAAAGAGTGAAGCCAACAAGCTTTGTAAATTTTAACAAAATAATTTATTCCCCTAGAAAACAATGTAAAAATTGGAAATAGGACTTAGGGTTTGTGAATATGATCCAAAATTTAATCCTAAGATTGAAAAATACAAGTCCTATCACTAAACAGTTCTAATTGAATCCGGGTTCGAATCTCAATGAAATTCCAATATGGAGGCGATGATGTCAGATGATGTCTGTACAGATGGTAACAGATCCTCGATTGAATCACAGTTTGTTTCCGTATAGAATTCCAGAATAAATTTCCACTGAATTTCTTTGACCCAGAACTTTTTATAAAAAAGTACACTTGTTTAGTTTTCTAGAGAATAAATTATTAAATTTCAAAAAATAGATGCACTTCAGAACAATCTGGCTTAAACAATAAAAACCTCTTGAGCCCTCAAGGTTTAACATACAACTGACTGGAAAGCTCTCAGAAAGAGTATTAAACCCAACTAAAACGGCATTTCATTCCCGCGTGATGGGTCACATGGTCCCTTAACATTGAACAGCGCAATAAAAAAAATGCCATTTATCGCGTATGCAAGAATAGTCTTACCTAAGAATCAGATTCTTACGCTGGAAATGAATTTAAAAATAAAACCATTTACAACAGAGCTAACACATAGATTATAAAAGACCTTGGCAATAGCCAATCGTTTTCACTCGATGTTTACAAAAACTACAAGCTAAAAATAGTGCTGAAGAAATCTTGTAATCTAATCGGGTCAAGCCAATTTTCTGAAAAGAGACTTAAATCCAATGAAAATTATCATTACAATAAAATGTAATGAAACAAAAATAAAAAAGAATTTTAAAACTAACACACAAGCAGTTTAATTACATATACGTAACAGTAGATTTTTTCAAATGAAGAGGGCCATTTGGCCTCTTTTTGTCAAACCTGATTGAAAGGACTTTAAGTACAGTCCATATAATATTTATACAAGTTGTAGTTTCAGTTTCTCTACAGACAATTGCATTTTTATACACCTGTCTTAAAGCAGAACATGTTATGTTACAATTTCCATCCATCCGTCTATCAATTTTGTGTTTTGCTAAGTAACTTTAGCAGTGCACCATTTGCTCTTACCAAACATTGTGGATGACTTGCACTTGGGTTAAGGTTGATAGATTCCTATTGATTTCAGGCAGAAAGGTGCAGATGGCAAGGTCATTGACTGAAAAAAGAAAAGTAACATTTGCAAAATAACTTCAGTTTTCCAAGTGATGAGAGTTCTTCATCATCCATGAATCACAAACTTTGTGGATAGCTTGCATTTGGTGGAAGAAGAACCCTGTTTATTTCAGTGTCAATTGGTCAGAGATCAGAGTCAGTGACTTAAAGAATAAAATTGTTTCTTCATAATGACATTAGTTTTATTTGATGTACATCAACCAAACTTTGTGGATGGCTTGCACTTGGAGTAAGAAAATTGATCGGAGGGGGGGGGGAGATTAAAGGTCAAGGTCACTAACAGAAAGAAGAAAAAATAGGATCCACACAATAAAATTATTTATACATCACAGACCTGGCCAAAACTTTGTGAAGAATGGCAAGGTAGAAGCTAATTGATTTCGAAGTCAAAGTCACTGACTGAAAGAAGATAATTGGTTTATGCAAAAAAACAATTTAGTTATCTACATAGAGGACTACAGAACATGGGGCGGGCAGCGTATAATGTGTCATTCATTGTACTGTTATTTACTCTACTCTGGTTTAAAAACAAATCTTAAACTTTAACCTAACACAATCACACTTTCAGGCCTAGTTAGATAAATAAAAATTGTGATTCCAGTTTCATATTGTAAATAATAGAACATTATTTGGTTATGATGCATACATTTTGCAACTTAATACTTGTACACAAGTATGTAGACTCTGTCAGTAGTAATGAAAATAAAACAAGCAGATGACTACTAATTAATTCAGTGTAAATTACACAGATTCTGATATGATCATTGTTATGGTATTTAAAAAAAACACATTCAGATGACACATAAACATAGTTATTCTCCATTCCATATCTCCTTTGGCTTCAAATCCCTTCAAAATTAGTTTTGAAGTAAATGTACACTTCAGATTTGTTAATTCTTCAGTGTTCAAATTTTTATTGGAGAGTAAATTGAAACCTAAATATTCCAAAGATCAGAGATTTTGAAGTGGTGTCAGACAGTATTATTGATTCAGTATTACAGTGATATCTGCTTATAAAGGACACTAAAAACAACACAGAATTTTTGCTTTGGGCAGGTGTCCTTTACATAGAGGTAATAATAACATCACAAAGCACAATTGGGAAACATAAATATTGTCCTGTATAAGCAGGTATGCTTTATTTGACTGTACATTGAATTAAAATGCTACATATAAGGAGGATTATTAGATCCTATTGGTTTTGCCACCCATTTTGCAGTAAATGTGTTTTTGTTTATTTTGCTCAGTACCTGACTCATAGCATGCCACTTAACCTTTGACCTTTTCTGTCATTGCTTCCTTCCAACCAATCAGTCATTTGAGGATGCCATAGATCTGACCCAAGCGATACGTGACCTGGATAATTATACGGCAGCACTCCATGGCGACTTTGAGCATGGCACTGTCGCAGACAGAAATTCTAAGGCAAGGATTGTCTTCATTCCTTTTGCTGCTTCATTTATTTTTCTTTTGCTCTCTACTTTAGTTTTGTTCTTGTCTCCTGTTACATAAATTTAAAAAAATTTTGCATTTAAATCAAGGTAATTTTTGTAAAGTATGACAAAGCATAATTGTATGATATTCTTCAGGCCCTAGTGTCCAATTTTTTGGCTTTGTATAGAGATTGTGAAAATTATTTTGAATATTAAGCTTGTTACTTCAGAAACAAAATCTGTCAGTTTTGTCAAGTTAAGGTAAAAAATATTTGAAATATCATGATATCAACATAGCAATTACCTTGTCAAATTTTTCTTGTCACAGGCCAAAACTCCCAAGGATATAAAACATACAGTGATCAGGATAAGGAAATGGTGAATGATAGGTTTGCCATAAAATTTTCCGTAAACATCATTCAGACTTAAAGGCTTAAAATACATTTGATAATCTCTTAAAGGCCATGGCACCAATGTGAAAGAAAGTGTGTTACCTTTTTCTTCAGCTACACCACCTGAATGGATGGTCACATTTGCATGGGGCTTTCACTTAAAGACTTGTAATAATGTGTAATTGATCCTTAAAAAAATGCTGCCAAATCTGATGCCTTATATGGTCCACCTGGCAGCCACTTTAAAATCTTGTTAGCACTGCTCCTTCTGAATGGATGGTCATATTGATATGGATTTTTCACTTACAGCTTCTTAAAATGTCTAGTTGATCCTAAATGATAATGGTACCAATCTGAAGTCCAACAAGGCTGCATCAGCATCAGTCAAGAAAACCTTGCTATCCTACTCCTGAACACAGAGTCACATGGACAAGGGCTTTTCATCAGAAGACTTCTTATGATGCCTAGTTGGTCTTAAATAGAAATAATGGCAATCTGTTATCCAACATGGCCACCATAGCAGGCATTTTGAAAATTTTGTTATTGTTACTCTTCCAAAATAAAAAGTCGTATCAACATGAAAATTCCATTTTCACTAGAGGAGGACTTAAAATGTCTTGCTGGTCCTAAATTAAAATTGTGCTGATTTGATGTCCAAACATGGCCACCATTGTGGTCATCTTGAAAATCTTGTTATTGCTGTTGCTCTTAAATGGAAAGTCATGTTGACGTGAGATTTTCATCAGAAGACTTCTTATGTTGCCTGGTTGGTCCTAAATGAAACTGACGCAAACTGATCCATATTATGTTCACCATGGTGGCCATCATGAAAACATTATCTCTACTCTACCCAAATGGATGGCTATATCAACATGGGGATTTCAGTAGACTTCTAATGATGCTCACTTGGTCCTAAATGAAAATGGTACCAATTGTATATGTAGTATGATTGCCATGATGGTGGTCTTTAAGATCTTCTTGTCACTACAATCCCTGAAGGGATTATTTTATTAACATGAGGTTTTCACCATCACAATAAGAACTTGAATGAGCTCAATGATGAACACACTCAGCTGTTGTTTAGAGTTATGTCCCTTCAATAATTTAGAAGAGGCATTGCCAATGAACAGCCTTGTGGATGCTGTAACTCCCCATGCTTATTTTTAGATTTTGACTAAATTTCCTGTAAAGATTCTTAAAATAGCCATTATATGAATTCAGTGAAGAGTACATTCTGCACATAATTTAGCTCTTTTGGTTGTAAGGCCAAGTCATTATATGCTTTGACACAATATTTTGTGCAGTTTTTTATTTTTACATTTTGGAATTGTTCTCTTAATCAGCATTATATAGCCCATGTTGTGCTGACAACCTTTTAGACCCTAATACATCTGTCATGTTTATGGTAGGTGAACACATTTGCTTCTTACCACTCAGGAGGCCATGTTTTGCATCCAGTTTTGATCAGATTTGGAATTTATGCTCATATCTTCAAGATCTCATACACTTTTGATAATGAGTGAGATCTGAGCATATTAAAGAGGTGATCTTGTGTCTGACTGGCCGAACTTGTTACTATTCTGGATGCTATGTTTATGATCTGAATTGGATCAGAATTGGAATACATGTTAATATATCTTTGAGACATTGGATGAATTCAGTTATGGACAGAGATTCACAGATGTTAGGGTGGTCTTGCTTGGTTTAGCTTGTTCCACTTAAGAGGCTGTATTTCTGATCTGATTTTGAAATATATGCTGATATCTTTAAGGTCATAGAAAAATTCTATGGTGAGCAAGCTGTACACATTTTAAAGAGGTGATTTATTTAGATCTGATTGACTAAACTTGTTACAATACTGGTAGCCGTATTTCTGATCTGAATTTTGGTAAAACTTAGCAGTACTGAGCTAGATCCATGCATGTACATGGTGTGATCTTAAGCGATGAGCATTTTCTGCACTTATTAAGAGTTATGGTCCTTGATCATTTGTAGCACAGACACTGTTGATGCACAGTGTTTCATATTTCTTAGTAAATTTCAACCAGTTTTTATAAAGCTTCATCTCAACAAGAGCTCAAACAAGTCTAATGATGATCACATTTCTTCAAGTTAGGGTCCTTGAACAACTTAGCATAGGGATAGCTGATAGCTGATTGACAACTTGTTGAACACTCCATCTTCCATAAGGAAGTTTTACAAATGTGCACTTGTAATACAAGCTATCTAGAAGACCCAGAATGGCTGATTCCCAGCATGGTTCATCTTTTCATGATGATTTCATGCAGCAAATAGTGGCTGATCATAGTGGTGAGATAATTTATTTTTAAAGTTAGGAAGTGTATCAGATTACTGGAGATGGGAAAGTGTTAATGATGATTTGAGTGAGTGATTTTGAAACTGAAAATGTGTTAAATATGCATTGGACATACATGCTGGATGGACAAAAATAGATGGTATGCCAGTCAATCCCTCATTTCATCAGTATTTTAAAATTAAATGTAGAAAGGCAGACAAACAAGTCAAATTAAAATACAATTTAACAGTAGAGTGCAATTTTCATTTCTTTTCTTGTCACAATTTAGACCTGCAGGATCATGTGCTACAAAACCATATTGCCCTAGCATAAAGGTTATGATAAATCTAATAAATGATAATCTAAAAACAAAATTAAGAAGTAAAGATATTTATTTGATCAAAATACATCTGTTTGAACAAGTAGATTATGGCATTAATGGACTTAAATCCTAATACAGCATTATGGAATAAAAATATGACATAGTAGTCATTAGAGTGCTAATTCAAGAATTGTAACTTTGGCAGAGCTTATTTTAGTGAAAAATCTTTTTTTGGAGCAAAAGTATCCAGAAGACAATATCTGTGAAAATTGTTTAAAACAAAGAACAGTTTTCAAACTTGTTCCAGCTGACTAAGCTAGCTGTATATGTGCCCCTTAGGACAGCAGACTGTAAAAGAGGGTTCTCAGTACAGAATAATATTCACACACAGATAAGGAATGGATTAAGCTCAGAAACAATCAACAGATTAATGCTTATACAACTGTAGACAACAACGTTTACAAATTTTGATTTCAGTAGGGGTCTTACAGTGGAGAAGGAAAAAAGGAGAGGTGAACATTGAAGTTTTATGTACATACTGAACTATGGCCATTTCCTCCTCCCCCTCATTTTTGTTCTATTCCCCCCTTTTATGACAAGGGGGGAAATCCTCCATTATGATAAAATCATAGGAGTTTCTCTGTATGTCTGAGAATTCTTACCCCCAAACAGCTTGGTATAGGCATTGTTTATTTGCAACTTTTGTGAATATTCTGTGTTCCACAGGTATCAGATTTGAACCAAATTGACTATGAAGTTTAATACCTACAACATCTTGCATAAGTTCAGTGATGATTGTTTTGTTAATGTTTCTTAGAGTTATTGCCCTTTAACAACTTCACATCAACATTTAATGATCATAACCTTGTGAACACACTGCCTTCTACGCTTATTATTACATTTGACTCAGACCACTCTGGTGGCCTAAATGGTGGTTAGAGCGACCACTTCAGATGCAGGAGGTTACTTTTAAAACGTAAATAAATATCCCATCTGGGCTTTAGTGTCCACCTCGGATGCGGGAAGTCACGGGTCGAACCCCAGCTGAGTCATACCAAACACTTACACATATTGTACTAGCAGCTGCCTTGCTTGGTGGTCAGCATAAGAGGTTAGTGTCAGGACTGGTTGGCCTGGTGTCAGGATAATGTGACTGGGTGGAACTTGATGCTGCATGTCTGCAGCATGATGCCCCAATGCTAGAAATCACTTTAAAGTGCCACACTACAGACATCGCAACACTGAGACTGAAAAATATTTAAAGCTATGTTAAAAATCCAACACATACATATTTGAATCAAATTTGCTGTGAAGCTTGAGTTTAAAATTCTCTCAAAAAGAATCCTGGTTGCCCTGTTAGAAAACATTTAGAATTTCCTCAAATTTGAATCCCTTAACTATTTGTATGTTAAGTTTAAAGAAAAAGAAATACTCTTGGATGAATAGTGTTTTATGTGTTTGGAGTTATTTTGTCCTTTTTCTTTTTTTTACTCTCTGCATCTGACAAAAGTTCCAATATTAACTGAAGTAACATAGGATAATATGAAATCAAAATATGAGGATAATTTTTTGAGAAATATAGTAAAACTGGGGCCTGGACAATTTTTGATATATCAGAGACTTTTAATTTGGTTGCTGAAAGATGAACCTCATTATAATAAATCAAATATTTTTTCCTTCTCTCTCTCACTTATCTGTTGCAAACATATCGACTAAACATAGATAGTGACTCGTGTTTCATTTTGCAGATTATTTTCTCATCATATATTGCTTTATGCTTTGCATGCAAACTGTCATACTTTGGCCGTAATGGAGGCAGCAGGCAAAGTGTGTTTTTATACATGGTTAGATTTAGTAAATAGGTACAGACTTGATACATGTGTTAAATAGTAGAATCCTATTACACTGTCTTCTTTATGGTATGATATTGTCCCACATAAATGATACTGCATGCAAATATTTCAGAAAAATTCAGAATTTCATATTCTTTGTGTGATTTATGCACTGTAACAGGTCACCCACATTCCATTTTTTGTGGAAAATCCAGTGAAGTTTTATTGCAGTAAATGCACAGAATAATGGCTTTTAATATTTGTGTAGTTTAGAATGTGTCAGAAGTCTTGTTTCCAATTAGCCTACTGCATAATGACATCGCTGATGTAATCACAGGGGTTAGCTGACATTGATGTCCATTTGTCACAACAGTGGCTTGTTTGTGGTCTTGAAAGTAAAGGAGTTTATGCACTGCCTTATATACCTGCTTATAAGACAAATCCAGCTGCAACTGCACAGACCCTGATCTGCCATCGTATAATGCATCAGCAGATCTGGGTCTGTGCAGTTTATTAGGAGTAATCAATAGAAGAAACAATGGAGACCCTGAGCTGAAGTCACATTGTAATATGGCAGATCAGGATCTATGTTGTTTTCAATTGGACTGGACTTATAAGTGAGTATATACAATAAACCTTGCCCAGATTATTCTCTTAATTGCTGCTTGATATACCTTAAATACATTCAGTATATATATATCCCTTTAAACGAAATCTCACTAGAAGCGGCAGAGACTCCTTGCTTCTTGCCTCATGTAAGTTGGACTTGCATCAGTATTACTGACAGTTTATTACTGGTTATCTGTATAAAATAAAATACCAAATATACTTGTTTATAAGTAAACTCAAACTGCAAACAGCAAAGTTCCAGATCTGCCATAATATAATGCACCAGCAGTTCATAGTCTATATTGTTTGTTCTACAGATTACTACACCAGCAGTTCATAGTCTATATTGTTTGTTCTACGGATTACTACACCAGCAGTTCATAGTCTATATTGTTTGTTCTACAGATTACTACACCAGCAGTTCATACTCTATATTGTTTGTTCTACGGATTACTACACCAGCAGTTCATAGTCTATATTGTTTGTTCTACAGATTACTACACCAGCAGTTCATAGTCTATATTGTTTGTTCTACAGATTACTACACCAGCAGTTCATACTCTATATTGTTTGTTCTACGGATTACTACACCAGCAGTTCATACTCTATATTGTTTGTTCTACGGATTACTACACCAGGAGTTCATACTCTGTATTGTTTGTTCTATGGATTACTACACCAGCAGTTCATAGTCTATATTGTTTGTTCTATGGATTACTCCTAACAAACCGCACAGATCCAGATCGACTGGTGCATTATGCAACAGCATATCTGGGTCTGTGCAGTTTCCAGCTGGACTTGTCTAGTATGCAAATAATATGGCAAGTAAAGTTTCCTGGTAGGAACATGGTGATATTTTCAGTTAGAATTTTGTCCCAACATAAAGAGAAAAATATCAAGCACAAAATTGGATTGTGTGCTCATCAGTTTTTACAGTTGTAAATATCTGTGTCCTCAGTTATTAACTCTGCTTAAATGCTATGGTGCAGGCAACCCCTCTTTTGATCCCAGAATGTAGTGTATATCGTGTTTGATTACATGTGTGATGTCATACTAAGATACAATTTGGGATTTTGAATTTCAGAGTATTCTTATGCCTGAATATATTTTGACATATCTTGACTTCATTTATATTTCAGCATATTTTGACTTTATTTATATTTCACAATAGAGATCAGTGTTTTATGATTAAAATACAATGACAGATGTTGAGGTTAGGTTTTTAAAGCTGTGGAAATTGTTGGCAACTTCTAATGTGTGCTTTTGATTCTAGGAGATGGAAAGTGAGAGTGAGCCACTGGAAGTACGTACTTCACAAAATGTCTGCATCTTTAAAATTCATTTTGCTAGATGTGCATACATACTCAGCATTTGGTTAACAAATGAATTAACACATAGTATTTAATATTTAATAAGTCATACAGAAAGCTAGCAGCTATAATATTTTACTAGAATTTTTGCTTCAGGAATGTTTTTTTGTTTTGGCTTTGGGCTGTTTTTGACTTATTGAGGTTATGTTAAAAAGTTTGCAGTCATGACAGGGTCACATAGGAACATTGAAAATGTGAATCAAAAGCTGTGAGGCTAATCAGTTAAATTCTTTGGTTAAAATGCATCCAGTTATAAGAAATCAGACATGAATTTTGAAACCGTATAGTAATGTTGACATTTAGACCCTGTCATGGAATTAAGATTTTTCAGTTGATATTTTAGTCTTTCATGTGTTTCAGGTTTTCATTTGTTAATTTGATAGCAGGCAATACTGTTTGTTACATTAGAAATTAATATGTCACAATTTATCCCAGCATATTATTAAAAATCTTTATGAGGAAAACACAATTAGCCATTTTCAGAACTTACACACAAATATAATGAAGTGACTCTTTCCGATATGTAATTGCATCTGGACAGCTGTACCACATTTCAGTGCAAGCACAGTTTGATGCCTCTACCACTGAAAGTTTAAGTGCATTTTGATGCTTGTACCTCATTTCATTACAAATGCATTTTGATGCCTCAGCCTTATTTTATTGCAAATATATTTTGATACCTCTTCCACTTTTCAGAGGGGCCCCAAGATGCCGAGTGGTCTAAAGCACTCACCATTACGGATCACTGCCATCTCACCTCTGTCTGTGTGGGTTTGAGTCTCAGGCTCGGCAAATGTGGGTATGTGAGAAAGCTTGCCAGTAGCTTCTTGTGGGTTGGTGGTTCTTTCCGGGGTTTTCCTGGGTTCTTTCTCGACCATTTATACTGGCTGCCATGTATAGCCTATCTTGTGCTGAAAAATGGTGCTAAACCCTACAACAACAACAACAACAACAACAACAAAATCTGCTTTTAAGTACAAGTGTGTTTTGATGCCTTTACCACATGAGAGTAAAAGCACATTGTGATGCATCTACAACACTTCAGTGCAAGCACATTTTGATGCCTCTACCACTGAAAGTTCAGGTGCATTTTGATGCTTGTACCTCATTTAATTGCAAACACATTTTTATGCCTCAACATCATTTCAGTGGAAGCATGTTTTGATGCCTCTACAGCATTTCATTTACAAGTGTGTGTTGATGCCTCTTCTACATTTCAGTACAGGCACATTTTGATGCCTTACCACATTGAAGTGCAAGTGCATTTTGATGCTTCTATCACATTTCATTTCAGTACAAGGACAATTTGACGCATAAACCACTAAAATTACAAGTGCATTTTTATGCCTATAGATCATTTCAGTGCAAGCATATTTTGATGCATGTTCCACATTTTTGATGCCTCTACCACTGAAGTGCATTTTGGTGCCTCTACCACATTTCAGTACAAGTGCATTTTGGTGCCTCTACCACATTTCAGTACAAGTGCATTTTGGTGCCTCTACCACATTTCAGTACAAGTGCATTTTGGTGCCTCTACCACATTTCAGTGCAAGTGCATTTTGATGCCTCTACCATTGAAAGTGCGTTTTGGTGCCTTTGCCGTATTTCAGTGCAAGCACATTTGGATGCCTCTGCCACATTTCAGTACAGGCACATTCATCTACCACTGAAAATGCAAGCACATTTTGATGCCTGTACCTGTTTTCAGTGCAAGCACATTTTGTTGTGTTTACCACATTTCAGTGCAAGCACATTTTTATTTGTCTACCACATTTCATGGCAATCACAGTTTGATGCCTGTACCTCATTTCAGTGTAAACACATTTTGGATGCTCCCAACATATCACCATATCAGTGCTTCTGAATACTCTCAGTAAACAATTTAAGTTGATATGGTCAGTTCATAGTGCCATATGATGAGACTATCCCCACTGGTAAAACAAGCTTTTTATAAATTTCTTTGATGTCATTGCACACATTAGTACATTGTACGAATTTCTTAAAAGGCCAATGAAAGATTAGAGGACATCAGAAATTCCACCAAAATGCAATGACTGTTGTCATCTTTGCAGGTACATTCACTAGTCTATGAGATTGATCTTTAAGAAGAAAGTTTTATCTCAAAACATTGTAAGTTATTGTGAAAAAAAAAATGTTTTACAGGTACATATATATATATATATATATATATATATATATATATATATATATATATATATATATATATATATATATATCCCATATATATACTGAACACAGCAATGACAACGATCACTAATCATCAGTTTTGAAGCCAGTAGCTTCTCGTGGGTCGGTGGTTCTTCCCGGGGTTTTCCAGGGTTCTTCCTCCACCATTAATACTGGCCGCCATGTATAGCCTATCTTGTGCTGAAAAATGGCGTTAAACCCTATAACAACAACAACAACAACAACATCAGTTTTGAAACCCAAAATAGAGTGATATTCATTATTTCACACTAACTTGGCACTCACTGCATGATGTTCAAGTTATATTTTACAAAAAATCAATAAGCACCAAATATTGAATTTGTAAGCTTTAACTATGCATATATCAATGTGAAGTTTATCCCAGCCTGCAGTTGTGGGATACAGTCACAGTGTTAACTTAACCTGACTCTTACTTTTCATTATTGGTGCAAGAAAGTTACTGTATATAGTTGCTTATAGGTCAAATCAAAATGCAAACAATAAAGATTCTGATCTGCTGTAGCATGATGCAACTGCAGATCAGGGTTTTTGTTGTCAAACTGCACAGACCCAGATCTGCCATTGCATAATGCACTGGCAGATTTTGGTCTATGCAGTTTGCAGTTGGACTCAACCTATAAGCAAGTACATATGGTACCTTTATGATGCCATAAGGCACATAAAAAAGGCCCCAGAAAATAATGGTTAAAATCAATACAGTTCATTTCAGACTGAATCATGTACACTAAAGTGGGCTTACTGAATAGAATGTACTCATTGCCAAAGAAAGACAATAAAATAAATTCCTTGGGCTAACAGAAATATCTATATGATTTTGATTTAAGATGGGCACAGTTGAGAAGATGTGCTTGGTGATAACGGATAGAATATGTATGGAAGAGAACAGGAAATCTTCAGCAAAACCACTGTTGCATTTATTTCCAAAGTAGTTGCATATAGGTATAAATGTAGGCTGAAATACAAATGTACCCCATCCAAATAATGGGGGGAATGGGTACTCAGGCTTGAGTATTTCAAATTCAAGTACAGAAGGCCCATAGGTGGTGAGGAAGCTGATAATGATATGCATTTGAAATTGTCTTGAATAAGCAAGAAACAGGTATGGATATTGGGACCACCTTTTTTCTAAATGACCCCACTTTTGATCTGGTGCAGAGTCCCCACTTTTTCCTTCTCTGGAATGTACACTGCTGTCACCAGCTGGTGGCATGTTGTCCTATTGATATCACTTTGTACATTGTATCAATATATGTGGATACTGACTTGTCTTATGCATTTTGAGGGAAAGGGTTAAAATATGTAGTGGCATCAACCAACAGCATTTTGTTCTCGCTATTTTACTTATGAGTAATGCTTGGCATTATCTACTACTAGGCCAGAACAAGAATTTATTTATGAAGAACATTTGCATGAACTTGAATGCAAATTAGAATAGTTTTATTTATTTGTACAGCAGGTACCTCTTTGTTTGATGTGAAAATTTATTTGTGGTTTAGTTATCTCTCCAATATTCGTCTAACTTTAATTTTCATTGTTCTACTCATTTCATAAAATGAAGGATATTAAATTTGACCTGCCTATCTGTCCATCCTTCTATCAGTTTTACTTTTTTTACTTGATTTCAACCAACTTTGGTATACAACTAAATATTTATTAGATCTTGACTAAGTCTCTTAGCATTCTGCTTTATAATTTAGCAAAGTTATAGCATACGACTGTCAAACCCACCCACTTTCTTTTTCACACATTCCCTTAGCTAATACCGCATTTCAGACCCACCCACCCACTTTCTTTTGTACACACTCCCTTAATTTATATTGGATTTCAGATGCACCCACTTTCGTTTCCACACTCTCCGTTAGCTAATATTGCATTTCAGACCCACCCACTTTATTTTCCACTCACTCCTTTAGCTTATATTGGATTTCAGACCCACCCACTTTCTTTTACACACATTCCCTTAGCTAATATTGCAATTCAGCCCCACCCACTTTATTTTCCACACACTCCCTTAGTTCATATTGGATTTCAGACCAACCCATTTTCTTTTCCACACACTCCCTTAGTTTATTTTGGATTTCAGACACACCCACTTTCTTTTCCACACACTCCCTTAGTTTATTTTGGATTTCAACCAAATTTTATATGCACCTTGATATTGATGAGGCTTCATCTGAGCATTATGTATTTTCATCATTTGACAAAGTTATAGCCCCTAGTGTGAGTTTTACTAGACATAAAAAAAACATGTTTGATCAAACTGAGATATTGTAGCATCTTTCTTTCTGCATGGTCAGTAATAATGATTTTTCTTTCATAAAACATTCAGCATGCATCAGAGATTAAAATACAATCACAAATCTTGAATTTTCCTTAAGCAGTTTTGCCTTGTCTTTGATAAAATGTTGAGGATTTCCCAATTTTAAGGAATTCCTCTAATTTTTTTCAAGAATAAATGGTTTTCATGTGTTAAATTTGAAAACTAAAGAGAATTTGCATCCTTTCCACTAACTTGACCACTGACAAAAATGTGTAGTATGAAGTATCATAAGCAAGCTAATGTAAAATCTTAATTTAAAGAGAAATTTTGTGACTATTAGTGAAACTGTGTCTAAAGCCAAACCTACTCAATTTATTTCTGCCCGACTTCTTTATTAATTTGATCTGAGCCAAACTTGATGGACAGTTTGATGCAGATAATACGTTGGCTGAGGTTGATCAGAATTCTGCATCATTATTTGGCAGGGTTGTGGCCCCTGTTGGAGTCATTCTCTGTCATTTCAGCACAGTATCAATTAATTTAATTGGATTTCAACCAAATTTGGAATGCAGCTTGATATTGATCAGAGCTGTAGCTGAGATTAGTTTTCATTCTGCTTCATTGAATACTTGTGACCACTTATTGGATTTAAAAAGATTTATTACTGGTATCATATTAATGAGACCTCAGCTCAGTTTGATTGTCATTGTTGCTTTAATACAAGTTCAGCATACAGCATCTGCTTTTAGGTTAGGGAGTTAACTCTTCTATTATGTAGGTTAGGGGGCACTCATTATGATGAACTTTAGCCTTTGTGACCCCTAATTGCCAAGGTGTCAAGGTGTACACCATCACAGATCACTGACATTACCTTTTGTCTATGTGGGTCAGCCATTGTGAGTATGTGTAAAGCTTACTAGTAGCTTCTCATGGGTTAGTGGTTCTTCCCATGGTTTTCTTGGGTTCTTTGCCACTAAATTCTGGTGGCTGTGTATTGCTATCATGTGCAGAAAATGGCATTAAACCCACAAAACCAAACTAAACTTCAGCCTTATGAAATTTACATTAAGAATTTTTAAGTACAGTTACATATGGTATGTATTATGCAGGTTTACATTAGCAACAGGTTGTTTTTCTAATTCTTATAAAATACAGTTACAAGTTGATAAAACTAACTGATTTGTAGTGTGGTGGATTGGATAACAGTAGTGATTGCAGTATCTTAAACAAGTTAATTAATTTGCCTAACAGCTAGAAATGGTTGACTTACAGGAATTTGCAGTTTAATCATGTTTAAGTATCCTTTCTATTCTGCACTGTTATGTTTTTGAGGACCTTGTCTTACAGATTAATAGTTTAAACATTTTGTATGCATTTCTGTCAGTTGAGGCTTTGTTTTTTAATAATTTTATCATAACTTTATGCAAGTTTGCTAATGGGAGAGCAGTACATGAGTGAAACTGGCATAGTTTCTGCTATTGTCCATGCAATATAAAATTTACATTTTTTTTTGTGCTTGTTTTCTTTTTTCATGCATGGCAGTGCGACTGGTAAAGTTAAATTATGTAAAATATTTTGACAAAAAATCTATGGTTCCATTATAGAGGTATGAATTAAACAGGGACTATGAATAAACATGTTGTTCTAGTGAAACACACAAGGCAGGAATTGGTTGTGGTAAAATAACATAAAAGTTTTTTTAGTGTCATGCTAATATTTTGCTGATAATTTAAAATGTGGAAACTATGTCAATTAAAAGACCTTATGTTTCCACAAAATTGTACAGCATTGAAGATAGCACTGAAATAAGGATAAATCTACATCATAGCATTGGAAAAATAATAATGCTCTTATATTTTTAATCGCAGATAAGACAGAATTCCATGGAACTTGCTGCTGCTATTAGAGAATTGGAAGCCAGCACTGCAGCATTACAGTCTACGTATGACACTGATAGTCAAAACAGTTGCTTCTCACTCCAATGCTCAAGTGGATATGGTACAATGAACAGCACGCCTGCAAGCTCAGAGGACACCATAGCTAGTGGAGGTTTGTGTTTGATAAGTGGATCTGGAGGGAACTACAGATTGTGTGGTTTTGGCTGCTGTTCAATGTTTTGAAAACTAATGAGGCTATGCTCATCTGTGTGCTTAGTTAAATTCTTTATAACTGGCTGACATGTGTTTGACACTGCTCTTTGTCTAATTATGCACAAGGATTGTTTCTAAAGCTGGAACGGTATCAGATTTCAAAACCCTTGTATCGTTTGAAGTTACTGTATTTATCCTATGAAAGGCATGGGGGGGGGCATCCTAATAAATTTTTAAAGTTGGGGGAATGGTCTTATGATGATACAAAGATATCTTTAACATATATTTGCCAACATCATGTGCAAAAGGCCGGGTGGGCTTATCATTGGATAAAAATATGGTTAAGTTAGCATCAGACTAAAGCTGAGGCTCCAATAAGTGGACTGGTTCCATGTCAGGTTTTTTTTCTATCCTGTAGTGCAGTATTTGAATACTGTAATGGAGGAGTTATAAATGTACTAAACAGAGATCTGTCTACAATGCATAGTCAAGTGTTTTATACAATGACGATTATAAAGGCCTGCCCTCATTAGTTCATAACAATTATGGATCAGCTGTACTGCTGTTTCAAAAAATAAAAAGTTGCATTCTTTGTCTCCAAAGAATCATGTGTTAATATTGTATTTAGCCAAGGTTCAAGGTCTTTTGCCTTAACAGTGGGTTGGGATAATCGGAAGAAAGGATGAAATGAACAGAGGAAATTTCTTCCCAGAAAATTGCTTGGCTTTCAATGCACCATCTTGCAAGAAACATATATATATCACTGTACTCTTTGATAGATAGCTGGTATATGCTTGTGTACCATCTTCCATTTTTCATTCCAATGTTTTTATGTAATTTGGACTAAACTCTTGTATATTGATGGTACATAACTGATGAATTTCTCAAGCAGTTTTGTTTGATTTAGCTGTTCCAGGAAGTTGTACAATGTATTTAAATTGGGCCATGGTCTATTTTTCGGTAAACATTCATTATATTGACATGTGACCCTTTTAGTCTGCTAGCCACCCACTTCTTAAAATGGCCATGTATTTAGGTGAATATATAATAGCAGGTTATTATTTGGGGGAGGTAGTTTTGAAATAATCATGATCAATGCAGTCTTTTGTGAAAATAACTTGTACTTAAAAATTTCACAAAAGGATAAGACCAAATAAATAATAATATTTGACAGCATCATGAAATAAGAACACTATGAAAATGTATTAAGATTAGTTGCATGAAATTTTGCATCGTGGATGTAACCTATGTAACGCTGTGCCAGCAGAATATTCTCTTCCACGCCAAAGTCTTGCAAATCTGTACAAGTATTCATGTTTATGTAGATACATGAATTATGTTCAATGGTTTTCCTAGTCCCTGTATTGATTTTCAGAATCAATAGCTGATTTTCAGTAGTCTGGACTACTTTATTGTCTCCTGATTTTCGTAGAAAATGGGGATTTTAAATTGGGCCTGTTGGAATTCGTCTATCCTTCCTGCTTTCAATCTGTCCATCACTCTTTCATTTCTGTATAATAAGTCCCCATATTTACTATTGGATTTGAACCATACTTGCTATCCAGCTAGACACTGATGAGAAATCTGAGTTTGATTGTCAGCTTTCTTTATATTATCATTTTAACAGAGGTATAGTTCAGATTGCCAGACCAAACCACTGTCATTTCCACACTGTAACTAAGTTCATTATTGTTGGATTTCATCTTGAATTTGTATGTACCTTGACATTGATGAGACCTTGGCTGAGTTAGCTTTTACGTCTTCTGTGTCATCTTTAGTAGAGTTATAGCCCCTGATTCATAGTCTCACCCACTTTCATTTCTGCACAACTCTTCCTTTATTTATGATTGGATTTCAACCAAATTTGGTTGACATCTTGATATTAATAGGACCTTGGTAGACTGCATGATACTGATTGGATGTTGATATTATAATTGGACCTTGTTTGACAGTTTGATCTTGATTTGATCTTGGTCAGCAGCAAGATGTTGATTGGACCATGGTAGACAACTTGATATTAATAGGACCTTGGTAGACGGCTTGATATTGATTGGACCTTGGTAGACAAGTCAATATTGATTGGACCTTGATAGGCAGCTTGATCTTGATTGGTATTGGACCTTGGTCAACAGCTAGATGTTGATTGTACCATGGTAGACAGCTTGATATTAATAGAACCTTGGTAGACAGCTTGATATTGATTGGACCATGGTGGACAGCTTGATATTAATAGAACCTTGGTAGACAGCTTGATATTGATTGGATCTTGGTAGATGGCTTGGTATTGATTGGACCATGGTAGAAGGCCTGATATTAATTGGACCTTGGTCAGTGGCTAGATATTGATTGGACCATCACAGACAGCTTGATATTGATTTGACTTTGGTATACAAGTTGATATTGTTTGGACCTTGGTAGACAGCTTGATATTGATTGGTATTGGACCTTGGTCAACAGTTTGATATTGTTTGGACTTTGGTCAACAGTTTGATATTGTTTGGACTTTGGTCAGCATCTTGATATTGATTAGACCTTGTTAGACTTGATATCGATTGGATCTTGGTAGACAACTTTATATGATTGGACCATAGTATACAGCTTTATTTTAATAGGATCTTCCCAGATGTTGATTACCAGCATTGTACATCTTTATTTAACAGAGTTACAGCCCCTTGTTGCCAGACCCATTCCATTTGATTTTTGCACAACAACTCAATTGTCCCCTGCCTCACTCCAAAAAGTGATGAATATAGTATTTAATTTATCTGTCAGACTTTGCATTTCCATTCTGTAACTTTCAAAGCATTGTAAATAAGGAAAGAAATTTTGTTCAGTTAAACATCATAATTAAAAGGTGCATCACATAACACATTGGCAGGCCTGTCTTCAATGTTTTAACTTTTTTCATTGCACTTTCCCTTCTTCTAAATTATTCAAGATTAAGGGGTGAAACAGGGTATTTGTATGCATCATCATTAGAACGTGTGTTATATACAGCAGTTGAGGTCCTATGTTTAAAGTCATGTTTGTAGCTAAATATTTTAAGTTTTACATCATACATTCTCTTCTGCTCTAGTTCTTTGATATTGGAGGAAAAATCAAAGCTGTCTTGTGTTTTGCTTAATTTCAAGTCTCAAATTAGGCAGACAACACTACTTGTCAAGTGTATAGCAGTCATTGTACAGTGCAGCTGCAGATCTGTAACCAAAGCTAGTAGGTGAGGCAGGAAAGAGATGCAGTACTTGTTATTTTAGAAATCATCTATTAAGCATGTATCATCTTTAATACCTATTTCTATCTTTACTATATGCGTTAGGTGTATTTGAATAAAAATATTGCATGATCAGTATTTATTTATGTAATGACAAATCTGTTAACATAAAGATGCAGGTATTCTTTCAGTATGGGACAGAAAAACACAATACCTTTATATAAATCAGTTTTACATTTTTGGTGGTTTAAAAAAATGTAAAAGATAGTATTGTCCATTTTCCAGTGGGGGGAAAAAAGAAAATATATTTTACATTTTAAACACAATTAAAGCTGCATTCACTCACAGAAAATAAATGCTTGAGATAATTGCATGACATGATTTTGTTGTTTTGCCAATCGGAAGATATTTTGAATGACAGCACACCGGAATAAAGAAGAAAAGGGGAGAATTTGAGTGTGGAGCTAATACAGGCAGAGGATTTTGGAAAAATCTTGATGTACATATAAACATGTAGTACATCCAATAAAAAAAAATCAATCCAATCTTCTGAACACATTGCAAGATTACAATTTAGGGAAAACCAGTCTCATTATTAAAATTCCCATGTCACTGCATGTAAATGATACTATTTTTAGACTACAGCATAAGGAATTCCTGAAAATTAAAACTGGACCATGTAGGTAGAATTTGGTGGCAAGTGTTTTTTGCATATAATAGGTTTTGGGAAGAAATGCAGCTTTAAAACAGGATTTTTTTTTCTTCTCAGGAATACTGTATTGTGAGGAAATTTTCATGTGGTTTCACTTTTGCAACTTCTTGCATTCAAGTAAAATTTGCAAAGATTAACAATGTGAAAATTTAGGAACAATTTGTGCCACCAAGTGCAAAAATGAAGAAAATTAAACATGTAGAATTTTCCAAAATAATTAATTTGTGTAAATATAACCACACAAATATGTCCATCTATACAGTAAAATTATATTCATAAATGATACATTGCTTCCTAACTAATGAATGTTGCTTCATGTCTTTTCACTTATCACTTTAAAAACAAACCTGATTTTTAAACCCACATGAAAAAGTATTGGGTCAAAATTTATGTTATTGTGAAATATTGGGCAAAATTTATTTATTTGAAATATTGGACCAAAATCTATTTATTGTGAAATATTTGGCTGAAATTTATATATTGTAAAATATTGGACCAAAATTTATTTATTGTGAACTATTGGGCCAAAATTTATTTATTGTGAAATATTTGGCCAGAATTTATTGTGAAATATTGGGTCAAAATTTATTTATTACGAAATATTGGGCCAAGATAAGAAGTGTCTGCTCATATTTATCATGTCCACAAAAAAAAAGGAAATTAAGTGTAAATCGAGTTTTCTGATTTTACAATGGGAATATGCTAAGGTTGATTTACCACAAGCATTGCTATTTGTATAAAAAGTATAGAACTACAAATTGCATAAATAGTGGTCCAGTTATACTGTCAGACTCTAAACAAGCACATAAGTGTTTTTAAAGCTTACATGGAAACTACATTACCAAAATATTTTTCACTAAAATTATGACATGGCAGTCAAGTTATTAGCAAAATTTGTTTGTTGCAGATATGTCGACTTGAAAAGTTTATGATGCTGAAACATTTGTAATAATTAGTGTTGTATTTTCAGCCCCATATGTGATTCTGTGTACTTGCAGTTGCATGTTGTTATTTATAATGACCAACCTGTATGTGTTTTTCTGTCCCTATCTATTGCCTGAGCAAAAAACATTGCGGCATGATGAATGAATTACAAAGGAAAGAAAAATGGAATTCTTGCAGACAGAAATGGAATTTTTGCAGACCCATCATAGATTGATGTTTTCATCTTTATGTCAGCCATAACTTATTCGTATCATTCTGATTTTCATTGGAAAGAAATGAAAACATTATTTAAAAAATAGCAAAACCTATTGGTAAAGCTTCATGTCTAACATGATTACTACTAGTTCATGCTGAACATGATTACCATCCATGACGGATATGATTACTACCAGTTCATGTCATGTCTTACCTGATTACGAGTTCATGTTGAACTTGATTACCATTAATGTCTTGCACAATTAAAGCTGTAAAATAGCATTTGAAAATGTTTTAATACTCTTTCAAGAAGAGAAAGTCTGCATAAGTTCCATCATAGTAGTTTGTTTTCTTTTTTGCTAGATAGTATGATTTCATTTTCTTATGTTTTCTATTTTGTGCCTGTGCATATTTTTGCAGATTATGATATGACTCGTACAGCCAGCTATGTGAGAGAGCAGGAGAAATATAACACCATTCCCCGCAACAGCCAGATAAGCCAAATGTATCGAACTGCATTCCAGGCCAAAAGGCCAGCATCTACGGCAGGTCCGTTACTTTCAAAAAGGGGGCTATTATAGCCAGTGGGGATGGAAGGTGATGGGTGGGTGGGTGGGAGGCATGTATCATTCTTGCATTGAAAAGTAACACAAGCCTCTCTCAATATGCATGCATTTCAGACTGATTCCATTTTATGTAAATATTTCCCCCTCTTCATCTGAGCTGTATGTCAATCCAGCACAGTTGTATATTTGGTTGCTTGCAATCCTTACCATCTTCATGTACTTGGTTTTCATGTTTTACCATCTTCATGTACTTGGTTTTCATGTTTTACCATCTTCATGTACTTGGTTTTCATGTTTTTTAGCTTTATGCAGTGAGATAGGAGAGGAAGTATGCAATTTGTCAGACTTTCTCATATACAACTCCCATGGTAAAACTTCATTGAAATGGCTGTAGAGCCAGTTTGACCATTGCCCAGCATGGATCCCCTTAAGGATCAGTGATAATAATAGAGAAATGACTTAGCCAGCCATCTGCAGTGCCACTGTATAAAATCTGTATTTTTCTGACATATTTGTAAACAGGGTCTGTTAAATTAGTAAATAACCAAACTTGGGGTATAGCTTTACATCATTGCAGTTTGTCATTATATGAAGTTTTCCTTCTGTTTTTATTGATCCTCTGACTTCATTGTTTTGGTAGTGCATTAGGGCTGTATTGGGTACACAATTTAGGACTGAATAATCAAAGTAGCAGATTTGACTTGGCCTTTAGTACTCAGAATTGCGATCACCCATGGCACTATCTTTTGTCATTTAGTCTTAGAACTTGACTTCCCTTCTCTCATTTCTGGAATCAGCAAATTTCAAATATCAAATATTTGTACATTTTCCATCAACAAGAAGTGTAGATTTTGCCTTTATATTTAGTATATTCCTACTAAACACTGCATATTAGTTTTTAAAAAAATAACTATTAAAGAAATTTTGACATTGCTGCATCTTTTTTGGTTTACCAACCAAAATGCAGTATTCCATTAAGCACAGTGCATCATCATTATCATCGTCCTGTCTGGCAAATGCAGCCATGTCGATGGGTCTGTGAAGGGGCCTCGAGTGGCCAAATAACGACTCACCGTTGCAGATGGCATAGATCTTTTCTCAGACCATACATGAGTATGTGAGCATAAAATGTTAAGTAACATATCTCCAAAATTGTCAATAAAAGGTGTATCCTCCTTTTGTCAAGTGCAAAGATACGCCAGATTTTGTCAAGTGTTTGAGTATCAGCATTACATGTTTACAGATTTTCAAGCATTTGCACATCTGTAGTTTCATATTTACATATTTTTGTTCAACTTTAAACATTATTTATGAATCATCACTTGCACAGCAGTGTCTAAGGTACAGATGTTAGCATTGTGTTATACATGGTGCTTATACAGTGCAGGGTCAGCATTGTTATACTTGGTGCTTATAAAGGTACAGATGTTGGTATTGTGTTATACGTACTACTAGATGTTGGTATTGTGTTATACGTACTACTAGATGTTGGTATTGTGTTATACATACTACTCATAAGGGTACAGATTTGTATCGTGATATACATACTACTCATAAGTGTACAGATGTTGGTATGTAGTGTCCTTAGGGTGCTTTTATATACATAGCACTCACAAGGGTGCAGGTTTTGGCATTGTATGGACAACAATGGGAGAACCTAGTGGGAGCAAGAGACCTTGCATGGATAGCCATGATTCATGGTACATCAGGACTGGATATCAGATAAACTTGATAGACCCTGATTTGCTATTGCATAAATTCACATTTCCATTATTGTTAGTCCTTCAGAATTGTTTTGAATGTTTACATACCGAAATAAATTTAAGATTTTTATTTGCCAAATAAAATTTTTCCATTCCCATGTTCAATTAGTCATCTTTGAGCAAAAATACGTAACATGCTCTTGCAAGATTAATGTATTTCTTTTATCAGACAAAATTTGTCATTGAAAATATTTCATGATGATTCATCCTGTACAATGCCCGAAACAGGATGTTACCTAAGAAATAGTATCACTTTTCATCTTGCATGATGTTTAGTACGTAGGCATACATTTACTTGCCTGTGTAAAAATGAACTCGCTTTAAGCAGTAAAAACTTGGGTTGTCAAAGGCTTAACTGTTCATGCACCTATAATTAAAAAACTTAAAGGTTGCTAAGTCACTGCCACTTAAATTTTACACTACATTTGCATTAGATCTTTTGTTGAAGATCACATCTCCATTACTTGATTACATTCAAGAAACTTAGTAGCAATAATTAAGGGTGAGAATTTTCAGGGAAATTTGCCATTAAGTCCTTTGAACACATTTTTTTATAAATCTCTACCATAATTATTTGCCATGTATATCCATGCCATTGCCTAATGACTGTCTTATTATGTCCTGCCATATCCATCACAAATTTTGTTTCTGCTCAATAACTGTTGAAGGACTTAATGGATCAAAAAAGGTTTTACATTAAGAAGACATTTTGAATTTGAACTTGACCATTTCCAAAATTCTTCCCTAACACCATGCTTTTGAAGAACTTCATGGATTTATATCAAATTTGGTATGAAGTTTAATAAAAAAAAGCCTACATCAATTTTGATTTTCACGTTTTTCTGCCAACATTTTGCAGAGTTATGGCCTCCTATTTAACCTGGAACTCTGCTCTACAGTTTCCAATCAATAACTTTTTTTTTTAGGCTTTCATGGATTGAAACCAAATTGGATATTAGAATTTATAGAAATAAAACACTTGGTCAAGTTTGATTTTAAATTTTTTCTGATTTTTGGAGTTATGGCCCCAATTTGACTTAGAACTTTACCATCTACTAGCATCATATTGGTGGGAGCATCTGTGGCCTATGGACATATTTCCGCTTAATTTTTCCTCTGTGTTGTATGTTTTTACTGTAAATGCCGTGAAGCTTTGGGTTTTGTTTTAAGTGCCAGTAATTCATGCTTTACTTGCTTCCTGCAAGGTAGTTGCAATTAAATGCAATATAAGCAAACCATGTGAAAGCAGGTGCAGTGTTTTCTCACAAAACTCCTGTTCATGGAAACCCTTGAAGTGTATCATGTTGTAGATGAGGTTGCCTTATACTGAGCTACATTATACAAAGTATTGATATTATGTAATATAATGAGGTCTGTGACTGTACCCATCTTATTAATGGGGCCACATTATACTGTATAATATGTTGTAGATGAGGTTTGCCTTATATTAAGCTAGATTATACATATTACTATTATGTAATGTAACGGATCTTTGACTGTGCCCACTGTATTAAAGGGACTACATTATACTGTGGCATCTTACACTATATTGTCATGCAACTGTTTACAAGGAATGAATTTTATTTTTTAAATCAACGTCTTAATTTATTTTACTATATTTGATATTGCTTATTTTATTTACTTTTTGTTGTTGCTTAGTTTCCTTTTTTTTAATATTTTCTTATAATGTGTGATTTCACATAAAACATACTTTATCAGAATGCTTTTGTATACAACATTTTCATAACAACCTTGCATAAAACATTATAACTTAATCTTGTATACAGTATACGCCTTATAACACAGTCCTGGATACATCGTACTTACAACATAGTCTCAGTTACAATGTACTTCAGTACAAGGTTACCTCAAACATGTGATACAATTTTATGGTGCCTGTGAAAAGCATTATAATGAGGTATCATTCTATTTTGTGCAAAGTCTACGTTTTTGGTGTACTTTGCATCTAATGCTGACCTGTTAAAGTTAATGCTCAGTCTGGCTCAGTCTCAAGATAGTGATCACTTGTGCATCTATGTCCAAGTACATTTATATGTCTGTCTGTATGTATATCTGTTCACATCCTAGATCAGCTTCATTGTTAAAGTTTTTTTGTGGTAAGTTTCTCAAGAACATTTGGTCACAGAATTTTGTTAAGCCATGTGAATATATCTTGATTGGTACAGAACCACTTTGGGGCAGGTTCAGTATGCATCAGTTCTCCATCATGTACCTTCACAAGTTTGTATGATGTGCACATTGAGTAACAAAGAAGCATATTGATTTTGAGGTCAAAGGGCCAAATCACTTGAACTAAACAAAGAAAAAAAATGTTTTTGGTATAATAACTTGAGCTGTAAGTACCTTGATCAAAGTTTGTAGAGGGCTTGCTTAATTTCGGGATCCAATGTTCAATGGTCAGGATCATTGTGGCTCAAAGAGAAATAGGCTGTGCATGGCACCTTTTGTTGTAGAGTTAGTGTCTTGGCCAAAGTTTGTGGATGGCTTCCAACTAAGATAATAAAGAAATCTATAGATTCTGGGGTCTAGCAACCAGAGGTTTCTGTACAGTTACTTTTGTTCAAGACCACATACCTGGACCAAAGGCCCTGGTCTGAGACAAGACCCATTAGTCAATAATCCCCATATGGAGTCAACACTGTGCTTCTAGTGCCTGCACAAATGACTGTTAAAGACAGAGTGGGCATATAATATGCCATTCACACTACCTTCTTTTTTTTTTGTTTTTGGTCATCCATGCTACATTTAAAATTTCAAAGATATTGCTAAGTTTATTTGTATTAAAAATTTTGCCTTTTGCCAATTCATAACATGTCAGTGGGGTTGAATTTAATGAAAATTTTGATTATTCCAAAATTGTTAAGAACTGTCTTCATTGTTCTTTCAATCACTGCACTTCACTGTTTGCTTATTGTCTGTTTCTCTATCGTTTGTGACTGGTGCTTTGTATTATGAATAGGCGAGCAACTTTTTTCTTCTGATTCTTATTGCTTCTGTTCAAAAACTTGCAAGCCTCTGCTTTAACACAAGCAGTAATTACAGGAATTTTTTTTTTTTAACTGGACTCAAGAGCCTTGTCTAAAACAACTGTAAATTAGTTGAGCAGTACATTAAACATACAAATATTGACAGTTGACAGCAGATATTTCTACTCATGCAATAGTGGTATATCTACTTTAAAACTGAATTATTTCAGCAAAAACTCTTATGATATGACTTTTGAAAATCATACAAAAACAATTATTGTTTAATAAATGCACTTTTATTTCTGGTGGACAAATATTTATGGATTTCATGCTGGCTAAAAACTGAATTTTAATTTCTGCCAGAGGCATATCCACATTTAAGTATCAGCAAAAAATGTAATAATATTAAATGATGCCTACAAAAAATACGTGCACATTATCTGCTAAATATGCTGTATGAATGGTCACAGACAACTAATCATTTTACAAGCTATGGATCAAGCCCTTATGTGGTGGCAAATTATGCACCATATTTAAAAGAATGCTGCTGATTCACTGAATAATTGCTGGAAAAAATTAACATAATAATTTCAGAAGAATCAGTTGTAGCTCTGAACCAAAAACAGATTTTGTTTATAGCTATTACTGCACAAGTACTACTGGATGTAACTGAGATTTTTTCATGTTAGAAGCTGTGCTGCATATTATTTTAACATTTTCATCATGTGCTCACAGATAGAATTTATGCTTATTTTACTGGTCTTACCACAAAAGTATCACTTTGCAAAACATTAAAATTATGGTATATGGGAATCAAAATAAGTTGTCTGTGACTAAATGTTGCTCAGCCCTTTAGTAATTATATAATAATGAAATCAGGTTATGTTTGTTGTGTCCTTTTTATTTTGAAGTCTTTAAAGGTTATTTTTCTCCATTCTGTGGCCTTGCTTCTGTCAATGTCAGTGCTCATGTCAGTGAAGTAAGGCAATATTCTGTGGCCACGCTCATGTCAATGTCAGTGCTCATGTCAGTGAAGTAAGGGAGTATTTTATGGCCATGCTCATATCACTGTCAATGCACATGTGATAATTTCAATAAAGTAAGTATCCTGTGGCCATGCTCATGTAAATGGTCAATGTCAGTGCTTGTGTCAGTGAAGTAAGGCAGTACCCTGTAGCCATGCTTATGTCAATGGTCAATGTCAGTGAAGTAAGGCAGTGTTCTATGGCCATGCTCATATCAGTGTCATTGCACATGTGATGATTTCAATAAAGTTGGTATCATGTGTTCATGCTCATGTCAGTGGTTAATGCCAGTGCTAATGTCATTGAGGTAAGGCAGTATCTTGTAGCCGTGCTTATGTCAATGAAGTAAGGCCATCATGAGACAGCAGATAACTATAAAATGTTATCTTTGCAAAAAGTGCCAAAATTTTTGTACTTGTACCCATCATGGCCAGTACCAGTATGAAGTTGCCAACCAACCGCTGCAGTTTGGGGATTGGTTTGTGTGTGTTCCAAAATAGCTTTTATGAATTGATGTCACTGTTGTGCAAATGGTGTCCCTGAATAACCAGTTGTGAGGCAGAGACTTTGCCTAGTTACTGGACTATGATATTGGTTTGCCAATTTAAGCTGGTTTCCAAAGAATAGAATGAACACTGTGGACCCTACTTTGATAGCACGTCATGCCATGATATGGGTAAAGTGCATTTGTACACTGGTAAAATTATATTGTCAAGCCTGTCATTTTGTTTTGCTTTGATGGCTTTATAACAGCTGTTTTATGATCAAATTTTAAAGCATGCATCATAACTGTTGCAGTATTTAACTGTAATTTTGCAACAGTATCATTGTATGCCTAAAGTTTTAAATTACAGTTGTAATAATTCATGTCTCTCCAGCTTTAAGCTGTTTACAGGCTCACTGCTACATTCAGCTGAACCCTCGTTTTCCTTTTGGTTGTCCTTCATATCATCCAGCTTCAGTTTTTTTTGAATACTTAAACTTTTTATTTGTAACGAGTTGTCATCAAATTTGGTAAAATTTACTAGAAATCATACTGCACAAGGCTCATGAAGACCTGTTTGCTAGGAAATAAAATGTAAAAGTCAGACAAAGGTTTAGTGTGACAAATTTCTTTAGTCTTGAGGTTATTTTTGTTTTTGTATAGATTCTAGCTATTCTGAGGCAATTCTGTAATATTCATCTGTTTTCTTATCCCAACAGGTGTTCCAGCATCTCAGGGTGTAGGATCTTTGACCAGAAAGGCCTCAATAAATGCACCAAAACCTCCACCACCTGTTCGGCGCTCATCATCAATAACAACTGCTCCACCAGCAGTGTTACGCAAGCTTAGATCTTCTCCTCCTAAACAGCTGAATCCACAAAATTCGCAATCTATGCATCAACAAGGTCAAGGTCACATGCCCAGTAGTCAAGGTCATATGGCAGATAATCATGGTCACCATCCCCAGCATAGAGAGAGTAGTGTCAGTGGTCATCCTGAACATTCTTATGCAGATTTATCAGAGATTCAGCAGTGTATACAAATGAGGAAACATCAACAACAGTTGCAACAAAGACAGTCTCAATTAGAAAATCAGTCCCAGTCAAATGGTAGAGGTGTATCTTCTGAAAAGACTAATGTAAATATGTCTGTTTCTGCTTCTATCTCACCTCCGTATGCCACACAAAGTGTGCAGGGTGAAATAGGTCAAAGTCAGGGGGAGGATTTCCCTCCTCCCCCACCATTACACTCTGGGGATGATGACTTACCTCCTCCTCCCAGTGAGGAGGAACTGCATGCAATTTATTACACGCCAAATATTTCAAATCCAGTCACTCAAAGTCAATCTGTGCCAAGAGAGAACAATTTAGGAGGACAACCTGATTTTAGACAGTCCTTGATATCAGAACTGAAAAAAGGGTCAAAGTTCAAGCAGTTTTCAGTAGAAGCAGATGACACATCTCAGTGCTGATTCGTTTTATCATGAGTAGGGATTGGTATACATTTGTGGGGGGTGTGCATGTGTGTGTGGGTTTCTGCCCACGTGTGTGTGTTTGTGTTAAGCTTTTGTTCAGTGGACAAGACAAATTTCATTCATCACTGATTTTTAGCTCACCTGGCCATAAGACCAATTGAGCTTATGCTATAGCTCTGTGACTTTCATGAATCAACCAGTATCTTCCTGTCAACAGTTGCTGGTTACCATGCAGTTAACCCAATATCAGATCCCGTTTCATTCAGACATAGAATATGGACTTGTATCATCAACATCTGACAAGTTTGATAATGGGATTCACACATACCAATAACTTAAAGGTGATTTTGCATCAGATGGCTAATTTTTTACCTCTAGGGAATCAGCATTCTGATCTGGTTGTTATCAAAGCTTGAATAATTGCTTACGTAATCTAGATATCACCCATGTTTGATAGTCACATATATATTAATGAGATAATCTTGTATCTAATTGGCTGAGCTCGATACCACTCTGTAAGCCATGAATAGTAGCTCATTTCATCATGATCTTGGATGAGTTTGATAATGAAAAAGCACCGAGTACATCTATGAGATGATCTTGGATGAGTTCATTAATGAAAAAGCACAGAGTACATCTATGAGCTGATCTTGTAACTAATTGTCTGACTTTAGAGGCCATATTTTTGATCCAGCATTCATTAAATTGGAATATATGATTACTTCATTAAGATTGGAATATATGGTTACTTCATTAAGATTGGTATATATGGTTACTTCATTAAGATTGGTATATATGGTTACTTCATTAAGATTGGAAATATGGTTACTTCATTAAGATTGGAATATATGGTTACTTCATTAAGATTGGAATATATGGTTACTTCATTAAATTGGAATATATGGTTACTTCATTAAGATTGGAATATATGGTTACTTCATTAAGATTAGAATATATGGTTACTTCATCAAGATCTTGGGCAAGTTTGATCATGAGTGTAGATTAACACACTTTAATGGGGTAATCTTGCATATCATTGCTGAGCTTGATACTGCCCAATATTTCTGATCCTATTTTAATCAGACCTGAAAAGTAGCTTGTATGATCAGACTCTCACAAGTGTTTGATAATAAGCGATATCCACAAATACCAGTGAACTGATTTAGCATCTGATTGGTTGAACTTGCTACCACACTGAGGATTGCATTTCTGACCCAATTTTTAATAAGTATGATAAAATTGACTTCAAATCATCAGAATCTTAGCTACAATTTTAAGCAAGATCAACACATATTGATGAGGTGATGTTGCATCTGATTGGATAAGTTCTTCAGTACATTTGTGACCATTTCTGTTATGATTTTTATCAGACTGCAGTAAATGGGCATTTATCATCACTATATTCATTGTGTTTATTATGAGCAAGAACTTTAATGAAATTCAGCAGTTAGAAACAGGTCTCAAGTTGTATGCTGTATAATCAGTGTGTTTTCTCTTTTTCAAAAATGCTTTTCTTCTCACTTGGACTAGTGAGATTCACAGGGATGGGTTAGACTTGAGTCATCCTTGCAACAAAAAAAAAAAGGCAGTCCAAATTAAAAAAGAAAAAAATTTTTTGAACACAAATGGTATATTTTAATAGAACAGTTTATACAAATTAGCAAAATAATACACCATAGGGATTAAAATGAATAATTTGTAATTTATGAATGAAGAAAAAGTATGAATTAAAAATATAACAAGTAACAATCTAATGAGATAAAATAATTTGATAAGATCAGTTTGCAAGACTGAGGAATCATGACACTCTTTAAACACTATTATGATGCAAGCACTGTAAGAAATAGAAATCGCTTAAAGCTTTCAAAGCAAAATACTTAAAATTGGGCTCGGTCCAACAAAACATTTGAATCCATGTTTCTGACACTTGAGAAAGCTTTGAGAATAGTGATTGGACAGAGAAAACTAGATTAGATACATTGAGACAATTGCAGGCTAGCATAAACTTTGTGCAGTGTTTTAATTAAGGATCAGAATTTCTTTTCACAGTTAAAGAGATTTTAATGTTTTTGCATATTTATCATTCTAAAAACTTGACCACATTTGAAACTATTAAATTTGGAAGTTGTTTGATATGTTTATCAGAATAAGGTTTTTAACTGTGCTTGTATTGACATGCTAAAGTGCCTGAAACATTTGTCGTTTGTATCATATCACATGCATTGTGCATTATTTTATCGCATTTCATATGTTCAGTGCCATGACTCACAAATTATTTGAAATTTTGCATTTGGTTTCTTTAGCTTTTAATTAAGAAAACACCCTAATATGCTTTTATTATTAAACACTTAAAGATTTAAATACCAAAGTATGGAAACCCATTACCTATAACAACCCACCCCACCCACCTGCAAAAAGGGAACCATAATTTGAATTTGTTGAAGTCATGTGACTGCAGTCCACTGATAAAAGCTTTGTTTTTTTAGACTTAACTTTTAAAGCTCTTTCAGTAATGAGCAAGAAATTATAGATTTTAATTTTGTCTCTATCTTTCGGAAGACTTTATATCGGACTATAATTTGGGAGATCGCTTATATAGGTTGTGTTCTTAAAGTGCTATGTAAGCCTACTTTGTAATATGGTCAAGTTCGCTAAGTCAGATGAGCAATATTAGACCCACTTGGACCTCATGTTTTTGTTACATAATCAGATTCTAAATGAGGATTCACACCCTACATGGATCGTTCTTACAATGCTACGTAAGCCTACTTTGTAATATGGTCAAGTTATCTAAGTCAGGTGAGCAATATTAGATCCACTTGGACCTCATGTTTTTGTTACATAATTAGATTCTAAATGAGGATTCACACCCTACATGGATCGTTCTTACAATGCTATGTAAGCCTACTTTGTAATTTGGTCAAGTTATCTAAGTCAGGTGAGCAATATTAGACCCACTTGGACCTCATGTTTTTGTTACATAATCTGATTCTAAATGAGGATTCACACCCTACATGGATTCCATTGTTTAAGACACATGAATATTTTAATCAAGCCTGGATCATATTTTTATCTTGCCTGTGCTGAGGACAGGACAGCTTATGCTTTACCTCCATTATTGTAATCGGCAAACATACTCCTTAATGTATACTTCAGAAATTGTGTTGGTGGGCATGTTTCCTATGTGTGAATAAAATGTTGTTTTACATTTATTGGTTCATTTAAAAAGAATACTAATAACTGAACTCAGTATTTCTTGTACGGTATCAGTTTTTGTTGTTTTTATGGTTGCTTCAAATCACGGATTTGAAGGTGGTTTTTTTTAACAATGATGGTTCTGTAGAAAGAATAGAACTCCATCTCTGATATATGAATTTTCATACCTGCAAAATAAGAATTATATTTGCTGAACTTTTACAGTTCATAAAATATTAAGAGATTATGACTGCTATTAAAAATGTGCACTCATGAAATTGTTCATTGTACAAATTACCATTATGAACATGCATGTAACATTCATAATTGAAAAATGAGACTTTGCATTGTTTTATTAGGATGTTTCATTTGAAAAATATACTCTTATCATCTTTACATCTTCACACCTGATGATCACTCCATGCTGTCATCTTTAAAAACATCTGTGTACCATATATACTTGCATGTAAGTATAATCCAACTGCAAACTAAACAGACCCTGACCGGTTTTTACCTTATGCTGTTAGCAGATCAGTGTCTGTGTTACTTATTCAGCTGATTACTTCTAACCAGTTGCAAAGACCCAGATCTGCTGGTGCATTATGTGCCTACAGATCTGGGTCTGTGCCGTTTGCAGTTGGACTCCACATATAAGCAAGTATATACAGTACTTGCTTCTGATGATCCTTATTTTTTTTTAGCTAATTATCATCATTTTAATATTTTTCATAAAGTTTGGGAAGCAAGTGGTTTAAAAACTTTCAAAGTCTGGAAAGAGATTTATAGAAATTATTAAAAGTTTGTAAGTTCAAAGAAAAAACTTGTCATAATGTAAATTTTAATTTAATGATTTAAGCTTCATGAATATATCTTCACTGTACATATAAATGCATAAAACAAATGCATGACATGAAGGCCAGCTTCCTTCATAGGTCTTGAAAAACATTTCAGTCATTTAAACGTCAAGGAGTCATATTTTTATCTAGGAATCTTAAAATAGGTTCACTAGGTATTCCATTGTGGTCATAAAATTAGAATGTTCTATAATGTGGTATATTTAAGGGATTTTCCATTCTGGACTTTGCCCTATAATGCCATATTATATGGTGTATTAAGGGATTTTCCATTCTGGATTTTGCCTTATAATGCTTTATAACAGGGGTCTCAAATTCAAACCACCCTTTGGGCTGCATGAGGGCATTTTGGATGGCCCAAGGGCCACACCACCTTTGATATCTCTCATGCCACCTTGTGACACCAATCATTTTGCGCGCCACAGGATACAGCTTGGCGGGCCGCGTGTTTGAGACTCCTGCTGTATAATATGGTGTATTAAGGGATTTTCCATTCTGGATTTTGCTCTTACTTCGCTTTATGTTTTGCTCACCATCTACTAGTGTTTTCTTTGATAATTGCTTTATTTTGTCTTTGAAATTTTTCTGCTTAAACTGATTAAATTATAATTGTATCATTACAATATTTTTGCAAGAAATTTAGTCCCATGTATTATTGGCACTACCTCAAAATCTGCAACACTAGTGACCAGCAGTGACCTTCCACAGGAAATGTCAAGCAAAAATAGGACATGCCTGGAAAATTTCAGACCATAAATTTGTGCTTCTTAACAAATGAATTGTTATCCAAAGTCCTGTTGGTTTTTTTTTATAACCTATCTTGACTTTGGCAAGAACTAACACCAACATAGCTAAATTTGTAATTCTATTCATTGAAAACTTCCTGGAAAATAAATAGGGGGCCCTGAGTGGCCAAGTGGTCTAAAGCGCTCACCATTCTGGATCACTGCCATCTCATCTCTGTCTGCATGGGTTTGAGTCTCAGGCTCAGCTAACGTGGGTACATGAGAAAGCCTGCCAGTAGCTTCTCGTGGGTCAGTGGTGCCTCCTGGGGTTTTCCAGGGTTCTTCCTCCACCAGTTATACTGGCCGCCATGTATAGCCTATCTTGTGCTGAAAAATGGCATTAAACCCTACAACAACAACAACAACAACTTGAAAATAAATACACTTTGCTTCAACATTGCCTGAATTCATGTGCCATCATAGTGTTTTTTGGTTGTTTATGTACAGAGAATTTGCATACAAAGTTGTCTTTGGTACATCCTTTGCCTTGTAAAAATGATACAAATCATTCAGCACCTGATGATACATTCCATCAGATACAGGCTACACATCCATAATTCTCTCAGGAAAATCAATCATACCTTAGACTTGTGATTGTCTGTCTTGATTCACTGTTGCTAAATAAACCCACAAAAACCAATGATATTTGTCAAGTAAAAGACAAAAAATAAATGTTGTAAACAGAATTTGTTGCAACATAACTTAAAAATACAGCAGTACTAACTTTATAGCTGCCAAAAGTGCAGTTATACCATTAAGTGATGTAAAGACTTTAAAGAGTTTTCATCAGTAAGGTATTGTATCTGCCATATGTACTTGTCGATAAGTCAAGTCCAACTGCACAGTCCCAGATCTCATAATGTACTGGCTTATCGGGGTCTGTACAGTTTGTTAGGAGTAGTGAGAAGGAAAAAATTGATTAGACTCTAATCTGCAGGTGCAATATGACTCAGCAGATCAGAATCTTTGTTTGCAGTTTGATTCGATTCATAAGCAAGTATGTATGGTAGTATATATATGGTAATGCGCACCAGACAGGAAGCCCAGATCTTCCCATACATCTAATCGTTACTATCAGAGCTGGGTAACCAATATAGACTTGGAAAATTCTGCACAGGAGATGATAAGTTCCTAATCAGTCCAGGCAACTTAAATTCATTGTTTGGCAAATAAAATGTCATCAAAGTACCATATATACTCACATATAGGTCAAGTCAGATTGAAAAAAAACCCCCAAAGATCCTGATATGCTATATCTTAATGTGCCTGAAGATCAAGGTCTGTGCAGTTTGCAGTTGGACGTTTCATATAAGTGAGGATACAAGGTAACTGAATTTTGAAAGAGGAAAGAAAGAAAAGAAACACAGTTGAAATTTTTTAGGCTGTTTCCCCTGCATCATCCTTTGCCTGAATTGGAATTGTGACCTCTCGTCGTATGAGGGTTGAATTTATACTTGATGTAAAGACCATCAGTAGGGCTGTGTTCAACTTAAAATCTTCATGCAAAATTATAATTGGATGTTCATATATACCCTGTCCTTGGTATAAAAAGATTTGCTTAGGTTGGTAGATTCATACAAGATTCATATAAGAGCTTTAGTTGTGAGGGTAGCAAGCTGTGCCCAGTATTATGAATCCCTACAATTTAACAAGCTGTGCCTGGTATTATGAATCCCTTCAATGTAACAAGGTGTGCCTGGTATTATGTATCCCTTCAATGTAACAAGCTGTGCCTGGTATTATGAATCCCTTCATTGTAACAAACTGCCTGGTATTATGAATCCCTTCAGTGTAACAAGCTGTGCCTGGTATTATGAATCCCTTCATTGTAACAAACTGCCTGGTATTATGAATCCCTTCAGTGTAACAAGCTGTGCCTGGTATTATGAATCCCTTCATTGTAACAAACTGCCTGGTATTATGAATCCCTTCAGTGTAACAAGCTGTGCCTGGTATTATGAATCCCTTCATTGTAACAAACTGCCTGGTATTATGAATCCCTTCAGTGTAACAAGCTGTGCCTGGTATTATGAATCCCTTCATTGTAACAAACTGCCTGGTATTATGAATCCCTTCAGTGTAACAAGCTGTGCCTGGTATTATGAATCCCTTCAATGTAACAAGCTGTGCTCGATATTATGAATCCTTCAGTGTAAAAAGCTGTGCCTGATATTATGAATCCCTTCATTGTAACAAACTGCCTGGTATTATGAATCCCTTCAGTGTAACAAGCTGTGCCCGGTATTATGAATCCCTTCATTGTAACAGGCTGTGCCTGGTATTATGAATCCCTTCAATTTCCTTTCAATTTCACTTACATGTTTAACTTTCATATAAATGACAAATGTCCACAAAGGACAATTATCCTGTGATCCCTTGTGTATCCATTATAGACTGGCATCAGTGTATTTACACTAGTTTCAGTGTATCCACAGACTGGTTTCATTGTATTCACTAACTAATATTAGTGTATTCACGAACTGGTTATAGTGTATTCACGAACAGGTTTTAGTGTATTCACAGACTGGTTTTAGTGTATTCAAACACTGGATTTAGTGTATTCACAGACTGGTTTTAGTGTATTCACAGACTGGTTTTAATGTATTCACAGACTGGTTTTAATGTATTCACAGACTGGTTTCATTGTATTCAAACTTGGGTATGAATCTGTATCATCTTGAAATAAAGTACAGAACACATTAATTTGTGCTATATTTATTGTAAGCATACAAGGGCAAGCAGTTAATACTTCCATGGAAATTTTGATATTTAATATGAAGATTTCTTATGAATGTCATATGTCAAAGTTTATATGTTTTATTGACTTTCTTTAAGTATCAAAAGTTTAAGAAGTATCATTACCTTTTCCTTCTTTCAACATGATGAAGAAAAAGACTCGAAGAAATCACTGCACACATTTAAGTGTTTTATAGTAATATTTGCATGTAAATAAAATGATCATATATCAAAGCAGATTGGCTGTACTTAATGTTTTACTGTAGTATAGGGTCTACTTCTTACCATTTGAAGATTAGGTCCATATGATGGAGTTTGCTTTTTTTCTTATTATCTTTAGCTTTAAGAATAATTGTCTCATTTAGTGCATTTCATCAGTTTTTTAATTATTTGATCTCAGATTCTTTTGATTTTTAAAAAAAAAAAACAAACTGATGTACATTGGCTCTCAAAAACCATTTGTCAAATTTCGTTTTTGTGTTGTGTTGGTTCTGTCAAATGGTGCAGGATGTAATAGGTTGCACATAAAAAGCTCTTTGTCTGGTACCATGATGATGAAGAATAGCATGGATCAAGATAAACTGGATATAGTGTAATCCATGAAGGATGTGCACAAGTAGATGACTGGTTTACTCAAGTCTTAAGATTAGACTGGACAGAAATTCCATATTTCCAAAAGATAATACAGACCCAACTGCAAACAGTATAGATCCAAATTCTTCCTCAGATGACATAAGCAATAACATATTCTGCATAAAACATCTGACCCAGAGTTTGCCTTTTTTTGAAACTTAATCCATGTTTTTATAGTCCTTCATCTGTCATGTATTGTCTTTTCACAGTTGCTACTTCCCCAGAGTTAGCCTTATTTTGAAACCTCATCCATGTTTTTTTCTTATTTTTATTTTTTAGCTCACCTGGCCAGAATCAGTGGAGGCTATGGTATAGTCCTTCAACTGTTATGCATTGTCTTTTCACAGTTGCTACTTGCAACTTTGTCTCAAAACTGCTTAACCTTTTTTCACAATTTAATGGGAGAATTGAGGGCTTTTAGATTTTCATTGGATGCTGATTTGTCTTCCAATTTTGCTACCATTACTAAAAATAGAGAAAACATTTTAAACAGCTTCTTGAAAACTACTGAACAGAATTTGACCAAATATGACAGCATTTTGACATTGAACACTTTCAGTTTTAGATAAATGATGTCAATCCATAGTCAAGTATTGTAATTAATGCTAAAAATGGAAAATCTATAAGCAACTTCTCAAAAAACATTAAACAGAATTTACCCGAAGTTTATATAAAGTATCTTGGCATAAATGTTTTTCAGGGTTTTGTAAATGATACAGTATATTGTCAAGTTAGGCTGCTGTTAATAAAAAAGGACTTTCAATAACGTAATAGAAGGTTGCTAAACAGAATTTGATTAAATTTGATAGAAAGCATCATAGTTTGATCAGATGTGGATGATATTTCTGAAGAAAAAAATATTTACACAACTTTTATGTAAAACAACTGCTTATCAGAACTTGGACAGAAAGCATCCTTGCATAGAGGTACTTCCATATTGGACAAAATGATGATGTTTTACATCAGATATTAATAAAGATATAATAACTTGAGAAAAATAATTGAAATAGATGTGTCTATAATATTAAAAGTGAGACAACAGTCTTTGAAAAAATTTCTAAAACTTGCATTATGTTTTCCCAGATTTCTTGACCAACTGCTCTTGCTCTTGCAAGATGAGTGATCTCAAGCCTGTTTTGCCAAAAGATTGATAACATACTATTTAACATGGTTAAATTGAGAAAAAGCCTTTCTACAAGTTTCTAGCAGATTTTCAACTTGGAGTGGCTTTATTCAAGCTGTATGGGGAGGAAACCCACTATGATGAGTGTATACATGGACCCAGATCTGCCATTATATAATGCAGTGACTCGGCATATATGCTGTTTCCTTTAAGTCATTATTAGAATTACCAGGATAGATCATGATCTACTGGTATATGACAGCAAATTCATGTTGTTGCTATTGTTGGACATGTCTTGTACATGGGGAAATGCTGTATATAGTTACTTTATATCTGATGACAGAAACTGATATAATAAAAAACAAAATTAATACATTAAGCAGTTACCTTTGTTTAGCAGCAAATAACCTAATTTCAGATAAATGATTTTTTAATGACTTTCAATAGATCAACCCTTTCATATTGTCACAAGGTTTGTTAGCAGAGTTGGACGGAACCTGTTTCAGCTTTCAATAGATCAATCCTGTTCGTATTGTCATGAGGTTTGTCAGCAGAGTTAAATGGAACCTGTTTTTCTAGCCTTCATTTTGTTAGTTTTACATCTGCATGGATGATGAACCATTCATAAAGAAATCGGGTAATCATTGGCATGTTTTCTCATTAGTTGTTTGAAGCTTTATAATCATGACACCGGCAGATAAAAATGGCTACCATCAGGTTCATGTTTGCCTGAAACAAAAAAATATTTTAATGCAAATGACTGAAGAACAAGTCAGTATAGCCCTGCTTGTTGGCCATTCAACTATGCTTGTTGGTTGGGAACTGGATTGGATTGGATTGAAGTAATCTTGAGCCATTTGATTTAGCAGAAACAGGTTTTCTGCAGCAGCATACCGTATATACTCACTTATTAGTCAAGTCAGACTGTAAACAAAGATCCTGATCTGCTGTAGCACAGTGCACCTGCAGATCATGGTCTAGCTTGTTTGTTGTACTGATTACTTGTAATTGCGCAGACCCAGATCTGCCAGCACATTTTGTGATAGCTGATATGGGTCTGTGCAGTTTGCAGTTGGACAACACTTATAAGTGAGCATATATCATAAGAGAATTGAGAAATTTGTGGGCACATTGTACAGTATTGAATCTTTGATAGATTGTTATGATAGTTCTAGTGATTGTAAACATGAATACCGTATTTCATGTATTTTTTCGTACCCATTAATTTTTCATACACAATCCAGTTATCAAACTAATAATTATTTAAATGTATCATATTTTTTCATACATATCGCTTAGTATTTTTTGAAAAATCCTTTAAGTTATTGGACATAACATTTCTACTAAGAAGATTTACATTTGCAAAAAAGATTGAAGATACCATATAGTCAGTTTGTTTTTTACAAAAATTAATAATGAATTGTTGCTAAGAAAATACAATGATTGATGCATAAGCTCTCATATTGTCATTACAATATTTACTGTTGTTATTAACAACTGTACAAAGGCCTTCACAGAACATAATACTTAATTATCGTTAATTAGTTCTTTTTATCAAGTCCGTCACCGTAACAAAACACCACGTGTGTTTTAAAATGAGTTCAGAAGCCCTGTGATGTTTTCTTATCCAACAAAAATTAGATCTGAGTACATGCTAAAGTGAAGACCACAATGATGAACTAGTCTTATGAATTATAAAAACCTTGTCATTTTCTATCGTCAATTTGAAAGTCATGGACTCCGTTAAATCAATTCGTACATATACAATCTTTTAAGTGCTTGTACTGTTTTGACTTGGATATAAATAACATTTTGTCATGAATCTATTCTACTATATACCCCTCAATTGTTATCTTTATTGGCAAGTTCAAATAACAAGTAATGTATATGATCACTGGTCTTTACAACATCTGCTGTATGGACAAGGGCCTCAATAGCACATGGACAGATTTTCATTTCCCGAAAGAGAGCCTCATTTCCCTACTGGCAGCCTTGCTGATTTGACCTCTTCTGTTGAATCTTGCCCTCTATCTGGTTTCAGCTGGAATAACCCAAGCTCTAAGCATATTTAATTAGCATGTAAATAACACAGCATAACCATGTGGTTATTATAACAATGTATATCGTAATTAAAACAAGAATGAATTGTTGATTTAGTGGTGTTTATTGATAATGGAATATAATTGTCCTAATGCACGGGGATTATCACAGTTGTCAGGTAACTGGAAATAGTCTTTTTCTCTCTTTCCAAAAGCTGCAGTTAAAAACTGCCCTGAATAAATACAGTCTTGTACACTGACAAAATTTCTCTTTCTTTCTCTCTTTCTCTCTCTCTCTCTCTCTCACACACACACACACACACATGCTTGCACACATTAACTAAAACATGCTTTTAAGCTCTTTATATTTTTATTGTAATTTGAAAATGAAGTTCTTCTAAGAATACAAGCTGCACTTAGTTCTTGACAACAGGGACTTAGATCTTTGCGTAGACCTATAAGTAGATCTCCGCTTTTTTTTTTCTGACAGCGGACAAAGAAAAAAAAGCTGGAGACCTACTTGTTGGTCTAATCGTTGTGTTCAGTTTACCAGTAAATAATACCCATACATGTTCAGGCCATCTAAATCATTTTGCCAATTTTGCACAACATAACAGCTACAAAGAAGCATGCTCTAAGTGCAGACAAGCTTGCACACTGAGACATTATCCTCTCTCTCTCTCTCTCTCTCTCTCTCTCTAAAAACAAACTAAAATCTTTTTTGAGTACTTTTATTTTTATTGTAATTGGATTCTTGAGTTGAGAGCAGAATGAGACAGAAAATATATGTTTATTTTGTACGGTTTTTTTTACCATTGGGTTGTTAAGTAGCGTGTGTTCTGTAGAACTTGTTCGGATACGATCCCTTTATTTTTCGTGCACGGCCAGTACCACAAAATGATAATTATTTATTTTACATATAATTTTTCATACACTGAAATTGTTATTTTTTCATGTACGAAAAATAACATGAAATAACGGTAGATGAACTTTCCTTGTTGAAAAGAATTGGAAAGGAGTAAACTTTTTCACCTAAATTCTTGTGATGTATTGTTGGTTCTAAATGAAAATGGTACCAATGTGATGTCCACAGTGGTCATCTTGAAAATTTTATTGGCAATGCTCCCTCTGAATAAAAAGTAATTTTGCTGCCATGTTTTCACCATAAAACACTCGTGATGTCTAATTGGTCCAGAATGAGAATGTTGTGAATTCTGTTTAATGTAGCTACAAAGGTGGCCATCTTATTGCTACCCATCTGAAGGGATGATCATAACAACATGGGGTTTTACTAAACAACTTGTGATGCTTAGTTGGTCTTCATGTTGTCATCCAGACATTCAGAATGCCTGCCACAGTGACTATCATGAAAACCTTGTTGTAACTTTTTCTTCTGAATGAATGATCATATCAGCATTGGTATTTGGCTGAAAGACTTCTTATGATGTCTAGTGTTCATGAATTAAAATGGTGCAAATTCAAGTTGTAATATGACTGCTAAAATGGCAAAATGAAAATATTTTTATCAATACTCCTTGTAGATGGTCGGTTGTTATCAACATCATGCTTTCACCAAAAGCCACCTTATGATATCTAGTTGGTACTAAATAGAAATGGTGCCAATCTGATATCAAATATGGACACCTTGGTAGCCATCTTGACAATTCTGTTGTCATTCAGTGATATATTTAGTATTGTGTTATAAATGCTTTTCAGACCAACAGAACAAACATTTTTTTACAGGAATGTTGACCTTTTTTTTCCGTCATTAATATATTTCTACAACAGTAGATCCTTTTAACCAGCATAGCTCAGATACCATGTTCTGATGCAAGTTGGCATGCATACTGTATCAGGACTTAGATGTGCCCGGGGGGGGTGGGGTGGGGTGTCTAAGAACTCCATTTTGGATAGAGTTATGGATTTTGAGAGTTAGCTTCATATTCTTACATGGGATGTTGCTTGTAACTGGCATAGATCAGTAGCCATTCAACACATGCTGATCAGATTGATAGGACTTGACAGATCTGTTGTCACATGAAACACCTGCACTGACCTAGATCTGTTGTCACATGATGCAAACTTACTCACCTAGAACTGTTGTCACACTTTGCAGTAGTTCTGACTTAGAGCTGTTGTCACATGATACATCAGCACTGACCCAGATCTGTTGTCACATGATGCAACCTTACTCACCTAGAACTGTTGTCACAGGTTGCAATAGTTCTGACCTAGAACTGTTGTCACATGATGCAACAATACTGACCTAGAGCTGTTGTCATGCGATGCAACATCACTGACCTAGAGCTGTTGTCACATGATGCAACAGTATAATATCTCTTGTCGCATCATTTGTTAGCAGAGCCAAGTTTACACTGTATTTGGGTATGCCTTGTACACATGCGTCGTCAGTTAAATTGCTCATTATAGCTGCTGTTTTAAGAGATATTGTAGTTAGATTTAAAAGGAAAGTTTTTAATTTAATTCCTTTACTGTCCTTTTTTCTCTTTTGAAATTTGAATTAACATAATCTTTACTTATTTCTAACAATTTAAACAAGATTGAAATCCAAGAAAAATGTTCAATTCACTGTCCTGTAGATAAAACAGAAATCTGTGATTTTCTTGCAATCTTTTCAGATTGTCTGTTATATGATATTGCCTTGTTTCACTCATTTTTTTAGGGAAGTTTATAAATGCTTAAATGTGAGATTTTGCTTTTTAATAATATTTAGTTCTAATTCTGCTTACTTTAAGAACTATTAGTTATTTATTATTATTATTATTATTACTAATGCCTCACGATGAACATTGTGTGTTTAGGTTTTGCTCATATACCAATGAATATTTTACTAAATGTAAATAAAAACATATGGAATCATCAATGTCTAGTTGTGTTTGCTACACAGGATAGAACCTTAAAATTCTGACCAAAGCAATGGCTTGTGTTGATTGCTTCATTTGGTCTTTGGACAAAGCACTTTACTTCCATTACCTCAGGTTAGTTTTCCATGTAATGACATAGGCCAAGCAAGCAATTAAGCAATCATTTATCTGAAGCCTTCAGTGGACACAAAAAATATTTAGATAAAGAAAGTATGGTCAACTCTGCTGCGACAGCATAGTACCTGATCTTTCATCGCATAATGTGCCATCTGATCAGGGTTTATGGTGTTTCTTCTACTAATTACCCCAAACAAACATGGCAGATCCCGATCTGTCAGTGCATTGAACACTGGTAGGTCTGGGTCTGTGAGTTGACTCCATTTACTTATAATGAAGTACATGTAGTTGAAATGATTCTATAGTTTGGATAAAAAAGATTAGGTAAATGATATTAAACTGCATCAGTTAACTTAGTAGCTACCAGCACAAAAGATATTGCAACTTTAGTCACTGAATGGAACTCGCATGAAGGAAAATTACGCTTAAAATATTTTAAATAGTCACCCCAAAAGACTGAATTGACTTTGGTGTTCTTTTGTAAAAGAAACCACAAAAGCTTTTGCATTACATCAATTACAAGATAATAAATTGCAAAACAATCAAAATGTGTATTGGAAAATTTGCTAGACCAGTCAGACATGAGGGTAATATTTCACAGAAACGTAAAATATTACTGCATCATTTAGAGGGGGGTTTCCCAGAAGTTAAATATATTCAACTTTCTATACAAAATAGTAGTTAAATACATTAAAATATGTTTTTAGATAAAATGTATTTGTCAGTATTTGATATTCCAATACCTAACAATTTTAGAACAAAATTAGAACCAACTTGATAAAGAACATAATTAAGGCAGATGAATATAATTTAAATAGAGTAGTGAAAGACTTACTGATGTCAATGACCATAGAGTTTATGGTTGTAGCAGTTGCAATTTTTTTATGAATTTGTCAAGGACTTTAACTAATTATGAAGAATTCATTAGGAAAATTTAAGTTTTCATCCGTGAAAACTCAGTTTGACATGGCAATTAGATTTGTGATAAATTTGGAAGAATAAGCTCAGTTTGACATGGTAATTAGACTTGTGATAAATTTGGAAGAATAAGCTCAGTTTGACATGGCAATTAGACTTGTGATAAATTTGGAAGAATAAACTCAGTTTGACATGGCAATTAGACATGTGATAAATTTGGAAGAATAAGCTCAGTTTGATATGGCAATTAGATGTATGATAGATTTAGGATGAAGAACAAGCAGCTGAATATAGAAATATTGTAGCACAGAACAAAGTCTTTAAATGTGTTGAAGATGGATAGGGTCATTCAATATTGTACATACCAAATATGAATAGGAAATAAGTGAAAGTTCAAGATGGCTGTTTGACAGAATTTAATATTTAATAATTAATAATCAATAGGTATCAAATGCTCAGAGGAAAATTGTATATTGTTTTACCTGACTAATTTAAGAACAAAAAAGGTTTTTATCAAGGTGCAAAAAGATATTTAACATTTTTTTAAATGCTGTGGAATCTTCCACTTACTCCAAGTGATCATATATATAGACCATCAGAACAATTTAGATGCATATTGTCATTGGTTTAATAGATATCCTGCAAAGATGGAGGACACTGGAAAGTATTTGAAAATAGATCTGACATATATCAGTAAATTTGTATGCAGTAATGGAAGGGGAGACAGCAGTACTGACAGAAATATCAAACTAGTTGGAATAACTTAAAATTATAGACAAGTTGAAATAATGTGTTTTAGTTTGATGGTCCTAATGACTACAGAGATGGAAGGTATCAGAATGATGAAAGAATTTTTCAATATTAGCATCGGTACCGATAAATAGACGTTATGGGTAGTAACACGTCCTTTGAAAAACTACCTGGATTTGTTCTATGCACCAGAAGCAGTATAAGAACACGACATATTATCTTGTAGATAATTCAATGGATGTATTGCTTGAGAAAGGTTCTGTTGTATGATTATTAAATCAACACTAATTAAGAGCTCCTTACGTTATTTATTGTGATTTTGAAAGAATCGTTGTGTAACAAGCACAAAATCTTTCTACAAACATAATCAACAAAACGAAATATCCTGGACAAACAAAATATCCAAACACATTTAATCAGGGTACTGTTGTATATTAAATCAATCTTCAAGAGTTAAAACGAATAGTTTACTGAGGAATGGATCGTATTAAAGTATTTTGTATTAAGAATTAACGGCGAAAAATGCGAAACTCAATGGTCTTCGAGAGTTGAGCAACGTTTAAGCTCAACAAATATATCAGTGAGAAAGGAGTAAGAAACTATGACCGTTTTAGCAGGCAAATATAGAGATCTTGCATATAACGAATGCAGTTTGAATTACAAATATCCAAAATGATACAATTCCTCATTCATAACTTTTTCATGATGACAGAGATCAATAATGTCTGAAATGATACGGATGAAGCAATTAACAAACCCACAATACAACAACGCAAAATACATATCAATCAGTATGGATTTCATGCTTTACAAAATTTATTAGAGAAGAAAAATACATGTAGTTAAAAAGATGATTCGGTTTGTAGACATCTCTAGATTCTTGGGACAATCTATCAAACGGCATGTTAAAACTTTCAGTGATGAAAACTTTATTACACTGAAACAGTTTATAAATATACAACCTAAATATTTAAGGAAACACGTTTACCCATTTGAAAACACTTATAACTTTGAAAGGTAAAGCCGTTTACCAATATAATAACACGAATAGCTTAGAAAAACTAAAGACGCTTTATCCGTGTGAAAACATTGATAACTTTGAAAGGAAAGACGTTTACCCATGTGAAAACATTGATAACTTTGAAAGGGAAAGATGTTTATCCTTATGAAACATGAATAGTTTTGAAAGGTCTCAGAACAGTTATATCATTAATATAACTATCTTCTTATCACTGAATGATTTCAAAAGCTATCACAATGACGGCTGCCATTTTAAACTGGATATCATGGAACATATTAAAAATTTGAAAATACTTTGAGTTCTATATAATTATTTTGTGAAGAACGATATAATGATGGTACTGGACCTCTTCGAAAAACCCTTATGTCTATATGCAAATTTCCAAAACTAGACGCAGTCCTGAAGTATTAGCATATAATGCAAGTTTTACAAATATCAGGTGGTTCAGAATTGGAACTATTGACAGACTATGGTATGTTCCTGATGGCAGAGATTGCAATAACATGTGGAATTAGCCTGATGCTACATAGATATACTAAAGCAAATAATGAATACTACGTGGATAATATGATAAGATAAAGATAAAATGGTGAATATGCAAGGTCAATGTCAATCTGATTCCTTTTTATCTAAATCCTAATGTCCGCTATGGAAGTTTCATGAATCAGTTGATGATAGTAAAAACATTAGGATGGGCATCTGAAGGACAAATTAAAGAGAGAAAAGTGTACTCAGATCATGATGATACAGGTAGTATTTTAAAACTGGAAATTCCATTACATTTGTGTGGCTAACATTTTAACGCTGGTCCTTTATGATATCAACGTTGGGACGGGCTATGTTCTTAAAGTGCAACAGTCACCCGCTTAATGCAGTGATCAACTGTTAAGCTGTACAAGCCAGGTGAACGATATAAGGCAAATTTCAACGTCACGTTTTCTAAAGCAGCCATATCAGTATTTAATGTCTACTCTGAACGTCAAGCATCTCACCTGATCTTTTCTTTGACGATTCCTATGCCTTTTCTTTGCATTGGACTATGTGTTGAATCGTTGTTTAAACAAGTCAAATCTGTTGATTCCGCTGTTGTCAATTAGATTTTGTAGTTCTGGTATTTCATTAGCACTTTCAGTGAGGGTTACTAGATATACTGAAATAAGTTCAACAACTGACATACACATATTTTTACCATAATTTTCATTAAGGAGTGTATTATGATTTTAGTGTGTTTGAAAATGATAAAAAGTAAAATAAACTTTTGAGTTATTTTATTATACGAATTATTTAATTAGTATTGTATTTTATCAAGGCGTAGAGAGGTGCATTTCCGATGTGAAATCATGGATGACATGTAACAAGCTGCAGATGAATGATGATAAAACTGAAGCCATCCTGATTACAACACAAAGACTTTCTCATTCACATCCTTTACTTCAGACAACAAATATCAGCAACACCAACATTAAATTCACACAGTCAGTACGAAACCTTGGTGTCACTCTTGACAGTACTCTCTCATTGCACAAACATGTCATGAACATATGCAAGGCTGCATATCTTGAGCTGAGACGAATCAGCTCCATTCGCAAGTATCTTTCAGTTGATGCCACTAAGACACCTGTGTGTTCCTTAGTACTTTCAAGACTGGACTATTGTAATTCAATTCTGTCTGGTTCGTCTCAATATCTACTCCAGAAACTTCAAAAAATTCAAAACACAGCTTCTCGGATCATCCTTAGAGTACCACGATCTGAGCAAGCCTCTCCCATGGTCTGTACCCTACACTGGCTATCCATTCGATCCAGAATTAAACACAAAATTTGTTCTCTGTGCTACGTTTCACTGACGGGCTCCAGTCCAACATACCTATCTGACCTCACCCATATGTACACACCTGCAAGATACTTACGCTCCTCTTCTGACACTCGTATTCTCATTATTCCCACTAAGAAATTGAAATCATATGGACAACGCTCTTTTGCATACCAGGGCCCAGCAACGTGGAACGAATTGTCCACTGCACTTAGACACAAAGACACAGTCATCTCATTCAAGAGCGCTCTTAAAACTCACCTATTTCAACTGCAAGAACAGACTTAAAGACCTAATAATGTATCCTTACCTTAAATATTTACAGCATGTTTTCTGTTTCTAATTTCGTGGTGTTTGTTTTTATTTTTGCAATCATATCATTATATATGTTTGTAAAGCGCTTAGAGCTTCTAAAGATTAGGCGCTATACAAAGTCCTCATTATTATTATTATTATTTTGTGTCTATGTCAATGTGGCGTCTGAAGCGTTTGAAAAATGTGTGTGTTGTTCCTCTATCATTCTTACCAGTCCGTTTAATTTTTTTATTTTAATTTTTTTGTTTACTAAAATAGTTTATGGCTGTCAGCAAGCCTAAATTCTCCAGTGCATCTTCGAGCGCTTCTCAGATTTCTTAACTGTCCGGTTATTAATTCATGTGTCAAGTCTACAAATTCGGTGAGCGTTTTCATCTAGTCAAAGGCCTGTTTAAGAACATGGTTCATAGAGTCACAATTATTATTCTTCTTAATGCGGTCTATCTATTAGGTTCTTAATGGGTTATTGAGTTTTAGTTTGGTACTTGTCTTTGGGTCTTTAAGTACCGGTAATTAAGAATTCGGGGGGTGGGGTGGGGTGGGGGGTTCTCTCGGAAATTCCAGCACAGCGATTTTCGAGAGCTTCACATTTATCGTGAAAGCAAATACGGCCAACAGCATCAATTAGTCTGTCGTTCCCTAAAGTTTGTTTCAAGATATTGTTGCTGTCAGTCACGGTAACTGTGCCGTCTGTGAGTAAAAAATAAACAATTAGCTTACAAATTGCTTAAATCAAAGTTTATTTTGCTTTTCATTTTTTTTAACAATTACAAATCATAATTTTGGTGTTTATACACACACACACACACACATACACACACACACACACACACACACACACACACACACACACACACACACACATATATATATATAGATATATATATATATATATATATATATATATATATATATATATATATATATATATAACCACTCTATTTCATGAGCTGTTAATTTCTTGTGAACTTGTTCTCCCATAGATTTCAAATTATTATCATCTGAAGTCTTACCTATCTACGTATAAATGCATCTTTGTAAAATGACTGTTTACCTGCTTCAATTAATTTTAAAAAATTGCATGTGATACGGTTTTTGTTGAAGTTTACGTTCCTTTTTCACCTACTAATTAATGTAGCATCTTCATTCGCCAAAGAGTCTTTTTTATCCGCAAGATGACTCTTGTTCAAAACATTGCTTCAGATATCTAAATATGTCAAAGATTATGATGAATGAAGTTGGTGGATGCCCCTTAGCTAGCGAAGATGATGTAGCTGCTTTGTTTCTGTATATATAATTGTTTTATTATTCCTATGAGGTGTAGCGAATGTTCCAGGCATGTCATGAAAATCTTTCACTTTTGCATCTTCGTCTTCATGCTGTTATTCTGCTAATGGTTCCTCTTTGTAATTGTTTATAATGACAATTACTATTGTATGAAACAGTCTCAGTGAAAAAAATTATTTTTATAGGCAAGGACTAGCAATGCTGAATTGGTACCATTGAAACAGCTTCTGCGTAATTGGTTTGATCAAGTTAAATATGCAAATTATGAGTTTAAAAAACCCCAAAACTGCATCAGATTTAGCCTATGTCTCCTTATTTCCCTGGTTATTCGATTCTATCGATTTAGCATTATTGTTGGTTATATACACTGTTTAATTGCAACTCAGAGCGATTTTAACGTTTGAGTAGTGCTTCAAGCATTCAGTATCAACATTTTCTCATTATCACCATAGGTAGCCATTCCGTCTTTTTCTTTATTTGTGTCGATCTCAAGGTTGTAAAAATCACGAGCCTTTTTCATTTTGTAATTTACGTTGTAAAATATATTGTTTCTCAGTTCATTTGAACTATTATAGTAACCAACAATAAGATTTACTCTCTACAACGATGCGTTACCATTTCTGTTGTCAATTGGCTTGTGTAGAGATAAGACTTCTTTCTCGGGGAGTCTGCTATCACGGTATGTAAGGTCTTTCTTCGAATGATTGCTCGTAATACAATGAAAACATTCAAACAGACCAAAGGCAATGCTTTTTCTGTTTAATTTGTTACAGTGCTGTTAACTTTTAAAAAATCTCTTTAACTTTCAATTTCTTGCCTTCGGTATTTTTATTACATTCTAACTGCATCTTTTTTAATCTCATTGAACTTATTGTTCCCATTAATACCTTTTTTAAAATCCCATTGAACCTATTGTACCCATTATTGCCTTTTGTTTAATCTTATTGAACCTATTGTACCCATTAATGCCTTTTTAAAATCCCATTAAACCTATTGTACCCATTATTGCCTTTTTTGATCTCTTTGAACCTATTGTACCCATTAATGTCTTTTTAATATCTCATTGAACCTATTGTACCCATTAATGCTTAAAATAAACTTATTAAGGTCTATTTTATTGCCACTTACTTTTCAACCTGGTGATTTCTGATATTATTATTTCGTCATGTTTTAAAACTTTGTCGCATATCAAATTTTGTTCAAAAGCTTTTGCAGCAAATCCTAACAATGTTACACCAAACCCATTAAATACCAAGTAAGTGCCACACGAAACTCACTGAATACCAAAGAAATGTCACACCAAACCCACTGAATACCAAAGAAGTGTCACACCAAACTCACTGAATACCAAAGAAGTGTCACACCAAACTCACTAAATACCAAAGAAGTGTCACACCAAACTCACTGAATACCAAAGAAGTGTCACACCAAATCCATTATATACCAAAGAAGTATCGCACCAAACCCACTGAATACCAAAGAAGTGTCACACCAAACCCACTATATACCAAAGAAGTATCGCACCAAACCCACTGAATACCAAAGAAGTGTCACACCAAACCCACTATATACCAAAGAAGTGTCACACCAAACCCACTGAATACCAATGAAGTGCCACATCAAACCTACTAAAAACCAAAGAAGTACCACATCAGTAGATATTCCTGCACCACCCAATCCAAGTGCTCTTACACCCATACTAAATAAAACTGTTGTCATGCTCGCCTGTACCCAGTTTAAAATTTATATGCTCTTTTGCATTTCTTTCTAACACCTCTATACTGTTCTATCTCTCTGACCAAATAATTGGTTATCTCGGTAATTATTTTTGCAACAAACTTCAGTTTATTTTCAGATGGCTGTGGATAGAACAGAGGTGTTCTTGTTGCTTTTCTCTCACTGTTATGTATGAAGTAGCTTAGACTTTGGCATGTAAATAATGTTACTGACTTTACAGATGTTTGACATTGTGTTTGTCCTGTTGTTGTTTACCTTGCTTTATAAAACAGAAGTATAGTCGTGCCTTCCACGTGCACGAAATGTATTCATTTAAGTAGAGATGAAGGTTGAGAAGAATCATTTACTGGGTATCAAGTTCATGAAGTATTAACGCATTAGTTATGAGATAGTCAATTGTTAATTAAGTTTTTTTTTTTAAAGAAAAACAGGAATAATTAGCTTTACATCTTTTTCAGTATCCATGTTTGATGGTGAGCAAGTGTAAATCTCAATAAATTCATTAAAACCAGTGTAAGAGAATAGGTTCATGCTACATGGAAAACTGTGTTAATTCAATTCTTATTTTAGTCGGCATTTGTCTACAGGTAAAAGCCAGGCAAGACAGTTGAGCCATTTAGCAATTTAGTGTCAACAGTATTGCCGATAAAAGCTCATGTGCAATCAAGTGGTCGATTGTGAACTGGCAAAGTTAAAATGGAATAGTTTTGCAATTTCTCAAGTTTCCGTGTTTGAAGGTAGGCCTACTGACATGTTAATCAACTTGTTCAAAATCATCCTGTGTGCAACTATAGCAGAAGCTTTAAGTGCTGCACGATAACGGTTATATATTGTTTTCCTCTACATTCATATATTAAGTAAATGCTGTACAATTTAGTGTAAGACTGGTACAAGTTGCTGTGGTTTTGTTTTGTTGATTTTAATGTTAATTAATAAATCCAACATCTTTTACAACTGAATGCTGAAGACTTTGTACAGAAACAACTTTACTCTTCGACCAAATAAATAAGATGCCAAAAACAGCTACACCAGTCGAATGAGATATTTTGTTTCGTACATTTATATCATATCTGCCTTCTTTAAATGTTCAGTTTGTGGTTTTACAGATTCTTGTGGGTACTTTTCCAAGTTGTGAACACAGTTCTACTCTACTAGGGTCTTTAAGTTTTTTTGTGAAGTAAGGTATTTTGGCGATTATGCTTGGTATACACTGACCATCTTTTCATTTTCAATTTGTCATTGTTCACCGACATTTATTTGTACATATATTTGAAAAGTTAACAAAATATGACTGTACCTCGTGTACACGTTGTCTTTGACACAGTTTCAATATGTTAACTTGTTACTTCTCAGTCGTCTTAGATGTTACTTTGAATAGTGAACAAACATTAAATTGTGTGAATGAAAATATTGGATGTAACGACATTTACTGAATGCCAGGAAGTTAATATGTAACCGTGATTAACAAAATGTAGAGCCTCTAAAAGTGAATACAAGTAAAAAAAAAAAATGTACTGAGAGAGAGAGAGAGAGAGAGAGAGATTATAATGATTAATATTTCAGATTAATTCACCTGGCCAAAAAATAGACTTTTACAGCATTCAGACTAAACTCTAAATCATACACAACACTGAAAATACTCGGCATATCATCTATTGATTTTATTTGAGGTGGTAAACTTCACTAAATATGAAGGCATAAGTGAATATGACGTTCACATAGATCACTTCATTCCACGCTCTTTCCTTAATATGGAGCAACAATGTTAAAATTCAATCCAAATGTGTGCACAGAAGACCACAGGATATGATTTGAATCTTTCAAGAATGCTAACTTTATCGCTGTGGAGACTTTTAACAACAGTGTCCAATTCACAATATATATCAATCATTATTTCCGTATTGCTCTTTGTACAGTTTTTAACATTTTCAGATTCCTTATTTTATGTTGCCTTTTTCAAATCATCGTCTTTGAAAGTTATCAAACTATGACTCGATGCAGATAAAGATAATCCCAACTTCAATGACAACAATCCAGTGAGGTCCAATTCCTGTCATTCTATGTAACCATCTGTAAGTTGAATTTAAAAAGTGTCCAAATCATCAAGTGAAACAACTGATGTTTCTTTCGCTTTGAAAAGAAATATGTTGAACAATTTTAGTCATTGCTAAAAAAAAAAACTAGCGTGCTCCGCCTACACCGACGTGATGCAGTACCTTAGTTCTGTAAGGGTGTATCAGGGTGTAATTTCAACCACAATATAAATTTCCGGTACATTGGGACTGGGGTTGGGGTAGCAGACAGCGATGGTCATTCACAAAAATTATTTGCGGTGATGATGTAAAAGAGCTCTTATAATTTACCATATCCAATTGTTTAGTAGGGCAATTGGTAGTGTGTCTGACAAAGGACTGAAAACAAAGTGGGTCCGATCTCAGATGATTGAACATGAGAATCAAGGACACATAGCATCTTCATTCGGAACATTCTCGTCCCCTTCCATTGCGAGTTGAATAAAATTTGGCTCTCTGGAAGATTCTCTGCGAACTGCTGCCCCCCCCCCCTTTTCTGTGTGATTCTCTCGCTTCTCTCGAAACGCCACTGCCACCACAGGTTGAAATCAGTCACTTTCTTGCTGAAATGGATGTTCTCGGTTTTATCTCATTTTGCAAGGGACTCGCAAACGTATCCAAAAATATAGAAATTGTAAGCCTTTAGCTACCAGTTCTGGCACGGTTACTATTAACTTTACATCTTTTTTCGTCAAAATGGTATGCAAAAATGACTGAAATATCAACTCAAACGGTCTTTGAAGGCAGTGGCATAGTTCAACTACGTCGCTCGACATCAGTTTGTGGTCTCGGAAGTAATCGTAGTGATAATTCCCGAATTGGTGAGTTTTTGGCGGACGACCAATCAGCTGGATACCAAGAACTGTTCCTCACAATGAAAGATGGGCGTTGAAAATAACATTTCGTGATGCTCCACAATCACCCACGCTTTTAAATTTTTTTTTTAAATACCCGGAACCTGTGTATCAGGATCATACATTTTATTATTTTATATAATATTCCCTCTTAATAATTAATATGTTTACAAGTTTGGGGTAATTTCCCACTGGATGATTAAGTCTGGTTTTGTTGCAACATAACTCAGGTGGTCTAAGTTGTGACATACGTCACATGGGAAGTAATGCGACATAGATCAAGTAGGAAAATATTACGACGTAGAACCGTAAGGTGTATATACAGCCGTACAAGTGGACAATTAATTCATTCCTAACTTGCTATTTCCAAGTATTGTTCTTGTGGTAATATCAGTCTGCAAATGTATTTAATCTTGTGTTTAGATTTTATTTGAGAGGAAACATTTATTTAAATTAGTTATTGGATTTATAAAGTGCTCATTTGACTGGATTAAAGCACCATTTTGGGAACATTGTGAATTAATTAAAAGTCGTTTTGGACAACGCCATTGTGATACATCAAGATTGTTGCACTTTAACACATTCAAGGCTATTAGCACATTCAGGTTCTGGGATTCATTCGGAACACTATTCTTTTGGACTTATGATAGAACTTGTTAGGATTATTTTGGAATTAAACCACAATACTTTAGGTTTCTCTTAAATTTTCATTTTATAGCTTATATAATTAAATTATTTAAGTTGTACAAAACTTTTCGGTTTTGCTTCTTCCTACTGCTTTAAGACCATGGAGTCGTAACAGGTAGATCCCGATATTGCGTCATTTTATATAATATTCATTTGTAATTGCAACAAAGTAGTCAGTTGCAATTATTTTTTATTTTTTTTCCTTTTTCTACCCATTTAGTCAGTTATGCAACCTTGAGCCATGATTACCTGTTCATGTTGTTTTGTTTTCCCTGTTCATGTTGTTTTGTTTTCTCTGTTCATGTTGTTTTGTTTTCCCTGTTCATGTTGTTTTGCTTTCCTTGTTCATGTTGTTTTGTTTTCCCTGTTCGCGTTGTTTTGTTTTCCCTGTTCATGTTGTTTTGTTTTCCTGTTCATGTTGTTTTGTTTTCCCTGTTCATGTTGTTTTGTTTTCCCTGTTCATGTCGTTTTGTTCCAATTGGAAGAGGAGCAATAAGCAACATTCCAACTGGTCAGTTTAAACAAATGTTAATAAACTTTCCCCATGCATGCATCACTTTGTGATGAACATCAAAGTCAGTCTTACAGATTCATTTCTGAAGTGATCTAGTTGTAAGATATTCTATACCAATGCATTTCCCACTGTAATGGATATTTGGAGGCATGGATTGCAGTGAGGTTAGTACCGTTATTTTGTGCATTTTTTATTTTATCAATTTTGATGTTTTTTGTTTTACAATTTATGTTACTGCAATTCTAACATATTCTACTGTCACTGCTATGCCTCTTGCCATCATCATCGGTGATGAACGTGTTGGTGTCTGTATCATACCACCCCCACCATTATCACCAAAATCAAGAAGACCGATCAAAAGAATCAGGCCTTTAGACCTCAGCTCCCTCATTTCCATACTGACAAAGTTTATTGACAAAATATTGCAAAATCGATTAAACAATGCAGTGTGTCCATATCGTTTGTCCTATCTTTTAGACCGATAGTCGAAACAAAGGAATGGAATGAAACGGCAAGAACACCTTTGTGTCACGAAATATAGCATCTTCATGTCGTTATGTGGATGAGAGATTTTCAACGAAAGTAATTCCATATACAATTATATATTGAAAAGAGTCTTAAGTCGGCAAATTATTTTGTTCTCGACATGAGCATTGAATGCATAGATCCGGAAAGTTACTTCGATCTCGACCTGAGTACTGAATGCAGATAGTAGGCCAATTTCTTTGATATCGGCATGAGTATTGAATGCAGAAAGTCGGCAAATTACTTCGACCTCGACCTGAGTATTGAATTTTCAGAGGGTCGGAAAATTACTTTTCTCTTGACATGAGTATTGATTGCAGAGTCGGTAAATTACTTTTGATCTCGACATGAGTATTGTCAAGGATGAGATGTGGTCCCCACTTCTTATGGTGCTTTGGTTATCGTTCTCTAGGAAATGATCGATGCTACGAAGCCCCACCCCACTTTGTTGGGGGTGGGTTGTTTCGTTGGTGGAATTGATTGACGGATTGTACCTTCTTACAAGGTGTCCGCTTTATTGGGTTATCGTTGTCTAGAGGGTGATCGCCTTCGGTGTTATTGCCAGAATCGAGTAAATATCAGTATAAAGTGTGAAACTTATAGGTGGAATAGATAGAGATCTGAGCAGATATATAAAACAGAATGACACGAGCCCCCATACATGAAAAAAACAAAACAAAAAACAACAATTTAAGCAATTGCATAACAACTGTGATAATGCATTACATTAGGTAAATACACTTCTTTTGAAATAAATCATTCACCGAATTTCAAACACAAATATATTTATATAAATAGCCGATCTGTTTTAAATGATAGAATTGGTTCATCACAGAATCGAGTGAACAATCGAAGTCATTGCCTTGTACAACTTCATAACCTGCTTATTTCCGGTTCATTCCAACTTCACTGTTGCTGTCCTTTTTGGTCCTTTCCACTTTTCTTTTCTCTTCTCCAAACTCTCTGTTGTCTCGCCTCCTTCGGCCATCGAACTTGTGTGGGTAGGTGGATACGTAAGTACGTAAATACGTAGATACTTGGATAAGTAGGTATGTGGATACGTCCCGTGGAGCTATTTCACCTTCCAAAATAAACAGAGAAGCAACCTAAATTTCCTGTCAGATATCCTACTAGGAATAGATCATTACTCCCCTCCCGTTATGTCAGATATCGTTCTATCGGAATTCAAACAGATACCAAAGGCTATCTGGTCAAGCTAAACATGGCAGACCATAAACAAACCTAGTTTCATAAGATTAATGTACTTCCTAACGGCTATTTCAACCTGACTGTCATTATCATCACACGAGACAACAGTTCCGTTCTCGTCTCAATTACACAAATGAATGAATGAAATTCATTACATGTCTTAACTACGTTAATTTCAGTCAATACACACATTCAAGTCTTTAGCATACATGAAATCTCACTTCGTGGTTTAACAACGTTAATTTCAGTCAATACGCACTCAAGTCTTTATCATACGTGAAATCATTTAAGGTCGGTGAATTCACACGGATTCTCGTAACTCACATCAACTAAGGTAAGGCATGAAATTCTTAGAATACATGATTTCCTATAACAATCAAGACGACACATTCAAACAATTTGTCAAACTTATATAAAGAATATCATTGTACGGATTCAGATAGATGAACTCAACACAGTTGTACTCATACCAAGAAAATTGATCTACGAATTTAAACAAATAAATTCATGCAAATATAAGCAAATAAATCAAACAAATCGTTATATTGGTATCAACGGATTACATGAGACTGGCGCACATACCTTGTGCTTTCAAGCTTTGCTCGCTTTTCTACCGCCAAATAGTGTCCGTCGACTTTCCAGACATCCGATCCCTTGGATAATTATTTTACGAGTGAATTTCTTCTAAATTCAAACTCGGAGTCTCCTACACTTGTTTTCTCTTGCAGAAAAACGCAGACTGACTAAAATTTTTCGATCGGACATATTAAAACCCAAGAAATTTCGTGTGGGAACCACGCCCCTTATTTAGCGTAATCAATCCGGATTAAATATATCTCCCCCTTTTATAACTAGGCGCCAAAATTGTAGTCTGCCTGACCTCGAGATTCCCAAATAACTGATCCTGGACAATTCCAAAATCTGACATTTTCCGATACAAGATCGAAGTTAACCTTTCCCTTCCAGTCTGTCTGACTGTTAAATAAACGAATGCTTAATTAAGAATCACTTCTTTCATGACACATCCATTAAAAATCCGTGCATTATGGTGATTTAACACGCACCGGTCCCCATAAATCTAATTAATCGTTCACCTGCCCAAATTAATGTGCTCTTTATGGATCGACAGAAATTTGCATCCTTAAAATCGACCACGGTGTTATTGCCCGGATCGAGCAAAAAAAAAAAAAACAAACAAAAAAAAAAAAAAAAAAAAAACAAACAAAAAAAAACAAAAAACAAACAAATATGAAATTAAAGGATGTAGTAACAGAAATATGAGCAAAGATGCAGAATAGAACAACACGAGCGCCTGTATGACAAATATAATAATTTAATCAATTACATAAAAAAATGAACTTGAACATGACATTAAAATGATACACTTTCTTTCAGAGAAAGATATACCAGATTTATACAAATGCAAGTAGCCGTTCTGTTATACCGATAAAATAAATTTCATCACAGGATCGAGTGAATGATTGAACTCAAATTGCCGGCATGTCAAGGACTTTAAAACAACACCCCCCCCCCATCATAATTATAGACGTAGATAATCCGTTTTTAGTTTATTAACCAGCAGTCTGGACTATTTTACCGAGCAGCATTCACTTTTAGATGTGGGCTGCAGAAAACAGAATTGTATTTTAATACGGTCTGTTCAAACAATTATAATACGTTGATTTATAAATTTATAAAATTAACTCCGTAGAATAGGTTTCTACTTTATAAAGATAATTAAAATGAATTTACAACCTAAGTTAATGCGTTTTTCCTATAGTTTTATTGATGCTCGAATTTAACTATATATATATATATATATATATATATATATATATATATATATATATATATATATATATATATATATATATATATATATATATCTGTCTCTGTGTGTGTGTGTGTGTGTGTGTGTGTGTGTGTGTGTGTGTGCCACAGAAACATGGCTTGCGTATCTGGGTAAACTTTAGGTGTTTCATTGGCATTACTATTTCAAAGAAGTAACAACAATACCTTCAAATTACGAATACGTGTTAGCTGAGATGCGATGCGATAATCACAGTAAACTCAAAATCTACACCATCGTGGAAGAAACTAATTTTTACTACACTATGTAATGTGTGGCGGAGTAAGCTGAATCATAACATCACTATTGCTAAGAAATAATGCATACCATACGTGAATACCAGTATCTGTCGAAGTGTAACGCAAATAATGGCATTAGTGACGTTCTTCAGAAACTTTGTAAAGGTCTGCGAAGTTCCCATATATTGTAAGTGGCATCTCCAATTTTTTTTAGAGATAAATAGCAACACGTACAGGATGGATTCTTCCGACTACGACAAAACTATTTTAAAAACACATTTTAATGGGGTTATTTTTCTTCTTCACATGCAAGAAGTATCGCCCGAGAATCGAATCTCTAAACTTTTCGCCTAGACAATTACTTCAAACTGTCATGTAGCCTTCCCTAAAACCTAAAGCATATGTGCAACGTCTGACGACATATTTCAAAGCTTCGTTCCAACCTTACTTTTCTATGAATCCTAGTGATCTACGACCAGCGTAGATTTAAGTCACGCGAGAACCTAGCTGAACGAGATTACATCTGTAACAGATACAAACAGTATGTATGGTCATTTCAACAATCTTTGACCCGATTTTGAGGACAGAGTGATGACAGGCTAGCGGACAGAGTGATGATAGGCTAGCGGACAGAGTGATGATTTAACTACTACGTTGCATGTTCGGAAAAGTCCCATGGCGAAAAAAAATATTCAAGAACGACTTTAATCCACGTAAAAATCTGGTAATAGGTAGGAGTTAATTGGCACTGAACTAAATAAATAAGTAAATTAGTCAAAGATCCTTGTGCGTCAGGTTTAAACCATCCTTAGTCCATGATCAGAATAACAGAATCTACAGTGACAGCTATTAAAGCAACACGAAAGAAATACGTTCACAGCAAAAATCTTTGTTGCCCAACTCAGCTGAAGAAAGGCATGTACAATTAACCCATGCGCATGAACTCCAAGCTGTAGGAAATATTAGATCACATACAAGTATAATTACAAAACATCCTTCCACAATGTTTACTATTTGGAAGATTTTGTTGGTGATGTTTTGTGAACTTCCACTTTGGGTACTTCATCCTTGAAATGCACTGACTTTATTCCTCCTCGGGGACTGTCCTTGCATGGCAGTAGTTTCATAGCACCATTTGAACGTGCGTGGGATGCTCTCTCTTGTGGAGGAGCACTTAAGGTACTATTTATCCCTGTAATTCCTACCGTTGGAGATCGGTTTAGTCCATGACGGCTAGACAGAGTTTGATTTATTGCACTTGGAAAGATTTTGTTTAAAGTAGTTTTGTCTTTATCTGCCTCTGAAGGTTGCGTTGGTATTTCACCTTGGATAACACTAGCAATAGATGGGACGGCTACACGTTGAGCCCGACTCTCTTCGTCTCTCCGTTGCTGTTCTTTATGTCTGGCTCCATGTAACCATTTCTGAAATATACTCCTACTGTTGTTTTTCTTAGTTTGGACTTTCTTTTTGAGTTGTAATACCGACATTCGGGCACGAATTAGATTTCGTGTGTGTTCACTGATATCGCTGGAGTCATCTTGTATTGTCTGCTTATCGTAGCAATAGTCAACAAGCTTGGAAACAATCAAAGATATTAAAAAAGCACCGATTGCTATGCTGCACGTGATTAACGCTTTAGTAGCAGGAGAAATAGCATTCGAGGAACTGTCTGATCCCGTAGAGGTGCCATCTGTAATAATAATAATAATAATAATAATAATGATAATAATAAATAATAATAATAATTTGTTCGGCGGAACTTGGTGTATCACCAGAGTCCATGCATTGATGTATATTACCCCCACCCCGACCCCGCCATAAAACTTGGACATAAAACCTTAACTCTGACGACGCATCTAAGCCGGAAAGTGATACAATGATCTTACTAAGCTTACAATGAGATGATGATGATAATGATGTTTATGATGATTATAATAAATACAACAGTGGTAACGATGATGATGATGGTGGTGGTGTTCGTCGTCGTGCTGTCTATAATGATGTCCTGTCACTGTGAATGCATACTATTTATATGCAAAATATTCGCTCAACTGGAGTTTTACTTTTTCTTTACATCGATACATTTTATAGGTAATCACAGTAATTTTCTTTTATCCACATGCAATTGACAGCAAACATTGTAAATATTGTTCTTTTACTTCATATACACATTGTATACGTGTGTATGGATCTATTGTATACGTGTGTATGGATCTATTGTATACTTGTGTATTGACCTGAAAAAATAAACACTGATTCATTTCATGTATTTGACAATCAAAAATAAGTTCATAAAAACTGCATTCCCGTCTATCGTGATTCTAAGCACGAAACATCAAACGTAATCGTCGCATATAGCTCCTATTATGGATTCGGATTAAATTTGGCTATTCCATCAACTGCGCCTATAGACGATTATGGATTCGGATTAAATTTGGCTATTCCATCAACTGCGCATATATATGATTTACATGTACTCCCTTTTCGCAGGTGTATAGGCCCATGTTTTCTAGCGAAACTTAAAGCCCAGCTTAGTGACCAATTTTGCTATTATTACTGGCCATATACGGAGTGCGAGTGGAAAATACAGAAGTTTCCTATACATAAAAGTGTCAAAAGCTTGAAGGTAAATTTGCTGTCATGATAGTATGCACTAAGATTAACCTTTGGTGCTTCATGCGTACCTGTTGTTGACATGTTGCTAGGGACGGAAGATGTCACGTGGTCTAAGAAGTGATCTAAACACTGAAAAAAACTAAATGACATCCTTTAAAAACGTACGAATTTATTTCCTGTAACTTTTTTTTTCCAATCTTTCCAACGATAGCATTATGTCCCCACCATTCAAAGATACGAAAAATTGTTGAGGGAGGGGTGACATCTTGTTCTATATGGTCCCAAGACGCCCGTAGTCCTTGCGTGCCTATCATGTTTCCCAACTATTAATTGTCTGTTATCGTAATAATAGAGCAGCAATTTCCACTATTACAAATGTTATATTTTTGTTACCAATATTGTTCTCACGTTTTATGATAAAACTGATATTTTGTAATCCTCTCAGTAAGTGTGCGAGTGCTTGCTTGTTGCGTACCATCATTATTACCGTCCGTAATTCCATCGCTTAGGAAATTTATGGAATATGTGAGAGGAAGTACACATCAATTTTAGAACTTTTATTTCCCTTCTTTGGACAGGGCTGGGTCTGCGGGGGACCTGACAGAGCAATAAATGTGGTCTAACTTAAGAACCTGTCGTAAAGATAGTATTTGGTCGCAAATTTCTAAATATGTTTCGCAAATTTTGTTATTTGCGGACAAAACATGGCCTCCTGGAGCCCACGCCTTCACGGGTGCTTCAAAGTGGTTCCTGTTAATACGATAGGATTGTGGAGAGAGAGCTTCATGTGTGTGCATTTTATTCCAAGGTAAAACCCATGAATAGAAAGCTAGGACAACGCGTCAAGCGAACAAGCGTCCTGTGACACCGGCAACAAAAAATAGTATTGTCTGCCATATAAAATGCGTATTAAATTCAACGGAAGGGGGAGGGGTAGGTTACTGTTCTATTGCCAAAGTTCAGGTATACGTTGAAGACAAATGGCTTTTTAGTCTCAATATGTGTAATACTATATGTTGTGCTGTAAAGACTGACGTGACGTGTATTCATCTACAAGTCATGAACTTTAGAACTTTGTTAAGAAAATATTATACATAATTGATCAGTCCTGCTTTAAATTTTGAGTGTAATACGGAATTCAACATCTAACTCGTGTCAACAATTATTTGCAAATTAAGTGTTTGTATTTCATAAAACAAAATAAAGTTCTGGAAAAAATATGCAACATTTATGTTCTGTGTATCAAGATACTGAAATTGTTAGTAACAGAAAGCAAAAACATGCTGTATGTAGACAAAGCACTTAAAAGGTTTTCTAAATTTAACAAAGCATACATATTACAGTTTTGCATTTAATAGACATAAATTATTGCTCCTGCGCCCAGTTCGGTATACTGTGAATGCATTAGTGTTCGTGTGGTACCAGTTTTCATGGATTTCTGAGACAAGTGACTGACAAAACAATTAATTGGGGTCATGACCTAGTAGCCTTTGAATTGCTTCGGCCAAGAAACGCCCCCCCCCCCCGTTGTAAAACGCCCCCGAATAGCTAGATTAAAAAGGCGTATATCGCACAGAACCTGGTGAAAATTCTTCTTTCGTATTTAAACTATCGATCTATTTATAATAATTCCATGTTTAATGAAATATCTGCTGAAGTCATCTTTTGCCTTGAAGCCGCATACTACTATGACATAAATAAGTATGAAGGGGCTGAGAGAGAGAGAGATTTTCAATGAATGATATTGTCTGTTTTATATATATATATATATATATATATATATATATATATATATATATATATATATATATATATAGAATATATGTATAGTATGTACGCTGTATCAATGATATACCACGAGATGTATAAATTTTTCATTAAAAGGAAACGAAGCTTGCTGGGTTTCCTTTTAATGAAAAATTTATACAACGAGTGGTATATCATTGATACAGCGTACATACTGTACATATATTTTATTTATATCACATACAAATACATATATTTGCCCTTTGAACGGAGTTCAGATTTACTACAGGCAGCCGTGTATTGACCTAGTGAATGAACTTCTCACATCCCCGAGTGTGTCCGCTACAAAATGTAGTTCTCTGTCGTAGTGGCTATTTACAATCATCTCTGCATATTGATAAGTTGATTGTTTTCTTTTCAGGGTTTCTATTTTTCTCCACATTGATTAAATCAATATAATACACACTTATGATTTAAACATGAAAGATGGTTTTAATAATAAAAGTAGCGCAGTGACAACATTTGGATAACTACACCATTCAAATGAACGCAATGCCATTCACCTTCAGGCGCATGGAAATTAATGTGAAATAGAAACTAAGCCAACTGACGAACCAACAAGAGGTAATTAAAATATTTTAATATATTTACAGTTGATCTAAGTCATTATTCTGCTTTAGCAACAGTACAACCGACCCACACTCTCTCTCTCTCTCTCTCTCTCTCTCTCTCTCTCTCTCTCTCTCTCTCTCTCTCTCTCTCTCTCTCTCTCTCTCTCGTCGGTTTGACTTTAAAACTCTGTCTCTGTCTGTCTGTCTGTCTGTCATCCTTTGGTCGGTTTGACTTAACTTTTACCATCATTCATAAGTCCAGAGATATTGTCGGAAAATCCTCTACGTTCGCCATTTCATAGATTTTAGCCTGTATCCTGCTACGATGGTCTAGAGAGAGAGAGAGAGAGAGAGAGAGAGAGAGAGAGAGAGAGAGAGATGGGGGGCGGCCTTTGGACATTTCATATTTAAATAATAATAATCAATTTTTTAAAACATTATGGTATGTTTGAGAAAAAATAACAAAACATAACATTAAATATATCACAACATGTGTACCAGGTATCCGAGGAATTTACTGGTTTGCAACATTGTATCATTGATAAACACTGTTGATAAATCCCAAGGAAAGTGCACACGTATCGTTACGACGAACCATATTCTTGTAGGTTATTTGGTGTAATTTCTATTTCAAGGTTTTAATCCAGCCCAAATCCCTTTTCTCTCTCATTCCACATTTCTGCGCAATTTGTCCGTTATGCTCGAGAGGGGAGGGGAGAACAGAAAGCAGAAAGGATTGTGCTGAAAATGTGTACCATATTAAATTAATTTAGAAAACGGGGATTATTAATACTTTTCATCATTATTTTTCATACGTCACTAGTGACTAATTTGTGGAAATTGATCATTGATCTAGAATCAACTGCAGACGCTCGCGAGAACGTTTATATATGCGTATTATCGCGCCATGGGCGGATCACAATTTGATAATAATAATAATAATAATAATAATGAGGACTTTGTATAGCGCCTAATCTTTAGAAGCTCTAAGCGCTTTACAACATTTGACAACACTTAAAAAACATATATAATGATATGATTACAAAATTAAAAACAAACACCACGAAAGTAGAAACAGAAAATATGCTGTAAATATTTAAGGCAAGGATACATTATTAGGTCTTTAAGTCTGTTCTTGCAGTTGAAATAGGTGAGTTTTAAGAGCGCTCTTGAATGAGATCACTGTGTCTTTGTGTCTAAGTGCAGTGGGCAATTCGTTCCACGTTGCTGGGCCCTGGTATGCAAAAGAGCGTTGTCCATATGATTTCATCTTCATAGTGGGAATAATGAGAATACGAGTGTCAGAAGAGGAGCGTAAGCATCTTGCAGGTGTGTACACATGGGTGAGGTCAGATAGGTATGTTGGACTGGAGCCCGTCAGTGAAACGTAGCACAGAGAACAAATTTTGTGTTTAATTCTGGATCGTATGGATAGCCAGTGTAGGGTACAGAGCAGGGGAGAGGCGTGCTCTGATCGTGGTACTCTAAGGATGATTCGAGCAGCTGTATTTTGAACTTTTTGAAGTTTCTGAAGTAGATATTGAGACGAACCAGACAGAATTGAGTTACAATAGTCCAGTCTTGAAAGTACTAAGGAACACACAAGTGTTTTAGTGGCATCAACTGAAAGATACTTGCGAATGGAGCTGATTCGTCTCAGCTCAAGATATGCAGCCTTGCATATGTTCATGACATGTTGGTGCAACGAGAGAGTACTGTCGAGAGTGACACCGAGGTTTCGTACTGACTGTGTGAATTTAATGTTGGTGTTGCTGATATTTATTGTCTGAGGTAAAGGATGTGAATGAGAAAGTCTTTGTGTTGTAATCAGGATGGCTTCAGTTTTATCATCATTCATCTGCAGCTTGTTACATGTCATCCATGATTTCACATCGGAAATGCACCTCTCTACGCCTTGGATGGTAGCTTCAACTTCAGCTGGATGGCTAGATTTGTATATTTGGGTGTCATCAGCATACAATTGGTGAGACACTGGATGATGATCTATGACACTTGAGAGTGGCTGAGTGTATAGAATGAAGAGAACAGGTCCAAGAACAGACCCCTGTGGAACACCACAGCATAGTTCAACTGGGCTGGAGTGTTTTCCATTTGCGGACACAATTTGTGTCCTGTTGACCAAGTAGGACTTGAACCATAGTAAGGCCGTATCATGAATACCAAATACATGCTGGAGACGGTGAAGTAATATATCATGGTCTATAGTGTCAAATGCTGCAGACAAGTCAAGGAGAGTGAGGACTGTAATCTTTCCGCCATCCAAAGCAGAGAAGGTCATTGACTACTTTCAGAAGAGTAGTTTCAGTACTGTGGCAAGGGCGATATGCAGACTGTACATTGCTAAAAAGACTGTTTGAATTCAGATGAGATACAAGTTGGGATAGAACAACTTTTTCTAAGATTTTTGACATGAATGGCAGATTAGAAACTGGGCGGTAGTTCTTTAAATCATTATGGTCGAGTGTTGGTTTCTTCAGCAGAGGCTTTACAATGGCAGTTTTGTAAAATGATGGGAATTCGCCAGTTGAGAGAGAGGTATTAATAACATCAGTTAGTGAAGGCAGTATTGGATCCAAACACTCTAGCAGCAGTGACGTCGGGATCGGATCCAGTTCACATGACTTTGGTGCACTCTTCATCACGATTGTACGTACTAAATCCATAGAGACAGGTTCAAATGCTGCTAACGGTTGCCGCTGAAATTCTGTATCGCAACTGTATGGTGACGACGAGTCAACTGAAATTGTGTTGTCAAGTTTATCTCTGATGGTTTGTACTTTGTCACGGAAGAAATTTGCAAACAGGTCCGGAAGGTCGACTAGAGAGAAGGTAGCTGGAAGTGGTGTACATTTGTTCCTTGACATCAGCTTGTTAGTAATCTCAAATAGCTCTTTGCAGCTGGAACTTTCCATGATTTTAGTACTGTAGTGGGCTGATTTAGCTGCATGGACTATGTTTGTGACATTCTTCTTAGCGGCATCATAGATCTGCTTATGAATAGTGAGTCTGGTGGAAAGCCAAAGCCTCTCAGCTTTACGGCGGTCTCTTTTAGCAGTGCGAAGCTGGTCCCTAACACTGCTATACCACGGAGAACACTTCTGAATTGCTACTCTGCACTTGGTTGCTGGGGCATGTTTGTCGAGCAATGAACGCAGGCAGTTATCAAGTTGTTCTGCTGTAGTAGGTAAGCTAGTTGTTAGGTTTGCTTGAATGTCATGCATTAGTTTGGTTCTGTTTATCATACGGAGGTTTCTCTTAGTAGCGAATAAAGGTGGAGGGTTAGGGACTGATACGTCAAGATGGCATATAATGCAGAGGTGATCTGATGAAAGTTCGTGGGACACCAGGGAGGACTGAAGAATATTATCATCAGGTCTGTAAAGAATCCAGTCTAATATGTGACCATGTTTATGGGTGGGTTGGTTAACTGACTGTTTGAGGTTGAAAACGTGAATGGAATCTAGGAGTTTGATGTGCATGGGTTTCCAGGACAGTCAAAGTGAAAGTTGAAATCTCCAAGAATAATCAGGTTGCCACCTATCGAATTTCCATACTCCAGGAGATTCGGAAACTGCTCCAAAAAGAGAGATTCTGTCAGCTTGTTTTTTCTACTAGGAGGAGGGCGGTAGAGGCAGAAAAAGTGGACTGACCTTTGTTCCAGTGCGAGTGTAGTTTGGACTAGTTCAAACGATGTGTGGTCGAAATTGAAAGTTGGTACCAATAGTATTGGTATATCAAATTGCTTTATACCAACACTTTAAATGCATGTTATTTTTTCATGTATGTGGTATATATATATATATATATATATATATATATATATATATATATATATATATATATATATATATATATATATATATATATATATATATAGTGGGGGATTGGTATGGTTGGGGTGGGGTGCTCCCAATATTTTATTTCAACTATTGTAGGAGTCCCACACAGGCTCAATTTTGGTTGGAAGTTAAATTAGTGACAGATAGATGTAAAGCTCCGAGCCACCAGTCAGCAATGCCGACGGCTAAATGGTTAAAAATACAAAAAGGTTGAAATTCAATGAATAACAATTTAATAACAATTCAATGATCAAATGCTTCAAATTTCCAATTACACTCCTTCCGCTCGACCCTTTAATAGCCTAGTGCATCACTTGATTAACAGTGTGAGATCGATTTCCACCTGTCCTTCTATTCTACTCATCTGTGGTATTCTTCATTCTCCTATTTCTCCCAATTCCTTCTCCTCTTCCTCCCCGACTTTCTCCAAATTCCTTATCCTCCTCCTCAACTTCTCTATACTTCTTCTCCTCCTGCTCCACTTTCTCCCCCAGACGAATTCCTTTACCTTAGAACTCATACAAAGTACGCAAATATTCAAATATCCATGCTCTGATATATTCATACGACCATAGTAACTAATCTTCCATACTTCAACCATTCCAAATTCACAATTCAAGTATGTGTAAACGCTAACATAACGCATTAATATATGAACTAGTTTACTACGAAGTAACCTAATAGCAAATTACAAAATAAATTCTGACAAGCAAACAATCTACATAATTCCGCCTCGCATCTAATAATTCACTACGTAGGCTCAAGCCCATGTCTCAAATACGCATGTAAATGAAACACCACAAAGGTAATTCTACATACTAAACGATCCCAGTAATTAAGTATACATACTACAAATAATTACAATTATGATGCCGTAATATTCTGTAAAAATCGAGCAAATAACATACTGGCCTTTTCGAAGCTTTGTCTTTCCTTAGAATCTACCTCTAAGTTTTACCGCCAAATTACGAGTGGCTCTCTCAAAGTAACCCTATTGCTCAGCAATCTGTCTAGTCGAAACTAACTCTTCATTTACAAATTTTGAAAATTATCTTTTTATTTGGAATTGTAATCACACCATCTATTTCAGTTCCGATTGCATATCACTGTGAACCGATCCAATCAAACTTAGCGGACAATGTCACTCTCGCTATCTGTCAACGTGGGTACGGATAAAATCACGCACCGTTCACTTTCTTTTGATCTTTGAACAAACTTTTAACATGTAGGTGTGATACGGCAAGCCTTTATTAAGTGATGCGAGCGATCTATTGCCTTTGCCGATCTAAAATTCCGGTCTCCGGAGGGTTAAGTAACCTTACGTAAGAGTTTAACATTCGCCGCGGCAATCTTTAGACATCAAACACATGGCCGCAGTAATATTCCCAAGACAGTAGATGATAGTTTATATATGACTTTATATCTGGGGCTTAGCAAACATGACATACATATATATATATATATATATATATATATATATATATATATATATATATATATATATATATATATATATATATATATATATATATATATGATAACTACCCAAGGTTAACGGGCCCCATCTGCCCGAAGCATCTGGTTTTGAGGCGCCAGAAACTTGCCTGTCATCCCTTCTCCAGTCAGTTTAAACAGGTTCCGCCGGGCTTAGTAGTTAAGCCACTCGTGAAGGCCTGGAGCTGGATTTGGTTGTCAGAGGCTCTCTCAGGCGCAAGCCATTGGGGGATTTCTAAGGGAAGTGGGTGCTTATCTCCCACATCCGCCCCCGGCGATAACAACCCTTGGAACCCTGGGATGGCATCCCAGCAGAAGTCATCAAGTGCGGTGGCAGCGTTCTGTTCACACACTTGTACGACCTCCTCTGCCAAAGCTGGGATGAAGGTGCAGTGCCTCAGGACATGAGAGATGCCAACATCGTAACCCTGTACAAGAACAAGGGCGACAGAAGCGACTGCAACAACTACAGGGGCATATCCCTTCTCAGCATCGTGGGTAAAGTCTTCGCACGAGTCATCCTGAACAGACTGCAGACGCTTGCTGACAGAGTGTATCCAGAGTCGCAGTGCGGGTTCCGCGCAGAGAGGTCCACAATGGACATGATCTTTTCCATCAGGCAACTGCAGGAGAAGTGCAGAGAACAACAAAGACCCCTCTTCCTGGCCTTTATAGACCTCACCAAAGCATTCGATCTGGTCAGCAGAGACGGACTCTTCACAATCCTGACGAAGATTGGATGCCCTCCAAAGCTACTAAGCATGGTCCAGTCCTTCCACGACGACATGAAAGGCATAGTGCAGTACGATGGCTCATCGTCCGATCCCTTCGACGTCCACAATGGAGTGAAACAAGGCTGTGTCCTTGCCCCCACGCTCTTCGGCAATTTCTTCGCTGTCCTGTTCAAGTACGCCGTTGGGACATCCACAGAAGGGATCTACCTGCACACGCGATCAGACGGCAGACTGTTCAACCTGGCACGAGTGAAGGCAAAGAGCAAAGTAAGAAAAGCAACCATTGGGGACATGCTCTTTGTAGATGACGTTGCTCTAGCCACTCACACAGAAGCTGAACTACAATACCTGATGGACCGCTTTGCTAAAGCATGAGATCAGTTCGGGTTGACAATCAGCCTAAAGAAAACCAACGTGATGGCTCAGGACGCGGATCCTCCCAGCATCGTCATCAACAACTATAAACTAGAAGTAGTCATTCAGTTCACGTACCTCGGCTCTACCATCACCAACAACCTTCTCGCTCGACGCCGAGCTCAACAAGCGGATTGGAAAGGCATCAACAACTCTCTCTAGGTTGTCGCAGAGAGTATGGAACAACAGTATGCTGGCCCTGAACACTAAGATCTCTGGGTACCGTGCCTGTGTGCTAAGCACTCTCCTGTACACCAGTGAAACCTGGACGCTGTACGCGTCACAGGAGAAACGACTGAGCGCCTTTCACATGCAATGCCTCCGACGCATACTCGGGATCACCTGGAGTGATCGAGTGACAAACAACGAGGTGCTTGAACGTGCCAAGATTCTCAGCATGGTCACACTCCTCCGCCAACGTCGCATCAGATGGCTGGGCCATGTACGTCGGATGGATGATGGACGGATCCCCAAAGACCTTCTTTATTCGAAGCTTGCCTCTGGCAGAAGATCGATCGGACGGCCACATCTCCGCTTCAAGGATGTCTGCAAACTCGACATGAAAGTCCTTGAGATTGATGTCAACACCTGGGAAGAGCTTGCTCAAGACAAGTCCAGCTGGCGACATGCTCTGATCACTGGTCTGAAAGCCGGCGAGGACAAGCTACGACTGCTCGCTGATGAAAAACGATCTCAGAGGAAGAGGAAGCAGCTCTAACCCACACCAAACTTAACCTTCAAGTGCAGCAACTTCAGCAAGGACTGCCACTCTCGTGTGGGGCTCCATTGCACAACTACCAACCGGGACATCTCTCATGGGCGTACCTCCATCGTCTCTCGAGACTAACGGATGCCACGATATATATATATATATATATATATATATATATATATATATACTATATATATATATATATATATATATATATATATATATATACAGTATAGCATTTGTAAGCCTTTCAGGGACATTTATTTCTATGTTATGTTTTACTAAGGTCATGGGAGGGACACAAAGTCGATATTTAACTTGACTGTGGCCACTCTCGACGACGGCAACGACGAAGAAAGAGGAATGCTGTTCGAAGATGTAGACGAAGTTCATGTTTATTTTCATTTTTATTCTATAAGCAACACCTTATCATGAGATAAGTAGATAGTATCATATCTACCATCATCGTACTGGTAAGGCAAATTTATAGCAAGGTTTACCATCAATAAATAAGTATGCTTTTATACTATGTTTATTTATAGAAAAAGGGGACTGCAGTAAACTATGTTTATTTACTCTTTTTGTGCAAGTTGTGATATTTGAAAGAAAACTGAATCTAAATTAATACTGTTGTAATATAATTTAAAGTATTTTATCAGAGTTGCAATAGGAAAAACAATCACATATATGGAAAATAGATTTATGAATTATGAAAAGTGTTGAAAATGCATATTTAAAAAATAGTCTGTAAATCTGCATAGTATTGCGTGAAGCAAGAAATCGATGACGTCAGATTATAATGTTTGCGTTGAAGCAAGAAATTGATGGCGTCAGATTATAATGTTTGCGTTGAAGCAAGAAATCGATGACGTCAGATTATAATGTTTGCGTGGAAGCAAGAAATCGATGGCGTCATATTATAATATTTGCGTGGAACCAAGAAATCGAGGACGTCAGATTATAATGTTTGCGTGGAGGTACTATATATTAGTCAGCATAAAATAGTAATTTACACAGAAAATATCAGAAAATTACGCATTTGTTTAACTATTGTATTTTGTGATTTGTCCTTATTTTCACTGATCACTAATATCTACTGGAATTGTAGAAGATTGGCAAATTGTGTCTGGGTTATTACATAAGCTATGATTTAATGATGTTGAAGTCGATATGGTGACTTTTACAAAGTCATCCATAATTTAACTTAGTTCCAACATTTTTAGGATATATCTATGTCTTTCTCTTACACGATTATAACATTGTATTCAAACCACAAATATTGAAGTCACCAAAACTTTTGAGACAAGAATCTAATCGGATATATTGCTAAGATTTCTTCAGTCAATTAAAGCTAAACATTGCTCATACAGTCTTTAAATGAGAAATTTTTCCATTTTGCTTGATGAAGAGATTTATGAACATTAGTTATCATCACCATTTTGTCCCTATGAAAAGGAAATTTAATTTTACTACACCATGTGTTAGTTGCTGTCTTTCGGTCTTCTACATGACGCCACTAACTAGATTGATTGTGAATACGTGAGTGACTGATCAGGATAATTTATGCCCTGAACTGTCTGTGGCACACATAAAAGGTGACGCCAATTGGTTTATCTTAAGAAATTCTAGACTTCCTGCAGTCCTGAGATTTACACTGCGCGCACTTCTGCATTTCCTCTGCATTTCTCCTCTGATTAAAGTCTCTGGATCCATTATAGATGAAACTGCGTCAGGTGGAGCGAGCCTATGCGAGACTTTCCAAAGACTCAAGAGTCAGTGTTGGAGTGTTTTAAGGATGACTTGAAGGAATCTTTGAAGCGTTTCTTCTAATCAGCCTGAGATCGCTTTCCCTTCTTCAGCTCACCGTAGAAGATCTTATTTGGTAGTCACTATTTTGACATCCCGGGGACATGGTTTACCCAGTTAAGCTGTGAATTTATCTGCAGAATGTAGATGATTCAAATACCTACCCTTGTGAAAACCCAGGTGTCCAAGTCCTTGTCCTGCCATCTTATTCCCATCAGCTTCTCAGTCAGCATGTGTAAAATACTTTCAGCTTCTTGGCATGGCGTCTGTACACCGTCCATCCTTTGCAAGTACACAGCAGAGTTGACAAACCAATGACTTTGTAGATGCTATGTTTAGATTGTAGAGTGATGTATCTGTGCTCCCACATATTTTCGCGTAATCTGGAAGAGGCCACACTTGCTTTAGCAATTTTCGCAATCTTTTCATCATTGATGTGGACTGCACGTGACAGTGTGCCACCGAAGTACGTGAACATGTCCATTGTCAGGAGGGTTTGGCCATTCACTGTGATGGTAGGCTCTACGTATGACTTTCCTGATGCAGGTTGGTGCATCATCTCGTTCTTCTTGATACTGATTGTGAGATTGAAGCTATCAAAAGCTGCATAGAAAGGGTTCTTAGTCTAATGCATGTCAGATTCAGCTTGGCATTCAGAAAATAGTCGCCAGCAAATAGGAGATAGCGAACAGTCATATCCTATATCATATGATATCGTCTTTGACTGCAGTTCTGTTCCTGGCATTTACCTTGTCTATCGTTTCTCGTCCTTTCCGGAAGCCACATTGTCTCCCAGGGAGGAGCCCTTGGTCGATGTGATGCACAAGGCGATTCAGTAAAATTCTAGCAAGGATATTTCTGGCTACTGACAGCACGATGTTCCAATGGTTGTAGCAGGATTGTTTGTTGCCTTACGGCTAGTGCTAGTGAACGCTGGATGCATGCTTGAACTCCTGGGGTATAATCCCTCGAGTCCACAAGAGCTGCAATAATGCAGTCAGTTTCTGTGCCATGTGTGAACCTCCGGCTTTGTAGACATGTGCTGCTGTAGCATCTGATTCAGGGGACTTGTTATTTGACAGCAGGTTAATGCTTTCACAATTTAAGTCAGCCTTGGAGGATGGTCAAGTGAAATGTTGATTTCCATTTGGGACAGTGGGTCAATTGCCTCGTGACTTATAGCTGACTGTTTATTGATGATGTTGTTGAAGTGTTCCACCAATCTTTAAAGTATCTTTTCATTGTCGGTGAACAGTATGTCGCTGTCTTCACTCAGCAGTGGAGATGTTTCTGATGACCGCAGATTGTCTTCAAAGCATCATAAAAGTTCTTCATGTCACTTCTGTCTGTGTAGAGCTGAATCACATCTGCCCTATTGATTAACCATGCGACATTCAGGTCACTGAGTTTTTGCATTGAAAAGTTGATGTTGTTGAATGCAGCCTTCTTAGATGATAAAGTGGTGTCGTATAAACGGGCCTTCTTTTAACTAATATTTCTCATTCGGAAAGTCTCTGTATAAGTAGCATCATCCAATCTTTACGTGTAGTGAGATCTATGATTTTGGACGCAGGTGAATAGACATTATTTGTGACGTATGCCACGATTTTCTCGACATTTTAATTCTAGATCTTGTCGCCTGTACAGTTCGTCGACAAAAACCTGTTTCGCATTAACCTGTTTAAATTTTGGAGACATTAAGATGAGGGGCACTTTTGTGGCTTGTGGTTGTTTGCTATGGTGAATCTGTGGTTGTTTGCTATGGCGAATCGGTAGTTGTTTGCTATGGTGAATCGGTGGTTGTTTGCTATGGTGAATCTAAACATTGTGCGTGGAGACTCCGAGCCAATGGTTAGGCCAGCCTTTCATTCGGACATCCTGACTGTCTATCCTCCTGACGATGACACAGTCAGTGAGATGCCAGTGCTCGGAATGTGGGTACATACATCAATGACGTCTTATTTATGTTTGGCAGGCGATGAACTATGCTGGTAATTAGGGTATCATATTAGGCGCATTTTCACAGAAGGAGTCCATTGCTGTTGCCTTTGCCAAAAAATTAATTTTTGCCCATGACATCTGGCCATGTCTGACGATCAGTTTCAGCTTTAGCATTGAAGTCACCAAGGAAGATGAGTTTGTCTGCTTTCAGCACTTCTGCAATAAGAGACTCCAAGTCTAAAATTTGTTGTCAGTGATTGCATCTGAGTTGGTTTTGGTATATGTGTGTGTGTGTGTGTGTGTGTGTGTGTGTGTGTGTGTGTGTGTGTGTGTGTGTGTGTGTGTGTGTGTGTGTGTGTGCATTTGCGCTGATGATAGTTGTCTTTTTTCAGACAGTGGGGGTTTCATTTGCATTAGTCTGTCATTATCTCTCTTTGGGAGATTTGTTAACTTGCTGACTAGTCTTGATTAGACGGCAAACCCAACGCCAGCTTCAAGTCGCTCTTATTTACTTCGGTCACTTCGAACAAGGTGCATATGGTTCTTACTTCAGAGAGTTGTCTTTCATCGGCAAGGAGAGTTGCACTCAGGACTGCTATCTGCTTATTGAATCTGGCCAGATTTCTACCAGCTAGAGCTGTTCTTCTCTTCGGCTTATCTGCTAATCTGCTGTCCATTAGTGTGTGTATGTTACAAGTACCGATGATGAGTTGCTCACCTTTTTCTTGTTAGATTCTGTTGCTACAGAGGTAAGCCGAATGAGCCTTAAAAAGGCTACTCGGTTACCCACTGAAAACCGACCCTATGCTCTGAGCCGCCTGTGTCCAGGTCTGCAGCTACAGCTCCTAAAGTATCCACTCCAGCTGGCTTGTGATCCGTCCATGGCGCAATAATCGAATATGGAGTGAGAGAAAAACAATTTGGGTAGGATGAAAAGCTTAAAACTGACGTTGCACCAAGCAACCTACAATAATATGATTAGTCGTAACGGTATGTTTACACTTTCCTTGGGATATATCTACAGCGTTCATAACATCAATGATACATAGTTGCAACAGCAGGTCGACACTATAAGTTAAATTTGTCGGTTACGAGGTCACACATACTGTAACGTATTTAATGCTTTCTTCTTCTTGTTGTTGTTTCTTAAACCTATTACAATGTTCCAAAAATCGATTATCATTAATTACACATGAAAATGTCCCCCCCCCCGTGGACCTATGGATGATAGTAAAATTAAGCAAAACCGTAAAAAGGAGAGAGAGAGAGAGAGAGAGAGAGGGAGAGAGAGAGAGAGAGAGAGAGAGAGAGAGAGAGAGAGAGAGAGAGAGAGAGAGAGAGAGAGAGAGAGAGAGAATTTTATGGTCAGTAGTAATGTTAATTAAAGCAGAATAATTACTTATATCAACTGTAAATATATTAAAATGTTTCAATTACCTCTTGTTAAGTTCGTCATTTCGCTTAGTTTCTATTCAACGCTAATTTCTGTAAGCCAGTACGTGAATGCCTAAGTGTTCAGTGTGTACAAGGAGCCAACGTGTTCGTAGTGCTCTACTTTGTTCATAAAAACAATCTTTCATGTTTAAATCATAAGCGTGTCTTATATTGATTTAATCAATGTGAATAAACTTAAATAGAAAACATTCAACTTATCAATTTGCAAATGCGATTGTGAACAACAAGAAAAGGCATAGAAGTACATTTTGAAGCGGACACATTTGCAGGAATGTGAGTTCATTCACTCGGTCAATACACAATTGCCCAGAGCATGTCTTAACTCCATTCAAAGGGTAAATATGTGTATTTGTATGTGATATAAATAAAATATATGTATAGTATGTACGCTGTATCAATCCTATACCACTTGTTCCTTTTAATGAAAAATTTATATATCTCGTGGCATATCATTGATACAGTACACACACACACACACACACACACACACACACACACACACACACACATACACACACACACATATATATATATATATATATATATATATATATATATATATATATATATAGTTATATATATAGTTATATATAGTTATATATAGTTATTTGATGATCCCACCTAATTTTAATAATAATAATAATAATAATAATAATAATAATAATAATAATCGTAATACTATTAATATTATTATTATTGTTGTTGTTATTGTCTTTCAATAGTTTTTACGATTCGTTTAAGTCGATAAAATGAAGGTTGTAAATTTATATTGAATAACGTTTAACACATCTTAAAATTATTTGTACCTTAACTTATTATTTCGTTGTAATTAAATGGAAGGTACTAATGTCAAAAACGTACGACTGTTCCAAGGTGATTATCTCACTTGAAGAGGAACCTTTGCAAATGAAGAAAGATCCACGTAGAGTTTTACTCTGTAAACAACGTGGAAAACTTCCACAGTGTAAGGGACAAATGAGATACTAATTGGCAATGAATTTGGGGAAAATGCTGGTTAAAAGGAATATCAATTTCTTATATTAAAAAAATCATGTTATTTTCAAGTTAAAATACTAAACAATATGTATGACGTTCAGAGATTTGTGGCTGCTATCGTCTGCGAGAACAAACAAATACAACGCGGTTTCTTGAATGAAACATCGAGAAAACTAAGACCCGAAGCGCCTAATGCAAAATAAAATAGTTCAGAAGATGTTCAGTTTCATGTGTACGAAAAGAGATTTAGAACACCGCTTGACTTTTGGATACTGCCAAACATTTTTTACTGTATACATTTGAATGTGATCAAGATTTAGGCTTTGCAATCGCGTTGTTAAAAGCCTTTGAAATGATAGAGTGGAATTCTTTTCCCGCCTGTATACATCACAAAGAAGAGATGTGGCAACTAATGCAACTTCGATAATATCATCTCACCAGGCAGGTGTTTAAAATGAGTTTTAATGGTCTGTAACAAACAAAGATCAAGAAACTTTTGCAGTTCAATTATATAAAATATAATGATCATTGTGGAAGAATTACCTAAAATGTTTTATTCTCAGGGGTGTAAAATCAGGCATGACATATGAAACGGGCATTGATTTTCCAGTCGATACAAATAAATATTGATATTCGTTTTAAACTGTTTTATCTAATTGCCAGATCTGTCTATTTCGATTTTTTAACCAGTCATGGACATAAACAGTGTCGGGTTTGACATGTTCATCTCGCATCCATCGATACAGACAAAGCGGGGAAAGCTGTACTCTTTTATTTGCCATCAGCCCTTGGGCTTCAATGGGAGGTGGGTTGACAGTTGCAAATGTCCATATATCGTGAAACTAGCGCGCAAAGGAAATCTATTTTGAAGTCACGATGGTTCATTTGCGGGCTACCTTCTGGCAGAAGGATGGAGAAATGATCTTCCGTTCCATATTTCCGCAATCGTACGTTAGCGATGACACATTCTTACATTACAATCTTTCTGTCAGATCACCTGAACAACATATTCCCATTCAGACTGACCATTGCATACAGTGCGGAAATTTGAAACATATGAAACTGTGTTCGCAAAATAGACATGTCTGATTGATATATTAATTGCTTTTAAAATAGAAATGCTGCCAATGAATTGGAAAGGTTATCGTAATTTCGCTGCATGTGCTTTAGCAGAATGTGGATAAGATTCATTGTTTTCTCAGTATCAAAGTACTTCTGGATTTAGCACAACAGAGTACTGCGAGATTTAGCATAACAGAGTACTTAGGGTTTTAGCACAATAGACTACATCGGGATTAGTACAAAAGAGTACTTAGGATTTTAATACAACAGAGTACTTAGGGTTTTAGCATAACAGAGTACTTAGGGTTTTAGCACAACAGAGTACTTGGGGATTTAGTACAACAGAATAAACAACATTCATTAATTTGTTATCGGAACAGGACAATTTGAATATTGACATATTGTAGCTGTGACTTAGCAATGCAGTTAGCATATTATAAGCGCTACAAAAAAAAAAACTAAACCAAGGTAAGGCATTGTGTTCCTGAATAATAAGCTGATACAATGTAAAAAGTCAATGTCTATGTGTCATTTGATAAATCTGAATGCATTATACAGTATAGGAACATTCTTTAAGTGTTGGAAACTGCGAGAAGATAGATACAATAATAGAGAAAACGGTTTGCATTGTTATCGTTGTAGATACAATAATAGAGAAAACGGTTTGCATTATCATTGTTTACATAGCATGTATAAACGCAGAGATTAAATTTTAGGTAGGTTATTTAATATCGAGGTAGTTGGAGTAAAGTGCCTTGCCCAAGGACACACAACGGTAGCTGATTGAGGATGGCCCGATGGCAGGATTCGAACCCGCATCCTTTTGGTCGTGAATCCGGCATGTTAACCACTGGCCAGCGGCTCCAAAGAATGAATTGAACCTTTCTGTACTGACTATGTTTAACATTAATTTCCAAAGTGCGTTTGGAAATATCGTTACTCAAATGGTAAGTGAGTCCATTGTTACCCCCAAAAGGGACTTAGACATTGAACCATAACTTTACAAACACTATAGCCAAGTAAGCATTTACTGTAAGGAAGACTAATACATACACCCAAATAACATTTTCCCGAAAGGCAGTCCGTACCCTTATGCACCTATCCAGATGACTCAACCGCATGGTGGGGTGGATTCAGAAACGGGAACATGCAAGTATATGTTCTTTACAAACACATAATTATGGTCAATTTTATGCCTGAAAAATAAATTAAATATTCCAATGTTGCAAAATTGCAGAGAAATTGTATACGTACATTTTCACAAACTTTTGCTGCAAGAAAATAAAATTTTGTGCAGAGCATGGGGTTTTCGTCGTAAATTTTAAGGTGGATACAATGTTCAAACTCCGTGTTTTGGTACCTTTTGATACGTCTGGATGCAGTTTTAAATATGGCAGCATTCAGTAAGTACGACAAATAGAAATATAATTCATGAAAAGAGAAGAAAAACATCGTGCGTTTAATCACTGGTTGCATATTGAAAACAGTAGCGTACTAACAGGTGGCGGACGCGACAGTTGCCTCGGGCGCCAAAGGTCATGGGGTGCCAAAACCCCTTTGGTCCGTCATCTTCACCCCGGGCGCCATTTACCCTTAGTACGTCACTGATTGTAAACCTTGATATGTCAGAAATCTTAGCCATTGGATGTATATTGCATACATTGATTGGTGCCTGAAATGGAAACGAGATAATTACGATGAAACATTCAAAAACAAATTCGTGTTTTACTTCCTCAACAAGAATTGTCTTTAAAAAATAAGAAACGATTTGTTTTAAATGATTTGAGACAGTCGCGATAACAGCAAAAATAAATAAATAATTAAATAAGTAAATAAATCAAATAAATTAGACCAGATAATGCATAAGACCCATTCGTACTATACCAGGCTAAAATAAATTTGTTCATATTATTTTTAAACATTTTAACTAAAGAGATTAAAACGACACGAACATTACTAAAATTACTGGAAGGTCTACCTTTATTTTGTTCTCTGTTGTTTTCCTGAACATTACTTAAAATTCAAGCTCTCACAACAATCTGAGAAAAAGTTTGTCACAACAACTGACCTTGAGGTCTATGGGTATGAACCATAGGAGAAACGAGTTCAATACAAAACGCGCCAGCCATTTCAGCTCATCCAGGCACTCTAACAATTAACTCATTCAGCCACGGAGATTTTTGTCTGAAATGGATGTAGGAGACGCATTTGGAGGTTCTGCATGCATCCAAATACACGTGCTTTCAATAGATTTTCATTTAACCTGATGCCTATTTGTGTTAGAAACGTCGTTTTTTATTGCCTATTTCGTTCGCACATGTGCAGAAGGGTAAAAGTTGGATTTTGTTTTGACCCCTCATTTTCGTATCCTGGCCACTTTTTACCCCAGACCTCAAAGGTATCCTACTTTTTGCAAAGGTTCGCCTTTCCGTGTGCAGTTCAGACCGGTCTCAGGTCAAATGTTAAAAAATCCGGACACAAAATCCCGTTCCGACAACCGGCGAATATTTGGTGTAAAAAAATCGGGTCTAAAAATTTACGTGTTTCCCTCGGCATTTTGTAATGCGAGTAGAAACCCCAGATTATTTGGTATCATTGTAGAGCTACATTAGTCTGTTCATGTGTAATATCATACAATATGATACTACCTCAGCACGCCTACTGGCAGCATTGGGGCTTAATGAGTTAAGTAAAAGGACAAACGGACTGGCATGAACGTGGTCATGAGAAGTAACAGTGGATACCGCAGATTCGAGCACATGGCGAGTTTGTGTTAAGGGAAACACAATCTCCAAAAGTGCTCCATAATATGTAGTAGCAGCAGCAAATACGTTTCATACTTTTTCCTCGTAGTAGGAAATATATCCGGGATGTAAAGCTGAAAGTGAAACCAAAATAATTAAATAAAAATATGTCATTACTTATTGGTTTAGGCTGAAATGTAGGGGAAATTCTGCTATCTTCCCTGCGTCGTTTCCAGCGTTTGTGCCATTGTATAAGATTTGTGCTGTCGGTTTGCATGCCCATTCTGTCCCATTCAGTGAGGTCATTCTGAAGTCTAATGAAATTATTGCAAGCTTCCAAAAGTTTTAGGCTTAATGGATAGCAATACGTAGGTCTAAATAAATCTGATATAGCTAGAAATGTCTAGGTTGCTTTATGTCTATGAGTTGATAAAAAGCGCTTTTATCGGTAACAACGAGCAATGATGTATTTACCAGACACTTCTATAATAGAGACATAGCGAATCCACGCGAGAGTTTGGTTGAACGCGACTAATCAATCCAAATCAGTGATACTAATAATATACAGGAAATTACCAAACACGAACAAGTTTTTGTGTTGCATAAAATCCCGGCACATTATTTGCAGCAGAAGCATTAGCAATAACTAAAAACAAGACCAAGAATGACGAGGAGCAGCTTTGTAAGCGAATGTCCATTGCACGGCATCTCCAGCAGACTGTCAAATACGTTTCGTAGATCTGGTTTCACTGGCATCATCCATAACGGATGTATGAAGTCTGTATACATGTCTTTATGTGACAAACCCTGCCTTAGCGACACTCTTGAATTAAAGCAACGTCACAATAACAAACAAGATTGTTTTATAGAGGGTGATTTCCTGGAAATAAATAAAACTAGTTGATCGGAAGAACTGACGCTTTTCACATAGGTATATATGTGTGTGGGGGTTGGGGTGGGTGGTCATGGGCGCCCGCAGGATTTTTTGAAAGGGGAGTGGGTTGTCAGTCACGGCCGGGAGAGTTAGTATAGTAAGCAGCCTGAAACTAAAGCTAATATTTACTAAGCGTTTTGATCAGAATCTTGTGACATATTTTCTGCTTCATTTGCATGATCAAAATTGTCGGAATATATATATATATATATATATATATATATATATATATATATATATATATATATATATGCAGTATGATTTCCAGGGGTCAGGTGACCCCCTTGACCTATGCTGCGTGCGCCCATGTGGGTGGTGGTGGTTGAATGGATGCAGTGACGTAAAATTTTGACGTTCGCCATTGGATGGATGCATACATTCATGATTGTATGTATGTATGTATGTATGTATGTATGTATGTATGTATGTATGTATTTTTTTGTCTGTCAATGCAACTAATTGGTTTCCACCATGATTGATAACATGGACGCTGTTTGAACCAGTTCGTTGAACGATGTTGAAAACATTTCTCCATGTGGATATATACGAGCAAGACAGTTTAACTGCCTGCAATAAAGTCTATTAAACTGAAAAGTACACACTACGCCTGAAGATAACTAAGATCGCTTGCACTTTCAATATATCTGATTTTCCCCTCAGGCATTTTACATGCTTTTACTCAATTATTTTTGGATAGTATATCGATTCTGGTTAAAGGGGAAATAAATTCCTTGATATCATTAGATTTGCTAGGGTAACATTTTATATTCATCTTCTGCAAATGAGAGACGTTATCGCCGTTACTGGTGTATATTTCATTAGCTTAAAGTACAAACAAACTCGTGAAAAGGGAACATCTGTAGAGTACCGTGAGTCTAACTGCAAACAGCACAGACCAAGATCTGCCTTCGCAGTATGCGCAGATGTGAGCCTGTGCAGTTTCTTAGGAGTAATGAGTATAACATCATAGACCATGATCTGTGTATTATGCCCAACTTCCTCTCTCTCTCTCTCTCTCTCTCTCTCTCTCTCTCTCTCTATATATATATATATATATATATATATATATATATATATATATATATATATATGATTGATTGATTGATTGATTGATTGGAGGTAGGTATATTGAACGAAGTGAAAAGAGTTGTATGTAGCGACACAGAAATGGCTACTGCCTATAAAATAGTATTAACATTAATTTGAGGGGTGTTATTCATTATCACGATGGACACTCCTCCGGAAATTTTATCAATATTGAATCAAATTTGAGAACGATCGTTTGAAAATGCAGTGGTTCCAATACTAGTATTATTTACAAACATACGCCAGTAAATTGCTAGGGATACAGTACCAAAAATGTCGGCGTTTCCTAAACGTGTGACCAAGCCACGCTTTGATGATGCATGCATGGACGCCATCAGGAAATGGAAAAGGTCTTTCAAAATTTCAACCACTGAAAATCGGAATAAATATCGCATATATCCTGTTGAACCATTGGAAAGAGCAAAAGGAAAATATGGAGATCAATATAGTGATATCTAGCACTGGGGCATCATGCCGCAGACATGTACCATGATGTCCCACCCAGTTACATTGTTCTGACATCAGGCCGACCAGTCCTAACTCTAACCTCTTAATGCTGAGCGCCTAGCAAGGCAGCTTTTAGCACCATTTTTATAAATCTTTGGTATGACTCGGCCTAGGTTCGAACCCGCGACCGCCGGTAGGACAAGTAGTTGGCAAATATGATTGCAGCTGTATCAAGCATTTAAAGAAATGTGATGAAATGGTCAGAACCGTACCAGAAATCTCGAATACTGTGGCTGAAACATTCTCAGAGAATTCCTCATAAGAGAATTTATTTTCAAAGCGTCCGCCGCGTCAAAAACCTGAAAGGAAAGGTTCATTTAAATTTCAAATGCTCTAATGCTAAAGATTACAATAAAGGTTTCACTCTCAGAGCGTTACAAGACTCGCTTGATCGGTCCATCACTCGTCAGCAGGACCAGATGATATCCACCATCAACGTTCGAAATGCTTTCCTGATACACTACTGATTATATTGCTAAATATTTTCAATAGACTTCGGGATGCTGGCGACTTACCGCAGTCTTGGCGAGAAGCAACGGTGACACCAGTACCCGGATCAGGAAAGGACCAAAGCAAGTCTTCCAACTAACGTCTCGTATTATGCTTTTACAAAACCATGGAACGGATGAGCAATGAAAGAATACTCTAGTATACAGAATCAAACAAATTATTATCAGACCTCCATTGTGGATCCAGGCGTCAGAGGAGTACAATAGACCATTTTGTCAAACTTGAACAATGCATTAGAGAAGACTTTACAAAGAAAGAACATATAGTTACCTTCTTTCTCTAAGTAGAACAGGATTACGACTCAACATAGAAGAAAGAAATAATGAATGTGTGTTCAGGAACATTTCATTCCATTTTTTGCATAGGATTCGTCCTCACTTATAAACAGCAAACATCAGTGTTGAAAATATTGTAAAATTCTGTATTCCCAAAATCACCATCGTGGCTATGAAGTCCTCAAAAAAAGGTTGACCTTTGCAAATTCAAAAGGTCCTCAACAAGTCCTCTCCTTTTTCACAGTAATTTCAATGAAACCAGAGCATCATACCGTAGCTATCCGTATACATACGGTTCGAAAGATTACGACAAAGTGGGAGCTGTGATTGTAACATCCCATGGCAATATCTCGAGCCGGTTACAAGATAAAACCTGCAAAAATTACCGCAATACTGAAAACTTTGAACTACGTTGAAACCTCTGAGACAGACAAATTTCACGATCTTTTCGAATTCACTTTCGACATTAAAAGCCATGGAAACACTTAAATCTGACAACCTTTTAATACTTCATATGCTACAGAAATATAAAATTATTATAAAGTATTCTGTATTGTTGTTTGCATGGTCTAATAGTTATAATTGTAATGAAAGAACAGATAAAGCAACCAAAGCTGCCCTGCGGTCACCCATCTCGGAATGGAAGATTCCATATAAAATATTGTGTGAATCAATATGTTCGACAAACTTGGCAAAACATATGGAATGAAAAATAACAAAATTTTCTTAAGAACATTAAACCCACTACTGGATAGTGGTATCTCTCGTATAAAACAAATTGGAGAGATGAGGTGGTATTGTGTCAGTCGGGTCGCGGACACCCATACCTGTCTCATGCATACCTTGTGTCAATCGGGTCGCGGACACCCATACCTGTCTCATGCATACCTTGTGTCAATCGCGTATCGGACAACCATCCCTGACTCATGCATACCTTGTTTCAATAGTGTCTCGTACATCCATACCTGACTCATACATACCTCCCGAACAGTGAACATTGACTTGAATATATACTATTCCAGTATCCATAGACAGTGAAGCACATTCTTGCCGAGAGTGACAATTTCAGCCCTGAGAGACAAAACTATTTTGACGCAAACTGCTGGAAGAAAATGAATGAGGACGTACCACCCAGAACATCTTGGACTTTTTAAGGAAATGCGGTTTTTGTAACAAATTTTAATCGACATTAAGGATGTTATATGTATGACCTATTATTTAATGTCCATTCTTTTACAGACTTTTAACAACCTAAATTTTATATTTTATATTGATGCATTTAATGTTTACATATCTTTTGGGAGTGTTTATCTTCTCAAATTTGTGTGCTATTAGTTTTTACATTTGTCTAACTTTACCTTTAGATGCTTCTTTTGTCCTTATCTGTCCGATAACTCTGCCATATCCTACACACATACAATATCCATCATAACAACTGGATCAGGCGTGATTTTTTCTGAATATTACTTGAATATGTCCATGTCAAATTTGTTTGTCAAACTTGTCAAGCGTGTTGTACAGGCAAAGGCTTGTTCTGCGGACATCAAAGGGACGATTTTGATTTTACATTTATTTGTAACAAGGTCTGCTTTTCTTAACACAGGTTTCAATTAATCTTCTAATGACACCGGGTTTTTAATACCCATGGAAAAGGCCAGTCATACAATTATTACATGACGAGGAGCATACTAAGTTACGACTACAAGGTCCAATTCAAACGTTAGCAATGGAACCAATCTGAAGAGATCAATATTTTTCTCAGATCGATTACTTTTTTTATCAACTCACGTGGATAAGCAATCAGAGATTAGGTTATATATTATATGGTTAGAAACAACTGTCACGTTGTGAAGACAGCCCTCATGTACACAACTTACTAGGGGTGGAGAATGTCGCCACGACATTGGCGACTGGCCTTTGCTGCGCAAGATTGAGGCTTGAATCGACACTGGAGGAACAAAGGGGCGGCTATTTTCAAAGGGACGAAGTAACTGGTAAAACCGGAAAAGGTTGTTTATTCGCATCTAAGCATTGATCATGGAAGTGACCATGATTTATTAATGACAACGTTTCGCCTCCACCTGAAAATGATCAAAAAGCCTAACCAACCAAGAATCAGATTTGACAATGCAAAATTGAAAAATCCAAAAGTCGCAGAAGCCTTCCAAGCAATGACAGGTGGTAACTTGCACCTTTGATAACCCTGGACAGCTAAGACACCGACCTAGAGTCCTTAACAACCACATTCAACACAGCTGTGACTAGCACAGCTAGCGAGATCACTGGCAAATATCGTCGAGCAATGCGTCTTATTATTGTGATATTGTTTAGTATAACGGGATTAGGAATATGTATTGATGTGACAGAATTTATTGATGTATGTACAAGAAGTAATTGATACCGTGCTGTATTTTGATGTTTGTTTTACCATACAAGAACGCATGGGTATCTCGATGTGAATGAATGCGTGACCGAAGAAATTTAATAGCCTTTATCTGATGATAGGCTGTGTGCAGTGTGAGATAAGAGGGCTAAGGAAAAATATTGTACCGATCTTATGTTTTCACAGGAAGCTTTTTAAGGGACAGAGAACTTCTAGTTCAACCGAGTCTCCAAGAGGTGGAGACGGAAGTGAGACTAGCAGCAGAGTCGAAGTCGACGAAAGTCTAGTCGGTGGAGAAACGGTGGATAGAAGGTGGAGGAGGAGGAAATGGAGTATAGAGAAGTGGAAGAGGAGGAGGAGAAGGAGTATAGAGAAGTGGAGGAGGAGGAGAAGGAGTATAGAGACGTCGAGGAGGAGGATAAGGAATTTGGAGAAAGTCGGGGAGGAAGAGGAGAAGGAATTGGGAGAAATAGGAGAGACGAATACCTCAGATGAGTAGAATACAAGGACAGGTGGAAATCGATCTCACACTACTAATCAAGTGATGCAATAGGCTATTAAAGGGTCGAGCGGAAGGAGTGTGATTGGAAATTTGAAGCATTTGATTATTGAATTGTTATTAAATTGTTATTCATTGAATTTCAACCTTTTTGTATATTTAACCATCTAACCGTCGACAGTGCTGACTGAAGGCTCGGAGCTTTACATCTATCTTTCACTAATTTTTACTTCCAACCAAAATCGAGCCCGGGTGGGACTTCTATAATAGATTAATTAAACCATTGGGAGCATCCCACCCCAATCATAAACAATCAATGCTCCACAGTTTAGTTTCGTTAAACGTTAAACGTTGTTTTTTGTTGTTGATATTGATGCTTGATGACATTATGACAAAAATATCTTTTTTGCGTGATGACGTCAAAGCCTTATTGTAAACTGGATTGATATATTCTTGTGCGTTATGAATAATTGTGTTTTCTTGTTTTAAACTTTTAGTTATAAGCTGGCTATACAATGAACACATTTGTGTCCAGTTACTGACTGAAACCTCAATAGGATTTATTCCTATAACGTAGTCGACTCGGAAGCTCGACGTCAACTCGTAAATGGAAATCTTGAGCACTATACATTAGACAGTTTAAAGAAAATAAACCAATAAATATCGTTTCAGTATTTCGTTCAGTTGAAAGATAGATGCAGTAAGACTGAAATAAATGAACGTATTCAGTTTAAATTTTAAAAGTCTTTGTTTTTACTTCAGATATTGTATTGCCATGTACTGCTCATCTTAGAAATTCACTGTATTGATTCATAAAAAATTCACTTCATTCGCAATATTAAATTCGCCATAACACTGAAATTTTACCTGACATCAAACCATAAAAACCATCAAAAAACAAATAACAAAAAACCCAACAAAAACAAAAACAGCAACCAGCAACCCCCACTATTAATGTTACAGTATAGCGGAATCTCTTTCTTATGAACTCAGAGCGACCATGGAAAAATGTACTCATTTACATCGAAGTTTGATACAGAGGGAAACTACATCGAGTTTATAATTCTTCTGACGCCAGTTAGTAGTTCCAGAGAAAATTACAATTTAAGGATACGTGTCTTCAAGGCCATTTAATGTATACTCTCTCTCTCTCTCTCTCTCTCTCTCTCTCACACACACACACACACACACACACATACAGACAAACAAACATTATACCTACCTACCTACCTACAGGCAGACAGACCTTCTATTCATACACTGTCGCATTCCAGCCATACTATTTACTCTTTTGCGCATTCTTGCATAGCTTGTTTGTCTCAGACAGACAGCCATACCGAGAAGACAGTTTTATGGGCATCAACAGATTTAGCTTAATTCACTCAGGGGGGTGCTTGCAAACCTCGGCCCAAAAAACTATTATTTAAATGATGGTACACGTGTCACATTCAATCTGTGTGAACTTTAGCCGTGAAACCTTAAATGAAATAAAAATATCGACCCATTGCAAGAGAACTCACCATTGACACTTATTTGGTGTGTTAGTGATATACGAGTCCTAGATTTTTCTGTGTTACAAGTCAATGGTTGTCAGTTTCACAATACGGGTATTTAACTCCATTGATGAGCTTAAATACACACAAATGATATACCTCTTTTTCGTTCGGCACTTGTCTTGTCCTACTTGGGAATATGCAAACACGTGGTAAATATTAGTCTCACTTAGTTTCTTGCCAAAATCGTTAGGTCTGTTGATAGGAAGGAGTCAAGTAGGTCTTCGAAGAACTGTTATCACTCCAGTGTACCAACGGGTTATTGAAAATCAGTTCAATAGAGTACGAACTTTGGGCATACATACAATAAACATGGTATAGGATTAATTGCGGAAGGTATGGAAACAAACGTATGATGGTGAATATAGGTGTAAAATATTTAACGATTAAAGTCATTATCTAACGAAAGATAAAATTTCAGTCGAGTTTAAGATTTTAAGATAAATTTTCTATAGTGCGCTGTAATGTTGTCAATTCCTGATTATTAAATATGATGCGTGTCATTTTAAATTTAGAAAATTAGTATCTCTCAAAAATGATGAAAAATATTAGTCATGGGAGGGGGCATTTTTACCAACAATTCAACTTAATTTAATGGCGGTATGAAATTGTGATAATGGTTTTAGACATATATTTGATATTCCCTTGCTTAGATATTAAATTTACAGCCCGCATGAGTGTTTTATATTTCAGTTCAGTACTGTCTGCAGGTTTATAATTGACTGATAAATTTATGCAGATTCAGACATGAATTAACGGAAACGTTTTCTCTCACACACTATGTATTACTTTTCACCGATATTTACAGGTACCTCCATCCAGAAAACTACTGTGCAACCATTCTTCAGAGATCGACTTCGTTATTTTAATTTTAAAATATTTATTTCGTTATTTTAATTCATTGATTTTGAAATATACAGTTGTTCTCATTTAAACATGTCAACAGTCATGAACATTGAGACCGACAGAGACATGTCTACAGTTATGAATACTGAGACCCACAGAGACATGTCAACAATCATGAACATTGATATTGATGCAATGAAGTCATTGTTAACAGTCGTTACAGCAATATTACAAAAATCAAAATGCACGATTCATTTATAAAACCAGCATGTAAGAAAACATTAGAACCAGACATGAATAAAATCTGGCGCACAGGTGAAATTAGGAGAAACATTAGAGAATTATATATATATATATATATATATATATATATATATATATATATATATATATATATATATATATATATATATATGGATATGTTAGGTGAACAACAATTTGTCCTATGTCAAACATCAAAAACTTGATTTTATTTTTTAAACTCTGTGTGTCCCAGTAGAAGTGTCTACAAACATAAACAATACCTCTGTATAATATTTCGTAATTTTGCTAAATGAGTCGATTTTACGAGTTTTAGCAAGTGTTCCGTCCCGAACGACTGACGGAATATATAAAAACGACTGACGGAATATATAAATTTTAATAACGGCTAGTTCAGCTTGTAATGTTTGAAAGTTATTTACCTTACGTACGTAATAGCAACATCAGAGTTCCGTTCATTTTGTAGCCCCACCATATTAGTCATTCATTATGAAAATACATAAATGAAATACATATATTGTAAAAAAAACCCCAAAAAAACACACTATTGAACAATACGAACTTATTTCGAGTTGATAGTATGCCAACAGAGCTTCTGCCTACAAACCCTAGACAGACGGGTATTTGGGTTTTACAAATATATTGACAAAAATGTAGTCTTATAAGGAATCTGGACGATGTAAACAGGTCAACCAAGTGTGCCAAAGTTTAATAAATCAGCTCGAATGTATGTAGGCCAAGGCTTGCTAAAAGGAGTAAACATTACAACCCTTTTCAGTTCCGGCGGTATTACAGTAGACTTGTAAATTCACGGAATGTAAATAACATCAATTGTCTAGCGGAGGTCGGTCTTGAGTTTTAATTCAACTACAAAGTGGCCCAGATCAGTCATTTTTTATTGCGCCGGCAGATCTGGATCTATGCAGTTTGTTAAAACCAATAAGTAGACGAAATAATATAGACATATATGACAGCAGATTGCGGTCAATGTCGTTCGTAGTTGGACATAGCATAGACGGTATTATTTTATAGTTATTTCCTCTGTAAAAACAACACATTTACGTGGTATTTATAATACCGTTTTAAACATCGTCTCTTGCACGTATTAAACACCGTATATATATATATATATATATATATATATATATATATATATATATATATATATATATATATATATGAACATAACGTCTCGTGCAAATCACGTATATAGGGATTCCAAATGATGATGATGATGTTGGTGATGGTGACGATATAACTAACGTGATTTGCTTATATGGTCCGTTCTATAAAAATTTGATATCTAATGTGTTACTCACATATTGGCCTGGTGCAACTACAAGCAATATTATATTATGCGCAGGCTGATTTGGGTCTGTGCAGTTTGCAGTTTGCAGTCGGATCCGTCTTATAAGCGAGTATATACTGCAATTTTTCTTGTTGTTTTGTTTGAAACTTCCAGTGCCAGATCGAGATGCTTAGTGTATTTTTTGAAAATAATGAAGGATTTTGAGTTTGCCTATCTATGGAAATAGTGAATGATCTTGAGCTTGCCTATGAATGGAAATAGTAAATGATCTTAAGTTTGCATATCTATGGAAACAGTGAATGATCTCAGCTTGCCTATGAATGGAAATAGTGAATGATCTTGAGTTTGCCCTAACAATGGAAATAGTGAATGATCTTGAGTTTGCCTATCAATGGAAATAGTGAGTGACCTTGAGTTTGCCAGTTCATGGAAATAGTGGTTTGTTCTTCCATATCAAGCAATTTGAACAGCAAAATTGTTCAATAGACTGATATACCTTCAAATATTTATGAACAGAGGTCACGCCCTGTGTGAAAAAGTACTTTCAATGGTCAATTGCAAGGGGTACAAAAATAAAATAAAACGACATTGTGCACAAATATTTGTACTCCCCGTCAAATGAATGGATAAATAAAAGTATGGAGAGCCGTACGAATAATTGAAGAAATCAATTAATTAATTGAGGAATGGGTGAAATGGTCCTTAGGTAGATTGTTGGATTACTAAATGAATATTTACATAAATGAACAAACAACTAATGAACTATTGAAATAATAATAATAATAATAATAATAATAATAATAATAATAATAATAATAAAGAATAAGAATAACAATATAAGTAATCTCTGTAAAATGTTGAGTCCAAGACTCACGTCAAAAAGGGTGGATATTTATTAAAATGTACAGTATTTACACAGTGTACAATATAATCCATCAATTACGAGTGATAAACATTATCAAAGACTGGAGGCAGTACGTTGAGGTACGTTTTGTAATATTTGGGTTGGAAAAGAATGTTCGAAATTAGTCTTATAAGCAGCACGGATTGTATCTGATTTAATATAATTAATTATAATATTTTATGTTAAACACCACTAAACCTAAAAGTCCTTCCATACATCCCAGTGTTGTGTATTGAGGATATATCGCCGAATGTTATTAGAAGAGAGCACGATTCGACTATAAACATTTTTCTTTTTTAAAAAAAAAAAATCTATTCAGCTATTCTAGTGTCATTTTATCTTGAACTTTGTACAAGTAGAATAATTCACTGAATTTTAATCTGTCTTTGAAAGCTAACCATTTCACCTCTTCAGATAAAGTTTCAGTGAGTGTTGAATAGGTGTCGAGGTAAGGAACGTTAAATGCATTCAAATGAGTGACCGATAAAAATCTCACAAAATATGTCAGGAACGTGGCCTTCTTTGATAAATTATGGTATTTTTTTTATTTTTTTTTTTCATTTTGATAGTAATAAACTATGCACATGTAGTCGAAATATCTTAAACGCAAATAAAACAAAGATTATCCACAAATTCCATTTATCGACAAACCTTAGCGAAGTCACAGATGTGTCCGTAAATTGCAGTATTTTTATTGTTTTATGTATTAAATAAATATATTCCCAAGCTCTGCTCTGTACTCATAGTGGGTTTGGTTTGGTGTTTTACGGTACATCAACACAAGCAGGTTATTTATAGCAGATACAATTGGAATAAAGTGTCTGCCCAAGAACACCATGGTAGTATGCCTAGGTTGATCAGATGATAGAATTCCAACCCCCAACCCCCCGATTTTTTGTTGGGTCTGGCATTTTAACCGCTTACTTACGGTGGACCTTGACCCGTTTAGTTGCCTCTTACGACATGCATGAGAGCTCGCCTGGACTACTTTGCATCTCCGACCCCGTCCCCAACATAATTTTTTTTTAATGGGACATTAGCGGCCTACAGATATTTCCAACTGCGGATTTTTCTTCATGGGATTTGATGTTTCTACAGATTCTTGTAATTTCATGCAGGTTTGGAAGGATAATTTTCATTTAGTAATAAAATAATATCCAAAATTTTAGACGAGTTTAGAAAGTACGCCAGATCTGGTCCAGTGTCTCCATCTCAGTTGGAGGCAAGTTTGTCCTCGCTGGGTATTGTTGGGCACGAAGGTCTATACAGATATTATTTCTAATTTTGAACACTCAGACCTTGGTTGTGAATGGAACCATTTATCTTTTTAGACGAACACTCTTAGTTTTACCAACCACGTGCTAGAACACTCAATAAAATGACCTCGTTTTCGGACGTTCTCTCTCACAGATGTATTTGCTTAAACTATGATAGGAATTATGCTGTGCTGTTTTAGAAATACTTCTTTCTTGACATAACTCGTTAAACCACATGTTTGTAGAAAATTATGTCTGAATCTGATAGCTTATGCGCAGACCTACTATATACCTACGTAAATGGGACTTTCATCAGCGGCTATAGTTACCTCCCGCAGATCTACATATCTACGTAAATGGCACTTACATCCTAAGTGGGAAGTATTTTTGGGCACGCTCTGAACAGAAGATCTTACACGAGTGTTCATATGATATATTTTATGACACGAGTTGCATAACAGTACACGCTCTACTTGCAGATGGTGTCATATTTTATTATTCAGTGAGTTTAATAAATGTTTATGTAAAATGAGTATACTTGTTAAATTATGTTTATTACATAACATAATGGGCTATCACTTGCTCAGTAACGTTGCTACGTGACTTTCCTAAGTGTGAAGCCCCAGCTTAGCGCGCGATGTTTAGGCCAATAAATACTATGCCACGTTGTAGGGCGCGATGTTTAGGCCAATAAATGTAGGCGATATATTTTATTTCGATGAGATGAGTATCACTGAGTTCTGATTTCCGACGAATCCTTGGTTACACGACGTAATCTGTGGTTACATGACGTAACCCGTGATTTCCGGACGTGATCCATAGTTACACGACGTAACAGAAGGACATCAAATGCCAGAATACTCATGGGTACGGTGTAGTGGGAATGCGAGGGTGGACTGAGTGCAAAACACGGATCTTTTAAATAAATGAATTTTATAAATTATATTACCCCATTGATTTTCACATCGTTTTTATGATTACCGTCGTTGTCCTCGTCAACGTTGATTTTGTAGTCCTTTCAGACATCGTTTTTATTTTAAACGAAGCTGATGATGATGTTGAAGAAACAGAAGAAGAGAAGGAACAAAATTCTCAGCTCCTTGTATAGTCTGTGAATTCGAAATCTCGTTCGAGTTTAAGCTTTGGTGTTTAACAAGAATGTTGTGTTAAAAATTTTATGTGAGGTATTATCAACGAAAACAACAACAACAACAACAACCCCCGGAAAAAAAAAAACCCATTGTAGTGTAGCCATAAAAGCATATGATGTGTCGTTTCTCATAAATCGGGGGGGTGGGGTGGTATATTTCTTCACATGAAATTACTGTTTTGCATTATGATTTTATGTCTCTCTGAGAAATTACTGGATTTCAGCTAATTAATTAGTTCTGTCTCTTAAACCAGACATGTCACAAACAATGAACCTAAGGATGTATTATTACACATTCATTCTTTGTAGGACGATAATAAGTGTCTTGATTTTTAACCGTTGTCTTCTACCGTATATCCCTCAAAATTAATTTTTAAACATGTGCAAAAAACAAATGACCTGTATTGGGAAAATGAGAAAAAGATATCTTCGCTATTTTCTTGCATGCTATTTACTGATTAATGTTTGTAAATATGTCTTAAATGACTTTCCAAAATGAGGTCTTTTGTCTTCTAATGTTTATTTCATGCAATGAGTCATCTGTTAACTTGCGGTATTTGGAACACTATCCTGTATGCGGATCTCTTTGTAGAGATCATAAGTGGATGTGTAGTGTAAAATTGAAACGTGTTACTAAATAAGCACACCACATATCGTGTTCCATGTCATGCAAAGGTTACGTCCTTGATATAAGTTTCAAAATAAGAGAGAATATAGCGTGAATGTTAATCAAATTCTAAATATAGCTGCATGGCATGACCCAAAAAAGAATAGATTACTCATTTTTAGTAAAGTACATAGGCTGCAAGGAGATATTGACCGGCTTGTAAAGTCTTTTCTTGCCTTACAAGCAAGTCATTTAGCCAGAAAGAAACTCTCCATATACCTAATAAGGCTTTAAGAGAGACAGGCAGACAGGCACATAGATAGACAAAGACAAAGTATTAACTACAGAAATGAAACACCTGATTTAAATTTTGGCAGATAAGAAAACATAAAGGGTTATGTAAAATGACCAGTTTTATTTTAGACAGGAATGCTAATGGAATTTTGAAACGTCGCTTCGAAAGAAACACGCCCATGTTTATTCGGGCGGTAAATAGGTCAAATGCATGCAATGTCAGAGGAAAATATTTTGTCAAGCTTTCCATGGTGTTTATAACATTTCTGTTTTCTTTCTTTTTTTTTTTTCTTTTTTTGTCTTTTTTTTTTTTTTTGGTTTCCATACAACATTAAGCGGTACTGGAAGCAACACACATTCATATATAGTTGCTTTTGGGGTTTCCATACAACATTAAGCGGTGCTAGAAACATTCAAATATCGTTGCTATTTGGTTTGCATACAACTTTAAGCGGTACTGGAAACCATACACATTCCTATATCGTTGTTATTTCGTTTGCATACAACTATAAGCGGCTCTGGAAGCAACACACATTTATATATCTTTGTTTTGGGATTTCTTACAACATTAAGCGATACTAGAAACAACACACATTCACAATAACATGAAGAAATGACGTTCGTCTTGTTTCTTCTTGTCTTCCATGCTGAATATAAATCTAATTTGATGAGACCGCTACTGTTTGTTCCCGTTCTCGTTGTCTTCATTACGGACTCTACGATTTAATTTGCTGAGACCGCTATTGTGTCTGTATTTTTCTTCCTATTCTTCTTCCTTTTTGATGTAATTCAACCTTGCCTCCCGTATTTAGTTTGCTGAGAATAATCAATGATATAGTTTCGGTCAAACTTTTTCTTCCAACAAATGACTTATGTAGGTAACTGATGCATCCTTAAAACGATTGAAAACGATAGTTCGAGTGTGTGGTATACTACACTTTTAATTCTGTTTTGTTACAGTGCAAGATAGACTGATATTCAGTTTATGCTACTTCCGTAACACAGGAAAAATGCTAAGCTTCTCATAACTAAGTATTGAGTAAACAAGATCGATGTCATACCACACTCTGACACACTGCAGTGTTACTGTTTAAGCTGAAGTAATTTCAATTTTGATGATCAATCAAGCGTTGCCACATTTCTTAAAGAGTTAGGGTTATCCCACCGACGACCTAATTAGAAACCCTAAAGCTACTAGGATGTCCTCCGATTTGTTGCTGTGACAGTTAAGTAATGAGCCTACTTTAAAACACTGTAATTAAGGTTTCACTGGACAGTTGTTTTGGTCATTTTAGGAAATTATTAAACAGGGCAGCGACTTTTTTTTTTTACAAATTTAGATTGTACATATAATGCTGGAAACTGCTTATTTTTTCAAAGCAATGAATGTTTTCATGCAAAAATGAAGAGATGTTTATTTTTGTTCACACATTTCTTGCGTGGATTGATACAGTGAAAATAGCTGGGATATGGTTACTAAAGCAACATGACAGAACACTCCAACTTGCTTTATAGCGTTACTTCATTAAACAACATATTTGATTGATTTCGAGCATTTTAGAAAGGATTTCAGCTGCTATTTGTGTGTGTGTGTGTGTGTGTGTGTGTGTGTGTGTGTGTGTGTGTTTAGACGTGAAACATTTTTGTTGGCGGGCTTGCAGTCTATTTCATCAGGAGATGCTGCATGCTGATTGCGATTGTGAGTTAATTTTGGTATGGAATCTACACTAATCAATGCTCGATATCTCCATTGTATGCAGGCATGATTATGATTGTGATAAAATTTAAAGTCGATTCTTATGCAATATTTTTACTATATGTACTCAGGACTTTGTCATAAACATGTTCACCTTTTTTGTCGAAGAGTTGAACTGGTATACGATACTGTCTGGGTCAAACAGAATATCAAATAACAACAGTAAGTTCATGTAAGTTCAGTCCCTGACAATGTGCATGATTAATGTGGAAAACTAATTATAAAAACGTGTATATTTGTCGCTTGCTTTTCTTGTTTGCATACTAGAGGGTCAACGTTCTTGACACATTTTAAGATGTATTCATTCTCATGGGGAGAGAGGGGGGAAGGGCTTAGGGAAAGAACAAGATAAAATGAAAAAGGCCTACATTTAGAATATAGCTCTGAATAACTTACACAACGGTTGATACACCCAAAACTTCAGAGAGATAAAAAAGTAAGTTCCATTAGTGACAAATGGTATCACCACTGTGGCAATATAATATTTCCCACAAATATATTTCAGCATCTCATCATGAATTATATATTAAATACAAATGCACCACAGTGGCTCCTGACTCTTTTTGTTACCTCATACGACATGAAGCAGGCCGCATGAGGCTTATTTTACATCCGGGAGCTGCAAAGGGTATGGGATAAAGAATGTAGTATTAAGATATTTACTTATCACCTGTTCATAGATCGGGCATAAACAAACAGTGTTACACAGATTCTAGTACCAAGTTTACAAATCCTAAATTGTATGTCTAGATTATATACCTACTTATTTATATTTGTAATATATTATTAACAACTATGTAATGTTTTCCCCAAAGTGAAAATTACGACATGTGAAATATATTTCTTAATTACGAGGGTTGACTATAATAACAATATTGTTATGAATATTTGACCAGACGAGAGCTGATACACCGTATTTAACTCATTGAGTGAAGAAAGAAAGAAACGTCAAATCATTGCCTATATCTTCAACTATTCACACATAACCACTACCAGAAAGAAAATGTCTATTTTAATCTTGGTTGCAAATGTTTCTTTTAACTTCGTCTAACATTAACAGCATCACAGCCGAGTTGAATTTTGTTTTTTTAAAATTTATTTGTTGTTTTTTTTCATTTTGAACGCGCTGGATATCTGTTACATTCCACTTTAGGTTGATGAGTGCTTGTAGTGCTTGAGACACAATGAAGTCTCTCGTAACACTGGACTGAAACATCTGTTTTGATTTTTTATTTCTCTTTCTTTTACATTTTTCCTCAAGTATTAAGAAACGCATATTTTAGAGCCACATATTTTGTGTATACAGTGCTGCAAGAGTGAATTTGAAAGTTGCAATGTAATTAGAAATATTGAGATCGTGACTTACACTGAAATCTGTATGAAATCGTTCTTGTTATGTGTCAAGTATGATCGCGGGTCATGTGGTAGCTACTGCACTGTCATCAAGTTCGACCTTGCACATAGTTAAATACTCATAAAATCTTCTAGAATCTCACTTTATATGAATTTGCCACACCCATAAATATGTTTATCACTCTTAAATTCACGTCCAGATCAGCACTGGAATAGTACTAAGTACTTAATCAGCTGACACTTCGAAAATACATCTGCAACCAAGATGGCCGACGCTAGATCATGTGACCGGTTCCATACACTAAATTTGTCAAGTTTCACATTTTTACTAATTTTAACTTATTCACTCTAAATGCTGGCCTTCTTTTATTTAAGTATGAGTATGTTTGGAAAACTTAATTTTTGTATTCTTCATTTTAATGCTACTCAACATATTTTCACATTCATTAGTACTTGTTTATTCTTCATCCATGCCTAGCTTTATTGTTTATGGCTTACAAGGCTTTGATGTTTGACGGACAGGACAAAATGCATAATGTTTATATAACTGCTACTGATGGAGCGAAAATGGACAAGTGATGCTAATTAAACTGTCTATTAACCCTCAGTTTGTGTCACTGGTTTTTGAGTATCTGTTCGGCACAATTCGACCTATTCGGCGCCCCAGACAAGCAATGATTTGTCAGAGTTACGTCACATGACAATAGGAGCAAAATTCCAAGATCCGCAGATAGCTGTCAACATCCATATTTTTATGATCTGAACCGGGTTATGTTTATAGACGATATTTTTATGATCGGGACCGGATCAAAGTAGCAATTAAAAAAAATTCCAGCAATACTGGAATAGCTATCGAAACTCATTTTAGTTTACAGTAGAATATCCCAAATAAAATTTTTAAAAAAAATTTTTACAACTATATTTCGGGAAAATAATAAAATATTAGATTTACACTGTAAATAAAACATTCGATTTCTACTGTAAATCTACAGACGCATATTGTTATCTACAATATAATTCATACCATCCCTATCATTGCAAGAAATCAGGTTCTTGTAGTCAGCTATTACGAATTACTAAAGACGCATTCATTCGTATCCATTTTAATGACTAATGAGGCTACCCACCTCACACTTTAACAGAATCTTTAACTCAGTGCTGTCCAACATGCGGCCCGCGGGCTCATTTTAAATGGCCCGCCAGAGCTCGAGCAATTTTTTGTGCATTTATGTGAAAAAAAGTCAATGGCCCATGGGCGCCCGCAGCATGGGTCAAGGGGGGGTCACATGACCCCC
>JAECUM010092902.1:0-255295 GCA_016617855.1 Megalonaias nervosa
ATTTGTAAAAGCATATTTAGAAGTGTCTGGGATTTAATTCTCAATACTGTAAGCGTCTTAGGAATTTTCACTTTGTTTTCAACGGAAGAGATAATGTTTTGAATTTTCAAAACTTGTTGTTTCGCTTCTTTCTCAAAACTTGTTGTTTCGCTTCTTTCTGTGTCTTAGTTTAAGACCATAGAAGTCGTAACATATCAAGAATTTCTATTTGTTGCGTAGAAAGAAAAACAAAAAATCTTCATAAATAATAATAATAATAATAATAATAATAATAATAATGTGGACTTAAAACAGCACCTAATCTTTAGAAGCCCTAAGCACTTTACAGTATCAGATAATAAATAGAAACATATACAACAACAAGATTACAAAAACGAAAACCATGAAATTACAAAATAAAAACATACTGACAAAAATAAGGGCATTGATCATTATTAAGTCTTTAAGTCTTTTCTCGTAGTCGAAATAGATGAGTTTTAAGAGCACTCTTGAATGAGATCAGTGTCCTTATGTCTAAGATCTGTGGGCAATTCGTTCCACGTAACTGGGCCCTGCTACGCAAAAGAACGTTGCCCGTATGACTTCATTTTAACAGTGAGAATAACGAGAATGCGAGTGTAGTCGTCGGAGTGTAAGTTGTAAGAAAGTGTGTATACTTTGGTGAAGTCAGATAGGTATATTAGACCGGAGCCAGTCAATGAAATGTAGCATAGTGAACAGATTTTATGTTTGATTCTGGATCAAACGAGTAGCCACTGAAGGTTATAGAGCAGGGGGAGGTGTGCTAGGTTCTTCGTCTCTAAGGATGATCCGAGCATCCGTGTTTTTTAACTTTTTGAATTTTCTGTAGTAGATACTGAGACGAACCAGATAGAAGTGAATTGCAATAGTCCAGTCCTGAAAGTGCTAAGGAACACATAAGTGTTTTAGTGGCATCAACCGAAAGAAAATTGCGATTGGAGCTGATGTGTCTCAGCTCCAGATATGCAGCGTTGCATATGTTCATTACATGTTGGTGTAATGAGAGCCTACTGTCGAGAGTGACATTTAAACTTCGTACTATGTAAATTTAATGTTGGCGTTTTGCTAATACTTATTGTTTGAGGTAAAGGATATGAATGAGAAAGTCTCTGCATGGTGACCAAGATGGCTTCAGTTTTATCATCATTCATCTACAGCTTATTATATGTTATCCATGACTTCACATCGGAAATGCACCTCTCTATGCTTTGGACGGTATCTTCAGCTTCAGCTGGGAAGCTAGAATTGTATATTTGAGTGTCATCAGCGTACAATTGGTGAGACACTGGATGCTCATCCACGATTCATGAGAGCTGCTGAATATATACAATGAAGAGAACGGGGACGAGAACAGGGCCTTGTGGAACCAACCTGGTTGGAATGTTTCATTTACTGACACAGTTTGTGTCTTTTTGGATAAGTAGGAAGTGAACCGTAGTAAGGCTGTATCGTGAATACCAAATGCATGCTGGTTGTTGTTGTTGTTGTTGTTATAGGGTTTAACGCCATTTTTCAGCACAAGATAGGCTATACATGGCGGCCAGTATTAATGGTGGAGGAAGAACCCTGGAAAACCCGGGGAAGAACCACCGACCCACGAGAAGCTACTGGCAGGCTTTCTCACATACCCACGTTAGCCGAGCCTGGACTCGAACTCACGCAGACAGAGGTGAGATGGCAGTGATCTGTAACGATCAGCGCTTTAGACCACTCGGCCACTCGGGGCCCCCCAAATGCATGCTGGAGACGGTGAAGTAATATATCATGGTCTGTGGTGTCAAAAGCCGCAGACAAATCAAGAAGGGTCAGGACAATAATCTCTCCACTATCCAAAGCAGACAGAAGGTCAACAGTTTTTCCTATTAACTATTCTCAGAAGGACAGTTTCAGTATGGCGAGGGGGATATGCAGGTTGTCCATTACTAAAAAGACTATTTGAATTCAGATCAGATACAAGTTGAGAGAGAAGACCTTTTTCTAAGATTTTTGTAACGAATGAGAGGTTAGAAACAGGTCGGTAGTTCTTTAACTCGTTCGGGTCAAGTGTCGCTTTCTTCAACAGAGGCTTAAAAACAATGGCAGTTTTGAAAAATGATGGGAATTCCCTGAATGAGAGAGAAGTATTGATAACATCGGTTAATGACGGCAATATTGAATCTAAGCACTCAAGCAGCAGTGACGTCGGAACCGGATCTAGTTCACGACTTTGTGGAGCTCTTCCTCACAACTGTATGTAACTAATCCATGAAGACAGGATCAAATGCTATTAAAGGTTGCCATGCATAGTCTGCATCACAAATGCATGAAAGAATTGATATTTTGTTTACGTAGAAAGTAAACAGTAGAATCACGGAAACGGTACATTTTTAGAGAAAATAAGCAATTTTCATGAAAACACTTTCGTGACGAAAAATGTACCTTAATATGCTGCTGATGGAAATTTTTCACTAGAAAATGTCCCTTCTTTCATTTAAAGAAATGCAATCAGCAGAATGAATGTCGCTTGGGAAGTTATCATTGCACGTACATTTTTTCACAAGTTACATTTTGCCGGAAAGAAGTGTATACTCTCCATGCCACATTTTGCCCCATACGTCATGCCTAAATTTGCGGTAATTAAAAACATCTGAGTATTTTGTACTTCACTTCTGCAGCCGCACTATTGATTATCAACACGTGTCTATGCATGTTGTAGTATTGCTTGACAGCAGAAGAATTCGTCTCCGCATTAAATGTATAAGAAAAATTAAAAGCAAATTGTATGTGCTTGCACGGAAACGTTTTCTTTTCCTTCCAATATCACCACAAAATCGCTTAGAATATTCATAATAACAATCTACCGAACATAAGTGTCTCACCTTTTTATTGCCTGGTTCTAGTGTTTGCAGCTACTATTTTCTGATCACGTGATTCACACAGAGTTTGATAACTGTACTCAGATGAACTTAGGGGAGATATTAAAAGTCAAAGATTTATTTGCTGTTGTTTAATATGGTTAATATATAATTAAAGGAGACTATATTCAGTATTGAAAGGATTGATGATGATAATGATGATGATGATTATAACGATGATGATTTGTAGAATCAATGCATACCACAACAATATTATATGTATATATCAACATGTATCCATCTGGATGTCTGTATGTATGTTACTTAAAAAAAACCGATATATCTTTCTGTGTGCATGTAGGTCTGTCTCTTTTGTATAAGTGTGTAGGTTGAAATCGATCTTCTTTGAATGACAAACGACCAGCAAAGTATTGGCCATATGACACTAAACAAATAAGTGAATCCTCGTAATTTTTTAAAAATTTGACAACATAAACCAAAGAACATCAAGAATGGGCAAAGGTTGGTAGAGATCGCATTGTATAGTGAAGATATTATGCAACATTTACTTGGTATAAATGAAAGAAATAATAATTAGTGCAATTAATTAATGCTGATGAAAATGCAAGGTAAAAGAACTGATTTTTTTTAGAATCAAACTGCATTTTTATCGTATCGTAAATTATTTGTGATTGTTTTCAATCCATTTACAGTTTAAATATTTTAAGTTATTTCGAAATATTTGGATAATGTGCAAATTTGACATTTTTCCTGAGATCCATTCAATAAACTTAACAAAAGTGTTGACAACTGGTTAAAGTTGTTAAATATGCTTAATACAACTATAATTGGACTGGTACCCTGTTTTAATTAATATATGGTTCCATTAGCTACATTGGACTGGCACACTTTTCAGGTTATTGCATCTCTCTCTCTCTCTCTCTCTCTCTCTCTCTCTCTCTCTCTCTTCGTCTCGTCCGCTTAAATATTGTAAGTAGTAACAACCGCATAGGACGTAGGCTGATAAATGCAGTTATGCATATATACTATCTTTTTAAGATCACTAAGGCTGAGAGTAAGAATGTGAAAAAAAACCCATAAAGAATCTATAGGTAGGAGCTTGTCCAATCAACCATCTGTTATATAGGAGTCTGTGGGTATTTTTTATAAATCGGTAGTTGAATAGGTTTACTTAAATCGATCGAGATATGAACACGAATTCTATATTAACTAATAATTATTCTCTACGATTCTGACTACCAGACTAGATCAAATACGGTACAGAGATCCCCTCACCCCATCCACTTCCGTAGAACAATATTATTTACATGTTAATTATTTCACGTACTCAATATAAACTGTGCTTAAGCATATCAGTTTATGATAAAACCTGTGATACAATCGCCGTTTTGTTTGAACAACAACAATACACCCAACTGATCGAGTGGTTACCAACTGAAAAAATTGAGTGACTCCGTTGCTGCGTTAGTAACATGCATGCTCTAGATAAGTATATACATACCATTAGTCAATGTATTGTTTCGCAACAGCCGAGCTCCTTTTAGTTGCTGTTCCTCAAGGTAATAATGTACATTCTTACCATTAGTGCGCAAATATATTATGCATTTGACCCGATATACTGCACACCTACCTCTTCGATATCCAGTCGATGATAATTCCAAATCAACCCGTCCGCTTAGTATAAGATTGTGGTGTGGGGTAAGTTAGACATTGATATATCTAATGTTACTATAAATAGACACAAGGCAAAGAATTGCCGAGCAAGGCAATATCATGTCTGTAGCTTCAGCAATGTATTCCATGCAGACAATTGGACGTGCATATGGTACAATGAGTGCGATACAGAGTCAATAGCTGTGTTTATATTTACTCCATGGGCGTACGTTGAGGGGGATCTTACGCTCCGCTCCGGATTTCGTAAGAATCCATGGTGAAAAATTCCTGCTGACGCCCATGGTTGACTCTAATAATGCCCCCAAATTAAGCAGGAAAGGAAAAGCACAGAAATGAAATACAAGATCATACTGCAAAATATCTTCAAAATCGTTACCTAGTGTTGACTCCAACATAAAAGAAAATGTTCTTAACTGAAAAGATTTGGTTTTGTGAACAATTAATTTTAATGAAAACTAATTCGAGAAAACAAAAACACCGATTTAGTCGTGACATTATTTTTCTTAAATGAATACAACGCCTTTGTAACAGTAGCCCAATATTATATATTTAGTCCTGGAAACTCGGGTATTGTGTGAACTTCAGTTAAAAACACCGTTGTCTGACATTTTAATATCACTTGAGATAGCTTGAGTTCTGTTGAATGCAGAAATTTACTTCCATTTATATATGGAAATTTTTTATTCTGAATTAAAATTTAATGGACCTTATTTTTTCTTAACAGTTAATAAGATTTAAAATTGTCGTTTCAGTGTTTTCATTCTAAGCAAGAAATTTAAAGGTGAAGTTCAAATCCAGGGGTGCACAACTTTTTTCGGCCAAGGGCCAGATTGCATTTTCTAAGACCACTCGAGGTCCGCAAACACGACGTTACATGTTCTATACAACAGCGACTTGGTAAATGAAATTAACGTTAATAAATTTTGTAATAACTGCTGCTTGACATGAATGTTTTATATAATTTTATTTTTAATAGCCCAATGGATTTCTAACATCTTTAATATAATTACTGTTCACGGGCCAGATTTGTGTTGTTTTAATTTGCCCTGAGGGCCGGACAGAACATGTTCGCGGGCCTGATCCGACCCGCGGACAACGGGTTGTGCACCCCTGTTCTAATCTATATTCAACCTATATTATATGGGTTCTTTGACTGTACATGTTTTTTCTTCATGATATGTGCGTCATCGAACGACGACAGAGCCGATAGAACATGCCCCCACCCCCCCAACCCCTTTTTTTTTCTTTTCTTACAGTACTCTATATTGAATCAGTTTCCGTTTAATTCTGTGTCGGACGTCGTTTGTGCCAAGAGGCAACCACGTATTACGATCTGTTATTGCTTGACTCACGGCACTAACTCAGTTCCGATAGCAAAACTATGCAAACACCATGATATTAAAACTTCAATAACTTTAAATTTCTGAGTGCTCATAAGCAAACCTATATTTATATCAGTACAAATGCATCCTGAATTACAACTTCTGTGTAGAGAAAAGGATATGAGCCGCTGCATTTTCTGGACCTACAAGTAGTTGAAACATGTGCTTTCAATTCCGCACCAAAGAGTCGGGCGCTAATTTCAGTTATGAGTATTCCAAATTCAAGACTGTTAAAGGACTGAAAGCCCATCAATAAAACAATGTCTCTATTATTTCAGACACAACTAGGATAAACTCTCAAAAGATTCTTTTCACTAAAATCTATTTTTCATTATCAACCAATCCTGGCCAGCCAAACCCAGATATACTCTATTTTATCTTCACTCATTTCAAGACTGGTCCCCATTTTTCATGACGTGAGTCCTATGCTGTAACGGAGGCCGGCAGGGTCCACAGTTGGAACATCTTTGATCTTTTCCATCAGGTCGAGGAAAACCTTGCATGTAATTCTTCACCATTAAGAAATATATTTTTACCTACTTTTGTTCATATAGAACAATATGGCGGCGGAAGGAGATAAAATCACATCTGGAACATTGTCGGCCTCTGCTCTCGTAACATATGTGATGTACTCCACCGTTATTTCACCACCTGACAGAAATGGCTGAGCGATGTTCCGATCGCATGGTTCAGTGTATAGCACCGAATTGTTCCAATCAACTAATAAATTTTTTTTTTTTTTTTGTGCCTTTCTTGGTAAAAATTATTCCTCTTCACTTGAAAGAAATTATCTTTTATACTTTCGTTTATATAATTTGAATTAACTGAAGTGACTTTTCACTTCATGTCAGTAATATAAAAAACACCTGGAAAATCTTCCGTCATTCATCTGATGAATGATATCACCCCTCTTACAAAAAATAACAAAGACTACCATAAATTGCTTTAGAATATTAACCCTCTGATTCATATCATACGAACTCAATACACACATAGAAGGCAGAATGAGAACAAATGAATGAATGAAGGAATGAATAAATGAATTTACAAGAAAAGAGCCAAACCGGAAATTTCGAAATATTTGAATGTATAAACAAATGAGAATATACAAGAGAATAAAAATAACGACCATTACAAGAGTATAAGATAAACGGAAATCTGACTCATTTTCATTAACAAAGTGACACTTCGTTTCCCATGTGGATATTTTAACTTCAGCTAAACCAGGAATTGATATACAGTTGTAAAGGGTTAATTACAAAATGATGGATGTTCCTTTGATCTGAGATAGACCTACTAAGTATGTATTTTATCTAGTTTTTATGATGGTGTATTTAGACTGGGCAATGATGTTGTTATTGTTGTTGTTGTTATAGGGTTTAACGCCATTTTTCAGCACAAGATAGGCTATACATGGCGGCCAGTATTAATGGTGGAGGAAGAACCCGGGAGAACCCGGAAAGAACCACCGACCCACGAGAAGCTACCGGCAAGCTTTCTCACATAATCACATTGGCCGAGCCCGAGACTCGAACCCACGCAGACAGAGGTGAGATGGCAGTGATCCGTAACGGTGAGCGCTTTAGACCACTCGGCCACTCGGAGCCCCTACTGGGCAATGAAAGAGTTATCTTATTAGGATGTCGTTCTTGAGCGCACACAATAAACTATAAACATAGCCGACAAGGCGCTAATCTCCCCTAAATAGTGGACTTGAAACAAAATAAACCTTTATTTTATTTAATGTGCAAAAACGTGTGTTTTATTTGATTTGCGTATGGTGTTTATTTTATACTTTTGTCTTTTATACACTTTATTATCATTAAACTGGCAAGAAAAAGCAGCTTATATCTAATTTAAATAAGCATCTGTCTCTATGTCTTGCCCTCTGTATCTTTTGATTTGCTAGGAGATTTCTTACAATAACCCTAGTACCAACGTTTTCCATATTACTGAACAAGATAGATCGGTATTTGCCAAAAGCATATTTCAACAATAAAAAACTACAAAACAAACTTAAGTAAATCAGCAATCATCTGCCACCGCAAACATATATACTTTGAACCCCCACCCCCGACTCACACACACGAGCAAAATGCAAGGGCAAAAATGAGCGTCTAGATCTGCAAGTATGTAAAATTGTAGTGTTAAATTATAACATACCCTGAAAGGACGTTGCCATTGAGGTACATTAAAGCAAGTTCAGGTAATCATGGTTGAATGGTGAATGGCATCAGTGACGTCACGTTAAGATAGGTATCTCTGCATAGCTTTACTTATATCAATTGCGTTTTGGGTGGTCAGTCGCTTTTAAAGTCCCAATGAAACTACTGTTTTGCGTTTAATAAACCAAATAACCAATTGTATGTCTGTAATAAAACAAATAAACAATTTGACGTGTTTAATAAGATATGTTTAATGGTATTGTATCGCAAACTTTACTTCCTCAATTTTGGCAAAACTTTTTATGTTTCAGGTAGAATTCCATTTGCAAACTCAAATCAAGTGTTTCCATTGCATTTCTGCGACCAGAAAAAATGAAGACAGCAGTCTTCGAATCCTTCATAGCAGGTGTTTTGATTTGTCCTAGTTCTAGTACACAGAAAGCTTCGACACGCTGCCGCAGGATTGCCCATTAAAGGTAACACAAGTAAATTATCACTCTTATTGACAACAGTGCAACATATCCTGCAAGGAAATAGATGCATGTAGCGATACCAGAAAGGGTAGAAAAGTTAGGAAATAATAGAAATCCTGTTCATATTCCAAAGTAATTATTATAGGTTACTGCATTTATATGGGAAAATATGAACGATTTTTTTTTTTTTACGGATGGATACTGCACGACTTGCGTGAGTGCAGTATCCATCGGAAAAAACGAGTTCCTATTTTCCCATACAAATGCAGTAACCTTTTTATTATATACTCATTTTATTTTTCTACGTAAGGCTTAATTATTAAACAATGCACTACAAGAAACAAGGTAACTAAGTTATGCTGTATTCCAAAATAAATACACAAACCGTATATTCATCAATACACATTAACAATATTAATGCGCGTATAGCATAGCCCAGCAACCTTTGAACTTAGTCGCGCGCTCTACATAAGTTTCAAAAGAATTGTCGTTTTGGTCTACTTAAAATTGAAAGTTAGAGTCATATTGTGAATGAATGCGTATGGATTTTGCTTCTATAATGATCCAACACAATTCTGCTTTTCTGATTATGATGAACTGGATTATTGGGTCAATTCAGTGCAGTAAGGAGAATGGATTTCAGCTGAAAATGTAGGCTACTCGAAATTCCAATACAGTTTCGGTGTGTATCGGGTTTTGCAGGACATGTCAGTTGGATTTGAAAAACTAACTAAAAAAGTACATTTTGAGGAAATTCAAGATGCAAGTATATTTATTACCATTCTTGTTACCAGCTAAGAAAACATGTATATGCCCTGTCACTTATATCTCGCTGTTGGAGGGACCCCAGCTATGACCTGTATCATACAGTGTGTCTTCTATCTCTAGCCGAAAATTGTATCAAAATAGTTACAGGCGAAAATTGAAAAGCAGCTGCTGTGTGACACTCCATTTTCGCATCGGAAATAATACTTTTTCGTCCTCTTGGATTATTGGCTCTGAGGCTCTTAGTTTCCTACCACAACCTTCATTTGCATTTTTTCTCGAATCTAGTGTTTTGACAGACTTTGTAAGATGGTACGTCTCTGATAGATTATGCGAGAGTCCTTGTCCCCCATATGCTTTTCTATGTTATATTTTTTAGACCCTAGAGGGCATTCGTCATAGTCTTATCCATCCTATTTGCGAAAAGATATGAATATTCTCCTAATATCTGTTTCAGAACGGTATTTTCAATTCCTGCGTCTCTCACGTTTGTTATTGACATTGCGAATGTCACGTTTGCTTGTTTGAAAGTTTCGTTTATGACTCAATGAACTCGTCCACATCATTAACTTTATCATCTATACTTTCAAATGGACGAAACAGCTGCTTTAGTTCATTCACTAACAAACCGAATCAACCAAAACCTAAAACCTCTACTACACGAATGTACACTGTTTGTTTACAAAGTAGTTCCTAATACACTACACTATCTTAAGGCATACGTGTTGTGAACGCGCGTGCAATCTGAAGATGTTTATTCAGTATCGTTAAATATTGCACAATTCTGAGATGTAAAGTTAACGGAGACAAAATTGAGCATATAATGATGCATATTATTCTGAAAAGTTGTGATACAGATATTTGTTATATGACTCAAACGACTCTTATTATATGACTCTCAAGGTAAATACTGTTGAAATTCTGTTTGATAAATAGACATGTTGCATTTACGATGGTGTTGAATGTGGGGCGTACTTCATCACTACTCACAAAGACGATAATTCAACACTTGTAATGGCGAAAATCCACTTAATTGAAAGTAATAAAACAAACAATTATTATTATATAATGTTGCGGACACTATGGAAAAGACCTCGGCCATGTTTCATTTGCAGGGTACATACGTTCACACTTAAAACTGCGATAACCGCTTAACTCGATAAGTTTGAGTCTAGCCTCATTATGCTATTGTTCAAAGCACTTTATATGTTGCAAGGGAAAGCTGAGATCCTGTCATTCGACACCATTCATGTCTCAGACATGCAAAAGGGAAAACTTAGGAATCTAGCTAGGGACGTCGGTCCAAGATCTTCTGCCCTGTTTGATAAAGGAAGTAAAACTGGGAGACAGAAACTGACCCACTTCATGGTAGTGGTGGGAAAGGTGTATTGTCCCCAAGAAACTTCGATATGATAGTTCAAGGGGGAAATACAGTGTCGGGGACGGGATTTGAACCGTTTTAGGTAGGCGGGGAGATTCTCGTACCCTGATTATGGAAATACCCTAAAAAATGGGTAAGGGAGGGGAAAGCTCGAGGTGTGGAAACTTCTTATCCGTCCCTGTAGGAGGAAGTACGACTCAGAGTCTGACCCTGACCGAACCTCAATGGAGCTCAACCAGGAGATATAGTGAGAGAAGGAGTTAAGACCTCTTTCACGCTCTGATCATCGCGGACGGGTGGGAGGGGATCCTAGTTTCTTAGTAAGGATATCCAACATACGTCTTCTCGTAGGATGGGAGTACATGTCCTAACCAAGCAGGCAGGGAAAAACTTAAAACTTAAAACCTTGACAGAACAAACCAAAGAGCAACCCTGACTAAATTATTTATTTGCTCTAATATTTATTAACACATACACTGAATATACACTTTTGGGTGGACTGGGAAAACAGAAAAGAAAACACATATTTAGATAAACAGGGTGTCATCTCACAATTTCAAACCAGCTTTGTGCTGGGGAGAATATGTGAGATGTCAAGAAAAGGGAAAACTTAAAACCGGTCATTCTCCATTATACAGCATGTATCCAGTTTTCATCACAAACTAAATCACCCAAATTTGTTTCAGTTCCCACCGTCCAAGTCATCCTTCAAGAAAAAGTACTTATTAAACTAATTTTTTTTCAACAGAGATTCAGTTGATCTTCGACCCCAATATGATTAAAGCTTAGTCTGTCACTCTTTCTATTTAGCACATTCTTCTTTTGATAATTATTCCTTCAGGAAGTAACAACCTAAGTAATATATAGCGTGATTTTAGAAAATAGTCATACTTTATAGACCATACTCTCTCTCTCTCTCTCTCTCTCTCTCTCTCTCTCTCTCTCTCTCTCAATTTACCCACACATTTCTGTTTGAAATAACCCTGCTTAATACATATGACTTCGTTAACCTCTTTTTGATACATTTCAAACAACACGACTCAAAATTTTACCGCGACATTAGAATCTCTCTCTCTCTCTCTCTCTCTCTCTCTCTCTCTCTCTCTCTCTCTCTCTCACACACACACACACACATATGCACACACATAATTGAAGTGAACAGGCTCAGAAAAAATATAAAATCCTACAATGGAATTTTACTTACAACATGTCAAATTATTGCAATTAGAGAATGAATGTTCAAATAAAAAAGCGTGCTTACATATCATCCTTGGATCATTGCGTTAACGGTATCGTTTTTTGCTCCAATTTTAATAACACTTCATTTCTGTGTCTAGAAGGGACACTTGATTTGAAAACGAATCATCGTTATCTTGCATTAGATAAACTGCTTTTGGACAATAGGATGTTGAATCTATTTCAAAAAAGGTGATTTCGTTCAAAGTTTAAGCGTTAATGTATTGTCCATTCTAGTAAAACAATTTTAAGTGTTATCGTATGTAATCATTGTAATAAAGCATTATTTAAGTGTTAACGTATGCATCATTCTAATAAAACATTATTTAAGTGTTAAACATTGTTTCATTCTAATATAAGATTAGTTAAGTGTTAACCTATGTTTCATTCTAATCAAACATTATTTAAGTGTTAACATATGTATCATTCTAATGCATATTATATATTAATAACATGTTTTAATAGCTTGCAAATTCGTGGATATCGTGCATTCTTTTTTTCTTTTTTTTTTTATAGCTAATTATGTTATATATGTAAATGAAATAAATGAATAAATTAGTTATTTGGTGCATATTTGAAATATAGCTTTTGCCTTTTTAAATGGAAAGCTTCAGAACTAGACAAAATTTCTTTCTTTTAAATGCGCATGCTGTACGCACACATTGGATTGCCATGTATTTGCATAATTATGAACTTATTAAAACTTTATTTGGATACAAATAAAACCTGATTGCATAGTTGCTGCGCATTTTCTTCATCCTTGTGGTACTGCAACACTATCAAAAGGGCCGTATTGGTTGTTCCGTTCTTCCAAATTGTTCAGACCATGATAATTTTTTAGGCAATTAATTACCTGTTTTGAGGAAAATTATGAATTAGGTACTTCTTTTTTATATAAAAGAGTTTGATTAGTCCATCCGCGATAACACAGAAAGCTATGAAAAAGAGTACATTGTGATTCTTGGTCTGGTCAGTTGCAATATACACACGTTTTGGTTCAGAAGGCATACCATTATAAAGCTATTTGCACGACTTTAAATATATTCTGACAATTGAAAATCAGAATGCAAATGAGTTTATGACACTCTTTGTGATTCCAGAGTGTGTATATCAATGCTAAAACAAATAATATCTGTTCAGCTTTGTATCTGTGGAAATGGTTCATGGATCTCGAAAGTACTTGTATTTAACCTTAGTTGCAAATAACTGATATCTTTTCTCCATATCTATTTGTTAATTTAAATATTTAAAAGAATATCAAAGTTGAATAAAATTGGTTTTTACAAATGAAGTAATGAAGTATTGTAAAAATGTATTCCAACTAGCTCCGACACATCAAGAAAGTTTAATTTTGTATCAGTATAGAAAGTGTGACCTGGTGTTTGAACCTTAAATTTGTCACCATTAGTGCTTCATTATACTCCTTTTAACATTACATTTATGAAACTCCTTTTAACCTTATATTTGTAACCTGTAGTACTGCATTACACACTGCATTACACTCCTTTTAACATTACATTTTGTCACCAGTAGCACTGCGCTACACTCCTTTTAACATCGCAGTTGTCACCAGTAGTAATGCATTACACAACGTTTCACCTAACATTGATCACCAGTAGTACTGCATTACACTCATTTTAAACCCATGTCTTGTACGATAAATTGTACTCTGGAGCAAGCAGATAATGTAACCAGACTTTGCATTACCTTTTTGAGTTGCTACAGATACAGATAAAGAAAATTAATTAAATAAATTAAACTCTTCAAAGTATCACAACAATCTTTTTCTCTAATTTGTCTGTTGATTAGCTAACCAGAGTACAACGTTCCTTTCATTCAGTAGAAAGCGGAATTGAGACCTAAAAAGAAAGCAAAATGTCAGCTTGGTTTGGCTTTTGACATTCGCATAGGATAACAAAACAAACGTGTACTTCATAAGGTTCCTGAATAGTCACGTGCTCTAACAGTTCCAGCGATTTCTTTCAAACGCAGCTATTTCCAGAATTTGCATCATGACCTATGCTGATATTTGGGTTTGTTAGCCCAGTTTAGCGCCTAGCACAAGTAATATAGCATTGGTGTACCTGAACGTAAGTCTGTAGAAACTTAACAGAAATATAGAACATAGTGTAGTGATGCTTACTTCTCCTGAACGAAGATCAGATAGAAACGGGTTTTCACTTAAAGACTTCTGAGATGTATATGGTCCTAGATTAAACTGGTGCCGATGTGACCTACTACTGGGGAAAAATAGCGGCCGTCTTGAAAAAATTCTTTATATCACATCTTCTAAGTGCAAATAATGCCGAGAGAGTATAAGCTATTGAATACGTCGCGATGCATGTTAACACTGTAAGCAAGGGCTTGGCGCCATTATGGCTGCCAGCTAATACCCACCCCGGCGCTAGGGGGCATTTTGGCCCTAGGAAAGGCACAAGCAACCGGTTGGAGCATGAGAGCGGGGACAACAAGAACAACTTTATTATTAATCTATGATGAACAGACTTCGGTCGTGGACCAAGATGATAATTGCTGGTCCGAGAAGAGACGTTGAGACCAGAAAGAACAGGAATAAGAAACGTAAAGAGAGGAGGAAATCAGTACTTATAAGGGCTGCTGACCATCCTACTACGAAAATACGAATGCGTATAATAAACCCATATAATATTAAAGATTCGGTATCTTTCAAGACCAAACCTGTATCTCACTGCATGAAAACGTCTTCTCTAAATGCTTCTATGTTGAGAAAATCGCGCGCGCGCGCGCGTGTGTGTGTGTGTGTGTGTGTGTGTGTGTGTGTGTGTGTGTGTGTGTGTGATTTGGATTTTTATCGTAGCTTTCACAATTTTAGTCATATCGCTACGATGTTGGCAGTGTGAAAGTTTAGCACTGGGGCATCATGCCGCAGACATGTGACATCATGTCCCACCTAGTCCGATTATCCTTACACCAGGCCGACCAGTCCTAACACTAACCTCATAATGCTGAGCGCCTAGCGAGGCAGTGGTCAGTATCATTTTTATAAGTCTTTGGCATGACTCAGCCGGGTTTTAGCCCGCGACCTCCCGCATCCGAGGCGGACGTTCTAGCCACTTAGGCCATTGGAGCGGTCAGAAAATCATTTGAGCCTCGGTATGTATTGAGCTATATGTGCTTGAAACATATTTCACCCATTTTGAATAAATCTCTACTTTCACTATTGGACTACCTAAATTGCTAAATATAACTAGTTAAAAAAAATTAACAGTGGTTAGGGATTATATCTCCATTTAACTTCCACAATTGACGTCTTTCCCGATTCAAAGGATGCCAACATATTAGTTAGTTTGTTACGTATATGTAATTTAATTACTTGTGTGATAGTTTTAAATTCTTTTTTATTGTATTTTTGTTTCATTACATTTTATTGTAATGATAATTTTCACTGGATTTGAATCTTTTTTCGGAAAATTCACTTCTCAGTTTTGAACTGATTAGAACATAAAGGTTGCTTTATCACTATTTTTAGCTCACCTTGGTTGAGACTTTTGTAAACATTGAATGAAAACGATTAGCTATTACCAAAGTCATGTTCGGCCCACATGTTAGCTAAGTTGTAAACAGTCTTTCTTTTTTTTTTTATTTATTTCCAGCGTGAGAATCTAATTCTAGCTTGGGTTATTTTTGCCTACGTGTAAAATGGCATTTTTTTTCCTGCGCTGTTCAAATTAGTGAATCACGTAGCCCCGTCACGTGAGCCACCATGTGATCTAAAATCATCGCGGGTTAAAACAGATGTTTTCTAGTAGATTTATCAGTCGTGTTTTTACACCTTTAGAGCTCAAGGTGTTTTGATGTTGATGACAGTTTGTTTTGAAGTTCATCTATTTTTTGGGATTTAATAATTTATATTCTCTGGAAAACAACACAAGTGATTTTCTTTATAAAAATTCTGGGACAAAGACATTTAGTGAAAATTTATTCTGGAATTCTAAATGGGAACATTATAAATTGGGATTCAACGAGGAACTGTTGCCATCAGTACAACAACCTCATCTGACGTCATCGCCTTCCATATTGGAACTTCATCGAGATTCGAACCTGGATTCAATTAGAACTGTTTAGTGATAGGAGTTATATTTTTCGATTGTAGGATTAATGTTTGGATTATATTCACAAACCGTAAGTCCTATTTCATATTTTTATCTTGTTTTCTAGGGAAATAAATTATTTTGTTAAAACTTACAAAGCTTGTTGGCTTCACTCATTTCTTTTGTTACTTTTGTACGAGCCTACACGTAAGAAAAGAAAATTGGGTGCTCGTCGGGGATATATGAATTTTGGCTAAAATATTTCAGAAAATTGTTTTTTGAAATTTAAATTTCCCTAGTTTTGAAATCCCAAGTACTATTTTACATTTAGTTTGAAATCTTTTGTGAAAACAACAGGCTTTTTTCACAATGTCATCAAAAGTGGAGACTTTTCTTTCTAGTCCTACTCAGCAGCAGTTGGATATTATATATTTACGCTTTCACTGTCCATGTTAATTTCCAGTAACGATAAATTTTTTCATTATATGGAATGCATTTACATTCTTCCATCACTAATGTAAAATATCATTGTGATTTAAATTTGCTGTAGGTATCAATTGGAAATTATGGTATCACCATGATTCTAGAGCATTAATTACCCAGCGTTTTTATAATGTTTTTTTTAGACGTTCCTCGTTCTCTCATATCAACTTACTAAAAAGCCATTTTCCTTATAAGTTGGAAGCGTTTTGCTCCATTGCATCTTTTGTCCTGTCTTTTATTTCTTCTTTCTCCCTCTTCTGGATAAAAATAATCCGATATGTAGAGGTACGTTTTCTGCAAATATTCTTCTTTTGGGATGTGCGTCTCAGATTATCTTAATGTTTATATGGAATCAAGAGCTTCTACTGTAACAATCGTAATTGTTCAAATACGTAATCAGTATTCCTGTACGCTATTTACGGAACTCAAATCCGACGCGCCGTTTTGGAAATCTGGAAGTTTGACTTAGATTATATGCTGGTCTAAATGTTTGACATACACTTTATGGTGAAGAAAGTTGTGTTTTTACAAGGACAACACTCCATTTGAGTTTACTGGAATTTTATATTTCTTCATATTATGCAGTAGTACTCCTTTAAACCCATAACAGCAACAACCACTACAGAATCCTCTTGGCTTGTTTCGAACATGCTGTTTAACCCGAACTACCTAGTCTATCTGACTGTATCATGTGCCATCACAAAGGCTATCTGGAAGAAAAGAGTGTACGTGGAAAGGCATCAATGTCTGAAGAGAGAAATGTATGTATGTATGTATGTATGTATGTATGTATGTATGTATGTATGTATGTATCCGTTGTCGTCAAACTGAATGTTAAACCGTAACCCCTTCTAATGTGATAGCATTTAAGGTTATATTAGTGTATATATAAACACTTCCTACTATTGTGTGTGACAGTATATTGGTATGATTGTGTGAAACACTTCTACCCTTTTCGATTCAAAGTGGGTGTGTGTGTGTGTCCTGGATAGTAATCAAAAAGCGGGTGCTGGATTGTATATGTGGTGTGTTTGGGTTGCAGTAAAATGCGGGTGCTGGATTGTATATGTGGTGTGTTTGAGTTGCAATAAAATGCAGGTGCTGGATTGTATAAGTGGTGTGTTTGGGTTGCAATAAAATGCAGGTGCTGGATTGTATATATGGTATGTTTGGGTTGCAATAAAATGCAGGTGCTGGATTTTATACGTGGTGTGTTTGGGTTGCGATAAAATGCAGGTGCTGGGTTATATATGTGGCGTATTTTGGTGTAATAAAGAAACAAGTGCTGGATAGTACTTACAGATTTTAAAAGTACATGTTCTCATTACGTTTTCAACATGTAAACGGCCCATAACGATCACAAAATTAACATTACAGTTTTCTTGTCTTGGCTCTATAAACTGTAGACCCTTTTTTACCTTCTTCATTTTAACATTACCGTTCCGGTTTGTCCCCATAAACTGTCGACCCTTCCTTCCTGCACCATTTTAACATCACCGTTCAAGTTTGCCTACATAAACACATTTGTGCCTATAATGTCATTCCCATGTTAATCCTATGGCATATTTCATTTGTCCCCGAAGAGTCCCTCGCACATTAACCTATGAGGCCTGTATATATGATTTGTCCCCCAAGGATCCCCTGCATACTAACTTTTTGGATTAGATAATTATGATTTGTTCCTCAGTTTTCACATCATATTAATACTTCCGTTGATGGTTCATTTTACAACTGGTTATGTCCGGTTTGTTCAGTATTCAACAATTGAAAAAGATTCTCAATCACGTCTTCAACAGGGGTCACTTTTCAATCTTACACAGGCACAGCTTGGAACAATGCGCACACAAACAACAGTAAACTTGGCTGTGTATATGTATTAGATTGTAGTACTCATAAAAAACGTTCTCTTCTGGTGAAGACATACAGAAAGAAGGTTTGACTAGTCAATGTACTTGGATTAACATCGGACATCGGATTCATTTTTTTATGAATGAGCTTTTGTCAAGTCATCTTTTATGTAATTTTTTTCAGAGATCCTCGTATACGTTACGTACTAAAAGAAAACGATGTTCATTTTCTACAAGTCTAAAACCATTCTTCTCACAAGATGAGAAAATTCTATCAGATATATCCAAACCATGATATCTGCTTATCATTATCACTAAATCATAACACGGGCATCGAAATGGAAAAATTGCATTTCTAAATTTTAACTAAAGTCCTAGAAATAAAAATGATTTAAGGATTTAATAGATAGTTTTAAAGCACATGTAACTTCCTTGCGTTGTACCTATAATTTCTCAAAATCATTTTTGCATTATGCAATTTTTAACTTTTTGCTGAAATATCTTTATGAACTGTGGGTCCCCTTCTAACTCCGAATAAATATAAGCATTATATCGTATGAACTGATGTATATATATGTACTCTTAACTTGGAAGTCCTTTTCAAATGCAGTAAAATCATTGTCACGGATGAATAATTTTGACCTGCTCTCAAGTTTTGATTTAAACTGCCAATTTCACTTTCAAGTAATGGTTTTTTTCCTGATATCTAGATACCTGACTTAATTTTATATACCGAATAAAAGCAATTTAAGAATTCTCTGTATATAGTAACAGTAATGAAGCAAGAGTGCAAACGACTTTAACATAAACTAAACTAATATTAGTTATAATTTTGCCAATCTTTCTAGATCTGATAAATGTATAAGATTACCAGAGGGACGTTTGAAAAACTCTTTCTTATACTTTATCATGGGCCAGTTGTAAAAAGCCGATAGAAATGTTCGATTAAATGCATTTTAGCATAATATCACCGGGCATTTACTACAAGCTTGTAGATTCTATTTCTACTCTCTTCTCATTTGGTGTCTCTTTTAGATGTTTCGTTGTCTCCACAACTAAAAGCCACATAAGAAATCAGTTTTATAGTTGATGATAATTCTGTCAGTAAAATGTTTCATATTACATACATAAATATACTTCATTAAAATTGGAGTAAGGTAAAAAAAAAAAATGAATTCTTAACTGATACAGGATTTGCACTGACAGAGCTGTAAATACTTTCAGCATAGCATGCTTTCCTCCAGCTTTTTAAGGCAAATTTTAATTTTTGAACTTGAAATTTTCTATACATATATATTAATGATTCATAAAGCAGTGCAAGTAAAAAATAGCACAAAGGTCGATGAAATTTCAACCAGAGGCCTTTTAAAAATGAGAAGTTTACAAGATCTAACATTTGCATTGCTATATGATATTGTGCACTTTGTGACTGGATTAAAGACAAATGTTTCAAGAGAAATATATTTATTGATATGTGAATTAATTTTTGTAATCCGTCTCGTAATTCTACTCCCTCCAAACAATAATGCTACAAGCGATATGTGTTGAATCCAGGTTATGGGGATGAATAGTGACCATACAGGGGCAAAACAGGCGAGACACGTCAATCCAAATTTAATAACGAAACCCATCGGTGACCAGCTTGAAATTACGTCACTTCGACGTTTCTTGATTGCTTTTGTATGTGAAAGGACAACACCATCTTGATGTATTATCATTTAAATATTAATATGCATTGATTGAAATCAAATTATAATTACTCTATTTTTGACACAGGTTCACCATTAGCACATCGTGTAATGCTAATAGGTGGAATGGACGGTAATGGAGAAGGCTCCTCTAATTGAACAATATGTACGATGCATTCAAAGTAAGTGTTGACGATAAAATGTTGGCAATTGGTGCTGTGTCGCTACCGAACGATGACATAGCTGTTATCATCGAGTTGATTGAACAAACTTATTTTCGATTTTTTTCTCTATGATTCGTCCTGCAACATAAAAAGCAAGAATTCGTTTCAATCTAGAACAAACAATGAGAACCGAGTTTGGAGCCTGTGTCATTTGGAATACAGAAAGATAGCCATGTAGATTTCCAATCAAAAACAGATACTAAGTCTGTCATTGGTGTTATATGTAATTAAATTACTTGTGTGTTAGTTTTAAAATTCTTTTTTATTTTAATTTTGTTTCATTACATTTTATTGTAATGATTATTTTCACGGGATTCGATATTTCTTCCAGTAAATTCAGTTTTTATTGAACGTAAAAGGCATTATATTAGCACTATTTTAGCTCACTATGGTTCATAGATTTTGTAAACATCGAATGAAGACGATTGGCTCTTGTCAAGGTCATTTCGGCACGCATGTTAGCTGAACTGTAAACAGTCTTTCTTTTTTTTTTATATATTTTCAGTGTGAGAGGTTGGTTCTTAGATAGGGCTATTCTTGTCTACGTTCTAATTTTCATTATTTTTATTGCGCTGTTCAAATTAGTAAATCACGTAGCCCGTCACGTGAAGCACCATATGATCTAAAATCGAGGCTTAAAACAGCCAATTTCTACTAGTTTGAGTGAGTTGTATTTTAAACCTTGAGGGCTCAAGAGGTTTCAATTGTTGTTGCCAGTTTGTTTTGAAGTTCATCTGTTTTTGGGATTTAATAGTTTATTCTCTAGAAAACTAAACAAATGTACTTTTTATAAAAAGTTCTGGGAGAAAGAAATTCAGTGGAAATTTATTCTGGAGTTTAAAGGAAACATTATAAACTGGGATTCATTCGAGGATCTGTTACCATCAGTACAGACATCATCTGACATCATCGCCTCCATATTGGAATTTCATCGAGATTCAAACCCGGATTCTATTAGAACTGTTTAGTGATAGGACTATTTTTCAATCATAGGATTAAATTCTGGATTATATTCACAAACCGTAAGTCCTATTTCTAATTTTTACATTGTTTTCTAGGGAAATAAATTATTTTGTTAAAATATACAAGGCTTGTTGGCTTCACTCATTTCTCTTGTTATTTTTGTACGGGCCTACACGTAACAAGGGAAAATTGGGGTTTGCTCGTCCTTGGATATTTGAATTTTGGCTAAAAAATTTCAGAAAATTGTTTTTTGAAATTTAAATTTCCCTAGTTTTGAAATTCCAAGTACTATTTTTTACATTTTGTTTCAAATCTTTTGTGAAAACAACAGGCTTTCATTCACATTGTCATTAAAAGTGGAAACGTTTCTTTCTAGTCCTACTCAGGAGCAGTTGGATAGTCTGAAAAAAGATGAGTTGCTTGAATTTGCTAGAAAGTACGATCTTTCTGAAGCAAAATCTTTCTTAACGAAACAAGAAATTAAAAATATTTTGATTCAATATTTGGTAGAGAAGAATGTTCCTGACAAAAGTGTAAGTCAGTATCAGATTCTGACATAAAAGTAATGGAATTAAAAATGAAAGACAAAATGGAATTGGGGTTAAGGAAGCTCGAGCTTCAGAAAGAGGAGAATGCAGTGGCAATTTGAAAAAGAGGAGAGAGAGAGAGAGAGAGAGAGAGAGAGAGAGAGAGAGAGAGAGAGAGAGAGAGAGAGAGAGAGAGAGAGAGAAGACATACAAATGAAATTAAAATTTGAGGAAGAGGAGAGAGAGAGACAGGAGAGGGAGGAAGATAAACAATTACAATTAGAAGAGAAGGAGAGAGACAGGAGAGGGAGAAAGATAAACAAATGCAAATGGAGTTACAGAAAGAACAAATACAGTTACAAAAAGAACAAATGCACGTACAGGTGCAAACGAGAAGGATGAAAAGGAATTTCAAATTAAAATGAAAGAATTTGAGCTGGCAAGTGAAAAGCACGATCCCACTTTACATACAAATTCAAGTTTTGACATTACAAGAAATGTCAGTTTAGTGCCCCCTTTTAGAGAAAAAGAAGTAGACAAATATTTTATTTATTTTGAAAAAGTTGCTGAAAATTTTAAATGGCCAAGGAAGCATTGGATTCAATTATTGCAATGTGTACTTTTTGGCAAGGCCCGAGTTATCTATGCATCCTTGTCAGTACAGCAAAGTTCTGACTATGATTTGGTTAAGGAGTGCATCTTAAAGGGTTATGCGTTAGTCCCTGAGGCTTATCGGCAAAAATTCAGAAATTATAAAAAAGAAGCTGGACAAACTTTTGATGAATTTGCAAGAGAAAAAGAGCAGTTTTTTAAAAGATGGTGCTTAGCTGACAAAGTTGAACATGATTATGAAAGTCTCGAACAACTCGTATTACTTGAAGAGTTCAAGAACTGTGTTCCTAGTGACATTAAGAATCATCTTGAAGAGCATGAGATCGATATCTTGCTGCTGCAAGTATTTTGTAACTCATAAAGTTCCTGTTGTAAGCAAATCATTCACTCAGCAGTCTACTGGTAGAAAGGTATTTGAGCCTAATACGACTCCTTCTAAAACTCATCCTGGCACAACTTTTAAAAATCAAGCTTCTGATAAACTTGATTCAAAATCCTTGTCTCTTCCTACGTGTACCTATTGCAAGAAAAAAGGACACGTTATTTCTGATTGCTTCAAATTGAAATATAAACATCAGAATCAAGATAGGCCTATCCCAAATGCTCTTATTTCTAAGAGGTCAAGGTCACGGTCATGTATTGAAAGCAATACATTTGTTGGGTATAATAAACCCCAGTCTGATTTTATTATGGAGAATTATGAACCATTCATGTCGAAGGGTTCTATATCACTCTTGGGTGATTTGGCCAATCCTATCCCTATTAAAATTTTAAGGGATACAGGAGCTTCTCAGAGTCTTTTATTATCAGGTACTTTGCCTTTTTCTGAGACGTCTTCTTCTAATGAGAGTGTTCTCATTCAGGGAGTAGAGTGCGGCTTTGTTAATGTTCCTCTCCATTCTGTAAATTTGTCATCAGACTTAGTTTCAGGACCTGTGACAGTCGGTATAGTGCCTACTTTACACGTTGAGGGCATTCATTTGTTACTAGGTAACGACCTAGCTGGAGACAAGGTTGTGGTTAATCCACTTGTAACTGACAAGCCTTCTTTGGATCAGAAAGTTGATCCTATTGAAAAGACTTCCCTGATTTATACCCAGATTGTGCAGTTACCAGAGCTATGGCAAACAAAGCTCTTGAGAATGATTTTGATAAGGAAAATATTCTTTTAGCTGACACATGTATTGGTCAGGCTTTTAATGAGGTCACTTTCACTCCTTGTTTGGATCAATCAAAACGTATTGATCACAGTGATCCTCTTTTAACTATTCATTCTCTTTTATCTAATCAGGGTGATAAACGACAATCACTTGCCGTCGAACAGGAGAAATATCCTGAGATCTCCTGTTTGTTTCAGAGGGCCATTAGTGAAACTGAAGTCACTGAAATACCTATCTGTTATTTCATTAAAATGGAATTCTTGGGAGAAAATGGAGACCTCCCGAGGTACCTGCTGGTGATGAGTGGTCAGTGAACTATCAGATTGTAGTTTCAAAATCTTACAGACATAATACCTAGTTTGGCCCATGAAACTCCTCTGGCTGGTCATTTAGGAATAAATAAAACTTATCACAAGATCTTAACTCACTTTTATTGGCCAAAAATCAAACGTGATCTTTGTAAATTTTGTATATCTTGTCATACTTGTCAAATGGTAGGAAAACCTAATCAGAAGATACCTAAGGCTCATCTGCAACTTATTCCTGCATTTGACGAACCATTTAGCAGAATTATGGTAGGTTGTGTTGGTCCCTTACCTAAGACTAAGTCAGGCAACCAATATTTGTTGACCATTATGTGTGCGTCAACAAGATTCCCAGAGGCAATTCCTTTGAGGAATATTAAAACAAAAACCGTGGTAAAGGCTTTGATAAAGTTGTTTTACTCAATTTGGCCTTCCGAAATCTGTCCAGTCTGGTCAAAGGTCATATTTTATGTCTGGAATTTTCCAGCTAGTTATGCTTGAATTTGGCACTCAGCCATTCAGTTTAAAGATGAAATTATGGTTGCACAGAACTTTAACTGAGAGAAGTTTTGAGTCTTGTAATAGAGTTCATTCTCTCTTGCTCATTCTTCAAAATTTTCTTCAAATTAGATTTTACGGCCGTTACAAAGTAAAGAAGAAAATGAAGGAGTTAAATTATAATAATAGTACTCTGATCTAAATAAATTAATGGAGTACCAATATAAAGAAAGACATAGTCAAGTAAATCATGCAATTAATTTAGTTGTACCTGTCCCACCAACTGAGGATTGAAGTGAAGAAATTCAATCGGACTCTGTTGATCTTGGAGCAACAAATCTTCGGAATTCGGAAATTATGAAAAATCCGGACCAGAAACTTTTACATTTACAACAAAAAGAAAGGAATGAACTGAAACAGTTATTATTCGAATATGAGCACCTGTTTCCGGATATTCCTACAAGGACAAACAAAATTTTTCATGACGTTGAAATTGTAGATTCAAAACCTGTGAAACAACACCCATATAGGATGAACCCTCTCAAACAGGAATACTTGAAAAAGGAAATTCAGTATTTGCTGGAGAACGATTTCATAGAGCCCAGTAAAAGTGACTGGAGTTCACCATGTATACTTGTTCCGAAACCAGATAAAACTTTCAGTATGTGCGCTGATTATAGGAAGGCGAACAGTGTGACTAAAACAGATTTATTTCCATTACTAAGAATCGATAACTGTATTGATAAAATTAGAAATGCCCAGTACGTCACCAAATTTGACCTTCTGAAAGGATTTTGGCAAATTCCACTAACGGAAAAAGCAAAGGAAATTTCGGTATTTGTGACTCCAGATGGACTCTATCAATATAAAGTAATGCCGTTCGGGATAAAGGGTTCCCCAAGTACATTTCAACGCTTGATGAATGTGATTACCTCTGGTCTAGATAATTGTGATGATTATATTGATGATGCCATCATCTACAACGACACCTGGAAAGAACATCTAGCAACATTCGGAAAGTCTTTGAAAGACTTACTGATGCAATTTGACAATCAATTTATCTAAAAGTGAGTTTTGCCGTGCTTGTGTAACTTTTCTAGGACATATTGTAGGACATGGTCAAGTTAAACCAATAGATGCTAAGGTCAAGGCTGTCTCTGAATTCCCTTAGTCTATCAGTAAAAAGCAACTGATGTGATTTTTGGGTATGGACGGATACTATCGGAAATTTTGTTAAAATTTTTCTAATATTGCTGAACCCCTGACAAACTTGTTGAGTAAGAAAAACAAGTTTCTTTGGACTGAAAAATGTCAGGAGGCTTTTGATAGATTAAAAGCCATACTCAAAAGTTCGCCGGTTCTTACAACTCCAAAGTTCAATCAATCTTTTAAACTATCTGTTGATGCAAGTGATGTTGGGGACGGAGCAGTATTGATTCAAGAAGATAGAAATGGTATTGATCATTCAGTGTGATATTTTTCTAAGAAATTAAATAAGCACCAAAGAAATTACCCAAGAATCGGGAGGGAATGTCTGGCTTTAATATTGGCATTACAGCATTTTGAAGTTTACATTAGTTCAACTCCTTCTCCGGTTGTTGTGTTTAGTGATCACAACTCCCTTACTTTCATCGACAAGATGAAAAATAAAAATAAAAGATTATTAAGGTGGAGTTTGTTTTAGGAGGATGATAATCTTGACATCAGACACATCAAGGGAAAAGACAATTTTATTGCAGATGCACTTTCCCGTGTATAGAAATATTATTTTATGTACACTTTGTATAATTCATAAGAATTTTCTTATGTAATTTTGTTTTACCTCATGTTTAATTTACAGATGGTAAAAAGAAAGCTTTATTACATAAATCTTTCGTTTTCTTTATGAGGGAAGTGTTACGTATATGTAATTAAATTACTTGTGTGTTAGTTTGAAATTCTTTTTTATTTTATTTTTGTTTCATTACATTTTATTGTAATGGTAATTTTCACGAGGTTTGATATTTTTGGAAAATTCAGTTTTCTGTTTCAACCTGATTAGAATGCCGGTCTTTGATCGTTTGTCTTCATTGAAGTGCTTCAACTGACGTTATGAAAATGATAGTTTATTTGAACCACCTTCGATCTGTTCTCGCTTTAGTGAAATTTTTACTCCACAGTTTTCTTTTGATACTGATTGTGGTTTTTTAATCTGACCAGGAGTCAAACTGACACTAACATGATGATATGACATTTATAATTATCATCTTGATTTTAAATTCCTGATAAAATCAGGAGATCTAATTATATGTTTTCGACTGGGGCATCAATGACTCTCATTCGACCACCAACACCTTCGAGTAGCATTGTTTTATCACTGAGTATAACAGCGATTGCTCTGTAATTAGCAATTGCTCCTCTTGTTACACGAGCTCGAAAGTGGATATCAACTACTGAATGTCTGAACAAATCCAAGTGTTCCAGTGGGAAATAATAGATTGGATACAGTGTTGTAAAATCTAACTGTGATATTTGTAAACCAGAATCAATATTTTGATCACGCCCATGAATGACATTAAACGATGATATAAACGTGCTACATGATTTTGAGCAAAATTTAACAAAATATCCTCAGCTGGTTCTTGATGTCCATTTATCCTCAGTGAAACCTCAGAAACACCAAGTTTGTCAATATCATTATACTACGCGTTTTTGAGTTTATTCGTTCAGTATTTTGGAAAGCAATAAATATATGTCGTGGTGCTGACACTCCCTGCTGTGACGCTATTTGCCATATGAATAAACCATTAATGTTGCTTTGAATTCTATCTGTGGTCATCGTTAACCATGACAACGTTGATTTACCACCTTGATTCATAAAAGAAAGCAAACGTTCTTCAGGTATTGTTGGAGTCATTACTGGCATCCACAATGAAAGTTTTGTCAGAATTACTTACCAGCATCACCAGCAGGTCGCCATATTGCATCATCGTCTGCAGCTTTTCGCACGAGTACAACTGTATGCTTGGCTCCGAAAATAACCTTTCTAACAATTTTGCAAAATCCAAAGATATGTTTTCAGTGGAATTGCACATGAAAATCTTCTACTTCCACCTTGCAACATTTTTCGACGTACTGAAAATCCTAAGTTGAAATCTAAATCAACATTAATTATCATATTTTGCACATCCACGTCGGCGTTTATGGCAAAGTTTCTTGGGCGTCCTATTTCATATTGTTTATATTCGGGAGAATCAGAATTATCCTTTGCAAACATCATTGACGGACCGGCCGATCTTGAATAATCATCATTGTATCTTGCAAGACCAAGTATTGTTGTGGCAACGTCGACGTCTTTCTGGATTGATTCAATATTTTTGCCGTCAGCCATGTACGTAGTACTGTCAAACAACGCCATAATGCCATTATTAACAAAACCAACACTAACATCATCTCCATATTCAGTATTATTTGTTTTCAGAATTTCACCTTCTACCTCAATAAATACTTCAGCGGGTAAGAAATATCTGCTTGTATCCTGAACTTGCAGCTCAATTCGCCCACGCTGATTTGGCTGTCGTGCGTCATGCGAATAATGCTGATAATCACGCACAGGTTCATCTTTGAGTACTGGTGCGTCCATGTCGAATGCTGGATCAGATATACGTTTGAACATCTTTATTATATTTACTTTCGTCTAACACGAAAACCACTTCCTGCTATAAGACTAGAAATTATATTTTTTCTTTGTCGCCGTTGGTGCTGACAGCTAGCTGTGCTAGTTTTTGATTCGCAGCTTGATTTATTACTTTACTAACACTCGCAGGCATAATTTCAGTACTTGTTAATTATACTGGCTGAGGTTTTCGTCGTATCAATCGCACTAGATTGCTGAGAATGCTTTGCTGGCAACATCACCAACAGCACCAATACCTTTTTCACGAACAACATCAATAGCTTTCATTCCCAGTTATTTTACAATCGGTATCGCCTTTGGGGCTATCCTTCTAAATAGACCCTGAACAACATCACCGAGTCCATCCCCTTAAATCGCTTTATAGGTTGGTAATCGCGAATTTATCACCCTGACCATAGTCGGTCCACGTTGAGCATTATGTATAATCATCTTATTTTTATTCACTGCATCTACCTGCTTACCTTCAATCAATCACTGTGGTAATAATCGTCGACGATTTCATCGATGAGAGCCCGGTAAACAATAATGTCCATGATACCGCCTGTAAATAATATTTGGCAAATAGCAGCTGCTTCATTTATAATTTCTGGGGAATTATTACCTGCTCGTTTTCCGCCAATCAAAATTTCTAGTCTTTCAACATCGGCAAGGACGATATTGGGACTTGGAGTAATAAGACCACTCCCCCTGGTACCTGTACCAATGCCCCTCTTCCAGTTGATCCGGGAGCGTCCTTCCATTCTTTTTTCTCACTTGTTATTGGACTAGTTATATTTTGTTCTTGTTTTTGTTGTTGTAAAAGATATCTTTTTATCTCATCGTTAAACTCCGTATATCTCGTATCATCACTTCTGGCCTGATTAACTCCGTAATATATGCGAAATATCCATTTGTTCCAGTCTTCACGGCTTATAAAACGATTATGGTACTCGGGTTTCAGAAATTGTTCTTTATTATTATGACTCTGCACGGTACTCATAGCTAAATGTCTCGCGTGTTTGATTTTCCTAATATCATTAACAGTTTCTCTGGTAAATTTATCAATCGGCGCAATTTTAACTTTTGCTTCTTTTGGTTCTCGTTCTTGTTCTAGTTCTGGTTCTGGTATACGATCCTTTATATCACCTATTTGAGCACGAGCATGGTCTATACCTTCAAGTATTTTTCGCATTGGTTGAGTAGCAGCTGTTTCAGCTGGAAGTTCTCGTAGAATTTTTGTTTGTTTTCTTAGTTCGCTCTGCTATTTTTTCCAGTTGCTTCAGCAGGTTTTCTCCAACGCGGGAAGAAGACCTTTAGTAGTCTTTGTAATAGGTTTAAACAATTCATCTGCACCTTCTGCAAATCCTTCTTTAAACTCCTGGCGCGCTTGCATTTGCTGCTTGACAGAATCACGGACGGGTAAATATTTCTTAATTGCCTCTAGTCGTTCTCGAGCTAATCTTGCGGAGTGAGTTTCACCAATCATTATTGATATAATAGTTATTTAATTACAGCAGCAGAGAGGGTGCGACCAAAAGTATGTTGTCCGCGAGTAAACAAACACGCGTGAAACGAAGGTCAAAAACGAAAGTAACCCAATTGGTGGGGGCTTATCGTTGTTGACTATTGAGACCATAACTTGGTTTTAATAAGTAACAATCCAAGCAAGTGGTCTGTTCACCCTCTCTGCTGCTCAAGCAGACAGTAGAGTAAGTTTGTTTTTTTTAGTGAAAACCGCGTGTTCATATGACCATCCATTCAGGACGTGTAGTGGTACCAATATTTTCAAGATGACCATTGTATCGGTCATATTGGATGTGCCCATAGCACAATTTTCATTTAGGACCATTTAAGCCGTGAGATGAATGTGCATCTAAAGTTTCATGGCAATCCTCGCAGTAGTTTAGGAGGAATAGCGATAACAAACTTGTGCTAGCGGACGGACGGACAACGGAGGTCGGACGACGGACGACAGACGACGGACGATGGACAACAGACCATCCTATAAGCTCTTCAGGTCAATGGCTAACACCATTTTCGTTTTGAACTGATTACACATCTTAAGAAGTCTTTTAGTGAAAACGACATTTTGATAACGACAGTCCATTCAGAAAAAGTAACGATAACGAGATTTTCAATATGACTGCCATGGCAGACATATTAGACGTCAGATAAGAACCATTTTCATGTATGATGAAAGAGACATTTCCATAAGAAGTCATTCAGTGAAATCCATACGGTGACCATCCATGCAGGAGGAGAGCTATAACAAGATGTTCAAGATGGCTGCCATGGCACCATTTTCATTTATGACCAACCAGGGGTCATAAGAAGCCTTTCAGTGAAAAGCCATGTTGATATGACGATTCACTGAGGAGGAGTTGCGATAAAAAAATTTCAAGATGACTATTGTGGCGCCAGCAATGCATGTGCAACCAGCATCATTTTCATGTTTGACCATGTAGACCATGGGATGAATGTAATTGTAAAGTTTCATGGCAATCCTCTAAGTAGTGTAGGAGGAGCGGCGATAACAAATTTGTGGTAACGGATTGAGGGACGACGAACGTAGACGGCGGACGGCGGAAAACAGACCACCTCAAAAATTCTTCTGCGCTATGGCCAACAGAGATAATAAAAATCTTTTGAACCATCTTTATGCATCTTCCGCTTTCTTAAATGGTACGGGGAAATAGCAGAATACTGAAAATACTGGCAATTTATGAAGGAGTCCAATAATAATAATAATAATAATAATAATAATGACGATTATTATTATTATTATTATTATTATTATTATTATTTCTACATTACAACCATCTGAATACAATTTCTTTGTGGACTCATATTTATTACTATTCATTAAGTTACCTGCCGCGTATGGTTTTTCCGGTTTATTATGTGATGAGTCCGTGATTAGAAAAAAGAACCCAAAACACTCGCCAAAATGGTTCAAATGATAGAATAAATTCCTGGCAGGAAAGCTGCACTTTTCTGTCTAATTCATAATTTCTAAAGGAATATTAAATGGTTTCGCTTGTGACGTTTCATTTGTATGTAGTCAATAATGGGCAACAGTCGGCAAATCAGAGTAAAATACAAATGTATACCGACGCATTGGAAACTAATGATTACAGTTAACAAAATTTACTCGATAAGTAGTCCTGATATATGAACATTTCAGGAACATTGTGCATATGTACATTTTAGATGACTTTAGTTTTAGACTAGCATTATCACGGTTCAAACAGATGTGTACATGTACAAATCTGTGATTCTTTGGTGTTGTGATCTGTCGGTAGCTATCTGCTAGCGTAAAACTCCATATTACTCACCAGTGTTGTTGTGGATTCAACATCTTTATCTTCTCTAGTGCTTTTCACAACATATGTACTATGAGATGAATTTGACTGCTGTCTTGGTCTTGTACTGATTTGTCTTTAATAGGACTCAAAAATTCCATTCTGGAATTCCCAAATGCTAAAATTGGAATGTCTTCCATTATAGGCTATGCCATAACATTTTCGAATTTTATATGTGTGTGTACTTAAAGGTATGTAGAATCAAATTCTAAAAAAATGACACCCATTACTGAAATAGTCGGTGTTGAATGCGTACATGACCTGTGTGACTTGTACTATAGATGCTGACATGAGAACCGCATATAAATCAACATCTAGATAAGAAATAGTAGCAAGGGACAAGCGGGATCCAGTGAAGTACATATATGAGGAGCTGAATACCAAGAAATGGGAGGCAAAGGTATACAAAATAACAAAGGCCAGGCAAAAGAGCAGGCCAGATAAACAATCAGTAAACATGATTCAAGATAAATAAAGCAAAATTTTGACAAATAATGATGCCATTCGGGCTAGATGGAAATCATGCTTCGAGGAATTGCTTAATGTAGAAAATGCCAGGGAACCATTAGAGAACGTTGATACTGTGTAAAGTCCAGAAAATGAAATCACTCGCAGAGATATTGAACCGGCTGTGAAACAGATGAAGAATAATAAAGCACCGGATCAACTGGAATCATAGCAGAGATGCTTAAAGCTCTTGGGCAAGATGGCGTAGATTGGTTTTACATCATGCTGAATAAATTCCTTAGGCAGGGAAAGTTTCTAGATGATATGAACGAGAGTGAGATAGTGACTATCTACAAGCATAAACTCGAACGTGGAAACTACTACAGAGGAATCAAACTTCTGGAAATTGTGTTGAAGGTGTATCAAAAAGTGGTTGAAAGACGTATCAGAAGAAGGGTAAACATTCATGACAAACAAAAGGGCTTCATGCCTGGCAGGGCCACAGTTGACGCAGTTTTCATTCTCAGGCAGGTGCGAGAAAAGATTCTGGAAGGGATTAACAAGAAATACTGGGCTTTTGTCGATTTGGAAAAGAAAAGTTTTGTATTGGAGTTTAAGAAAAAAAGGTAGCTACAGAAAAGATTATACAAGTCATTAAATCCATGTATGAAGAAGCAAGAATGATGGTTATAAGCAATGTGGGATGTACAGTTGGATTTGAAATCCGAGTTGATGTTCATCAAGGATCTTGCCTGAGTCCTTTACTATTCGTACTTGTAATGGATGCAGTCAGTGAAACTGACAGGCGAGAGGTACCATGGGACATGCTGTACGCAGATGATCTGATAGTGGTAGAAGATTCAGCGACGAACCTTCAGACAAGGTTGATCAGATGGCAAAGTGGTTTAGATAGTCAAGGCCTTAAAATAAATGCTAGCAAAACAGAAACCACGGTATGCTCAAAGATTGAGGAAGCCTTGGTAATCAATGACAGCAAAGGAAATGTATTGAAGCAACTGGAGATCTTCAAGTATCTGGGATCAGTGGTAAAAGCTGATTGAGGATTTGAGGAGGATGTCAAGCAGAGGATCAAGGCAGCCTGGCAAAAGTGGAAAGACTTATTAGGTGTAGTCTGTGATCTGAAGATGCCAGTCCGAGGTAAAGGAAAGGTATACAAAACGATGATAAGACCAGTGCTGATGTATGAAGCACTAAGGAGTAAAGAAGAAGAGCTCCTAGTGATGATAATGATGAGTTAGATACCTGGGATCTCACTTAAAGAAATGAAGACATCCGCCCAGTAGTTACAATAGCTTGTATCACAAACAAGGTCCGTGAAGCCAGACTACGGTGGTATGGGCATGTGGAATGGAGGGAAGAAAATATCTGCATCAGAAGAATCATGAAGGCAGAAGTGTATGGACAACGGAGTCGAGGACGGCAGAAGAAAAGAAGGATGGATGTGGTACAGCAGGATCTGAAGAAACTCAGACTCACTGCAAAATATACTGGTGACAAAGCTGAATGGAGAAGAACCCATGTGGCTGACCCATCTTCAGAGAAGGATTAACAGCCAGAAATATATATATATATATATATATATATATATATATATATATATATATATATATATATATATATATATATATATATATATCGTTGTATTATTCTTTATTTGATCGACTGCATACATATGTATTCATGGTAATACGTTTCGAAGGTTTGGGGTGACCAGGTTTTAACATTTATATATATTACAGCTTTTGGTTTTAATTTGAAATTAAATTTTGAAAGAAGACGCAATCGAGGTGTTTATTCCAAAAAATAAATAGTAAAACAAAACATGTGGGTTTTTTTTATGTTGTCACTATTTGTGTATGTAGCGCATCTGTGATATAATAGCGTCACTTTACTTCCTGCCTAAAGACTAAACCGAAAAATAGTATTAAAAATATTAGGCCGAAGGTAAAAAAAAAAATCTATTAAAAGAAATAAAACAAAGAAACGATCGGAAAGGAAAAAGATGTTAATAGCATTTTTGCATAGAGGTGTATGTAGTACGGTAGATTGACATGGGAGAAATTTATATTCCCTAGTAAAATAAAATAAAATAAAATAAAATGTGTTTATGTCCCCTGATGTATGTGTTCTGAATGTCCGTATTCTGTGTTTGCGGTTTTATTGAATCCCACGCAGACCTGTCATACAGCATATTGTTCCACCCAGCCACATTATCCTGACACCAGGCCGACCAGTCCTAACACTAACCTCTTAATGCTGAGCGGCAAGCGAGGCAGCTGCTAGTACCATTTTTATGTCTTTGATATGACTTGGCCTGGGATCGAGCCCGCGGCCTCCCTTATCCGAGGCGGACGCTCTAACCATTTAGGTCACCGGAGCGGTCTCTAATTATTATTATTATTATTATTATTATTATTATTACCAACAGATATTTAAAATGGAGTCGTTGTCTTTCTCAGAGGTTCTACGTTCCAGGTTTCCATGACTGTCTAAAACGTCTTTTATTTGCAAACAGTATATGCAATGAAACATATTTTATTCAATTTCTAAAAGTTTTAAACAAAAGTCATTTCTCCTTGCTACTAAATAAATTATTAATAAGTTTCAGTGACATTTTCGTTTCATTGCATACGAACTCTGCGTTGATGATGTCGACATTTTTTAAACAGAAGTTAATCTTTCTCAGATTCACTGCTAAGTGTTACAGAATACATTATTTAAGGGAAATAGGGCATCACTATTACCTAAATTTAATACGATCTCTTCATAATCAGAGCACCATCCCCAAACTAACTGGATTGACTTGTGTATTAATTGCCTATAATACATCGCTCACTTGACACATGTAGCTGTGTTTGACAAGGAAACAATGCACCAGCATAGACTGGTCTAAGTGGAAAATGGGATAGAAAACGAATACATTTAACGACTCGAAAAAAAGGTCTTGTAATATTTCATCCGCTTCCGCCTTCTAACACGTTCATGATCCAATTAAAAACTCTGCTGTTTGTTGTTGGTGGTGGTGGTGTCCGTGTGTGTGTATGCGTGTGTTCATTAAGTGTGAAGCTAATGCCTCGGTCAATTAGCAGTTGTTAGACTGAGTATATACATTAGCACGCGTGGTATTTCCTTTTATTTAAAACGGGTTTGAGTGAAACCGAAGTATTTCATTGGTTTTTTTCTTAAATAAAGGAAAGAAAAGCTGAAGCGGTTTTTACAGCATACATAGTGTGCAAGAAAACATATAAAAGTACCCAGCAAACATGAGATTATTATCGGATTAAGAGAATGGACTAGTAGTTACGATTGTTAATTATGTCATTGTGAATTCTCATCGTGGACGCGCTCTTGAGAGTGAGAACATAAGATCGTTTTCTGGAGGATTTTCCATTCTCTATCATGTGTTATGGCAGTGTACGGGGCTTAAAATCTGAAACCTTGTATAATCCAGGTCATTTAGACTATATACCTATCATATATTAAGAATGAAAGTAAGTAAATATTTTATTTTAGTGACATGTACATGGTAACAAAACATCAGTAAGATATATTTGGCCGCCGTCTTTATATATATATATATATATATATATATATATATATATATATATATATATATATATATATGTAGTAAAGGGGTGTCGTGTGCTTGCCCCTCTGTTAATTGATTTGGCGATCGTTATCTAGAGAGTGACCTCCCTCCATTCCCACTCAAGCAATAGCCCCTAGCTGGTGCTGTGGCGGAGTGGCATGTGGGTGCATGATATAACATGCTGCATGGGCGGACTGGAGACCCGTAATATGGATGAAGAAATATAGTCCCGTAATACCTGCATGCCAACAAGTCTCCTCTTGTATTGAGGAGTGTGCTGATGAGGTTAAAAGTTTTGTACTTTACCCTTCAGTATTCAAGTCAATTCACCAGCTAGTGTAGGTCGTTTGGGACTTAGTTGTCCCACGACCTAGGAAACATCTTTAGGCTAACTTAACAGCTCTCTTTGAGAGCATTAACGCCTGGGGGATGTGGCTCGAATTTCTTCCCCCAGGATAAAATTAGCAGTATGCTGTGCATACATTAACAACTGGCACATGCACATATGTGGGCACGCCAGTTTAATTAAATATAAGTAAGCAGTCTGGCCACCCATCGTCAACGATACAACATGAGCAGGATAAGCAAATTGCTTGAACTCCAAATGCACCGAAAGTATACCAGACGCCTCCTGGACGAACTGGCCATGGAGGCAATCCAGGAAAGTGCCAGAATTGAAGAAGAAGAGAAAAAAAAAATTAAAAAAAATAAGAAAATAAAAAAAAAATTAAAGAAGAAGAAAAGAAGAGAGGGATCCTGCCTCATCACATACTGAGACCTCTGTGTGAGGTCAAACCTGAGGTGAGGATGCCTCCAGTCAATACCAGCACGACAACCAGTACCAGCACAGCAGCCACTACCAGCACCACAACCTCTACCACCAGTACAAAGACCTGTGGTCCCCCAAATTGAAAACTGGGAGGAGGAGATAAGGAGACCTCATCGAAGGGTCTGACGTAGAAGACAGAGGGAACAAGTCTTCACTATCCTTCAAAGTGAAGACTGGGAGAATGAAGGTAATCAACTTCCCTCTGCGCTCCCACCCACTCAAATCAATTGGATCAACGACTGCAAGTAGACGTTGTGTCTGTGGTGCCCGACCAGGGTGGTGCCACCATTAGCCAGGTGCAACTGGAGTTAGCCCTTCTCAGGGCTAACCAGATTTCTAGAAACGAGACACCATTCAAGTTGCCAATTTGTGTGAATGTGGAGCAGTGTGACTATAAACACTAATTCCTTTGCTGATGTGTGTGTGTGCGTGTTTGTGTGTTGCTGTGCGCGCGTACCTGTGTGGATAGTAGATATGGGTGTTTTTCTCTTCTCTTCCCTTCTGTTTGGATAGTAGAGTGTGTGTTTGTATGCGTTCGCGTACGTTTGTGTGGATAGTATATATGGTGGGTTTTTTCTTCTCTTCCCTTCTATGTGAATAGTAGATATTGGGGTTTTAGATAGTAGATATGGTATGTTTTTTTCTTCTCTTCCCTTCTGTGTGGAAAGTATATAATATGTGAAGTGAGTGTAAATGATGTTTTCCTTCACGTCTGTGCTTCACATATATAACGCGGAGCGGTCGTCGGTCTGGACTGCCGCTACATCAAATAATCGAACCAGGGGGTGCGAGATGTGGTGGGGGCTTCGGTTTACAGCCCACTTAGGGGTATGTTCCAGCCTGTGCGCGGGCTGAAACCCTTACCTCATCTCAAACCTCATGAAACAACTTAGGAACATTCCTCAAATACGCGTATTAAAATGGCTCAACCATGGGATGGCCGTCTTTGATAAGTCACAAAGGGGCCTGATTACTCAGCAAGGGCGTTCGTCCCCCAATAAATTGATGCCATACAAAATTGATTAACTAAAAACTACACACAAAACACGAAATAAGTCAATCAGAACCAAAATCTAAATTACAAAATGGCATAACCATTGGATAAGTGTCTTTGATATGTCAACAGGGACCTGATTACTCAGCAAAGACAATTGTCCTCCCCCAAATTAACGCCATACGCGTAAATAAGTTAATCATAAAAACGGCTCAACCATGGGATAGACGTTTTTGATAAATCACACTTGGACCTGATTACTCAGCGAAGGCGTCTGTCCCTTCCAAAAACTAAAGCCGCAGCCTTAACCACCACCCAAGTCAAACTCTTTTTAAAAAAATACTGAAGAAAAAAATTTTCTTATACCTATATCTCCTCCTTTCTTCTTTCGCCTCTTGCTTTCTCCCAAATAACATACCACCGACTCATCCTTTAACCCTATCATTCTAACTACTGTCAACCAAAAGATGACAGCCACCCCAATAGAATAAGGGAGTCCGAACACCAGGACCATCAGGGCCCGCCACACAAGGCGACTACGTAAACAGATTAGAGAAAAATAGGGCCCCAAATAGCCAAATATAAGGTGGTCAAAAAGTCCAATGACCATCAGGCCACGCTGCACAAGGCGGCAAGAAACTAATCTACGTAAGTGATCGGTCTCAAATAATCACAGGTCAACACACCCCAAGACCGATTGGCCCCAATATAAAACACACCCACTAAGACCCTAAAACAATATCTCATATAATGTGTCTAAGCCCAGGACAATCAGGGCCAGTCACACAAGGTGACAAAATTACTGGTATCAAAATGGCTGTCATCTGAGGTTTCCACTTAATTCTTAATCCCAAATTATGACTTTAAAAAAAAAACAGCACAGACTTTCCATTCAAAATTCTTAGTCCGTGCAAGACGACCAACTTTAGACCAGTACCCTGAAAACACCAGACACCGCCCTGCGGTTTGGCACCTTCCTTCCTGGTCTACGTCACCCTTTTTCTTGACCGGACACCAAAATCAATAAGAGTGCAATGCGCGCACCAATACCAATCTCGCTAATAACCAGATACGCGAGTGAGTGATGGTACTACTCCCACTCACCCTATGCTAGAGCTCGACTGAAAAACGTGTGCTGGGACTAGCCCCACTCATGAAAGCCTATCATTCAGGTAGCTTGGAACTTATTGTTCTGCTGCCTGACGGCTAAATTAACAGCACTCTTTGAATGCATAAACGCCTGGGGAATGTGTCACCGATTCCATTCCCTAAGGAATAATTAACATCCTGCGGTGCAGGAATTAACCAGTGGCACATGTACTTAATGTACGAACGCCACTATAATCCAAATACAATAATAATAAAGGTCTGGACTGCAAATTCAAATTTAACTCGAGTGCGTGTTGGGTCCATTCCCACTCAAGAAAAGCCTCAGAGCGCTGGCTGGTGCTGTGGCGGAGTGGCATGTGGGTGCATGGTATAACATGCTGCATGTGCGGACTGGAAACCCATATGTGGATGAAGAAAGATGGTCCGGAAATACATGCATGCCAACAAATCTCCTCTTATAATGAGGAGTGTGCTGTTGTAGTCAAAAGTTAAGCACTTTACTCTTCAGTATTCAAGTAATTCACTGGCTAGCGTATTCAATCAGGTCGTTTGGGACTTAATTGACCCACGACCTGATAACATAACTATCAGCACTCTTTGAGTGCATTAACGCCTGGGGGATGAGGCTCTAATTCCTCCCCCAGGAATAATTAACAGCCTGCGGTGCAGGCATTAACCAGTGGCACATGCACGATTGTGCGTACGCCACTTAAATTTAAAGAATCAATCAGTCTGGCTACCCAGCGTTGACTAGTCAACACATTGGAAGATGAATTTGTTTAATCAATTGAAAGACAGTTGGTACTGGATGTTGGATGCAGCCTACGTGGTTGAAAGACTTGAGAAAGAATGGAGGTATCCAGTTACCAAAAACTTTGTGACAAGTCAAGTCACCAGCCTGAAAGTAGTCAGGGATCTGGTGAAAGGCATGATAGAGGAGGAAGTGGAGAAATTAAGAGGCTTCATCCAGCCTAAGTATGTGAGAGTGGCAACACTGAAGCAGGCCCTTGATATGTCATCAAAGTGAGGTACTTTTTAGAACAAATAGCGAATTTCACAGACTGGTCTTTTGCCCAGTGGGGATTAGACCAATTAAAGAAAGCAGAAGAAATGATGAGAAAGGTGCTGGAAGAGGAGGTGAAGAAAATCAAAGATACCTGGGCAAAAAAGAGAAAGGACAAAGAAAACAGAAAGAAAAAAGAGGACTTTGACAGACTGAACCAAAACTGGATGAAGGTGCAGGAAAACTTTAGATCCATGGGACATCCTGACTGAATACCAGACGATGAAAAGAAAAAGAAGGGAATCATACAGAAAGTGAGGAGATGGTGGAAGAACTGGAGAAAACAGAAGAAGAACCCAAAGCCCCTTTTCAGGGCCACTCCATTGCCTTGAAAAGATTTATTTAAAAAATTTGCCCTGTTTGTGTGTCTTTATTTGTTTGTCTATGTCTCTATACATGTTTCTATGTCTTTGTCTCAATTGTATTTTTCTCACCCATGCGACTGAGAAATCTAGCTGTTTTGCTAACCTTACTTTTCTTATCTCAGTCTAGTCATCTCAGACCAGTCGTCTCAGTCAAGGTGTCCATGTGCTCAGAACTACTTTAAAAAAAAAGAAACCATTGTTGTCTTCTGCTGTGCCTGATGTAGTTGTTCTAAAATCAAACAAAAAAAAAATATATATAACAAAAACAAAAACATAGTAACTTAAGGTCAATCCATCTTTGAAAACACACCATACAAAAACATTTCGAGAGAGACAAAGACGCACACGCAAACGAATTCAAGCTGGTATTATGCTAGTTTGTTCCACATAGCATGGTCAATTTTATCTTATATGCAGGACTAGCTCAGTACATTTTCAGGTATGCGATGATTTGTTATTGATCTTTGATCACACATATAAACTGTATACTTAAGATGCAATGGTCACACCGCAGCCCTCATTAACATATTTGTATTAATGAGCCACATGTAAACATTTGGACGTGAACTATATTACATTAGTGAAGAGTTCTTTTTACTTTAAAGGAAAATATTGGGTGAGAAAAATAAGGCTTCTATATGCTCAACATGACAGAGATTTTTTTATATATACATAAACCATTTTCTGCCTTAGACCATTACCTTTGATGTCTGAATTAATAGATTTCTAACTTATTCAATGTACATCCTTGTGCCGATCAAAAGTATTGATTCCCCTTAAACTTGCAATGTACATCCTAGTGCCTATCAAAAGTACTGATTCCCTTTGAACTTGCAATGTACATCCTAGTGCATATCAAAAGTATTGATTCCCCTTGAACTTGCAATGTACATCCTAGTGCCTATCAAAAGTACTGATTCCCTTTGAACTTGCAATGTACATCCTAGTGCGTATAAAAAGTACTGATTCCTCTTGAACTTGCAATGTACATTCTAGTGTGTATCAAAAGTACTGATTCCCTTTGAACTTGCAATGTACATCCTAGTGCGTATCAAAAGTTCTGATTCCCTTTGAACTTGCAATGTACATCCTAGTGCTTATCACATCATATTTATGATGAAATGAAGAAGTTTCTATAACAACAACACAACAAATAGCAATACTGGTATGATATGAAATTTCAGTAACAGAGGGCCATGCAAAATTATGGAAGCCATTCATAGCAACTGCTCTTTAGAAATAAGTTTTTCCTTCATTCTGTTTCTTTACTTCATTTTATCCACTGATCAATAAACATACACAATAACGAAATGAAAATGAAAATGTCATTCATTGAAAGAGCATATAATTTCATAAATGTTTACACGACTTTTTAATATTGCAAACAGAATACAAATCAAAATGTAAAGTATGTCTGCTCAAAGTCTTCACAGTTTTAATAAAAAGTTATTTTTGTGCTTTCATCAAATTTAGTATTATTAAAAATAATTCCATAACACAACTTTATTATATATAAATTACTTACTTTTATAATTTCTAAATAATTAAGCAAAGTGATGGAAATACTGTTTAATCAAGTAGCTTAAACAAGCTCTCTAAGAAACCATTACAGCAAGAAGTTGGTTTAACGATCCTTCAAAACTGGTAATTTGCCGCACTATACTACTATATCCAAAACAAATTAAACATGTGATTATAATAATATTGGTGCTAGGAATCAGTTGAAATTTCAAGCCTTTTCATTATTTTGCTATTACCTATCTGTTACTGATTGTTAAGATATGTCCAGAAAAATATGAAAGGAACATTTGTAATGTACTTTTATAAGACCTCAACACACCCATCAAATAATTATTGAACTGGTTGACATAAATCAGTTGGAACAGCCTGGATTACAATGACCATCAATATTTTATTTACTAAGCAACTTTCTCATCCTCACCACAATTTCTATTATCAACTTTTTTCTTACATAATTTTAGTGAAATATGTAGTTTAAAATTTTCTTCAATATATAGAAAGTTTGCAGTTATTGCCCAACAAAAAAAATATCTCTGTACAATAAATCTGAGGATTAATATATATTATTTCTTATTGATATATTTGTAATTAAAAATTACAGCCCCTGCATTAATCAATGTACATGTATTTTTCCACAAAATACTTTGTCCAAACCAGAAATTGTTCACATAATCATCCTGATGATAAACCTTATATTCAACGGAATATAAATAACAATCATATAGTAATTGTGAAAATGAACCATTTTTCCTGGAACTATGAATCCCTGTTTTCTTGAATGTTTTTAGAAACAAAACTGAAAAGGAGGTAGCAAACATTTCTCATAAAATCTGATAGATCCTGCTTTGACATAACAGAAATATCATTTGACCAATGCCAATCTCAATGGTAAATCAAATTTATTTTTCATTACATTAAAAACAACCTATTCATGAAGAAATTGATTGATTTGTAAATTATTAATATCATATTATTTACCTACCTTTTCAACCTGATGCAGATGCATACACTTAAATTTACAATCACATACTAAAGCCATTTTTTTCCATTTGATAGCTTTGGCTTTCAGAAAGCATGAAACAGTTTTGACTTCAGGCATTATGAAATGTACCATCTGCACCCAAGTCATCTAAAAGCTTGCAATACATAACATTCAAGAGCTAGTGTTTCAGTGATCCTGAAAACTGGCATGATACTATTAAATGAAACAACAGACATTTTAACTTTAGCTAGACAAATGTATCCAGGGCTCAAGCAACTGCAAGGAATAGTTCCAGAAGCCATACATTATGTGTAGCATGTAAGTAATACTGTATTCTGGGAATTTTATGTTCTGAAAGCTTTCCACTTCAGGAAAGTTGTTAGACATAAAAGCCATCTGATGCTATTAATTGTCTAGCTGATCATATACTAATAACGAAAAAAAAAAAAAGACTGTCAACTAGCCCTTACAAGCCAAAATTAATGGAGATGTTTTTGTAGTTTTTCCTCCATAAATAATCAAAATATTTCAAAGATGATTATCACTGTGAAAGTTAGTTAAAACAGCAAGACACACCACTCTTGATTAAACAAAGTTTATTAACAAAAGAACTTTTTATGTGTTTCAAATATTAAATTCAAAAGTTTTCAAGACAAGTGATCTGAAGCAACTGGAATGTAATTTCAGTGCTAAAACTGATCTCAATTAATGATTGCTGCTTCCAGACAAAATGTTTATTACACTGACCCTTTATAGCACTAGCCTTGCTGAATCCAATAGATACCCACAACTGCTGCCTTGTCATTCAGTTGGATGCAATGGACTGTATCGGCTTTCATTTCATGTACAAAGACTGGGAATATTTAGTTACTCTGAGCTATTAAACTTACAAGGGAAGTAATTAATACAGGTAAAATGAGTAAATGAGTTGTCATCCCTGTTGGTTTGTATTAACTACTTTAAATACCCATCAGAAGAAAGGCTGATCCTTCTGACTGACTGTACATATTACAAATGCAAAATTAAGATAATTTTGCAATTTCATGTCCAGTGACTTTGACCTTTGATGTATTGATTGCAAACTCAATAGGAAGCTGTTCTTCCTCAAACGCAATGCAACTATGAAGTTGATAAAAACTGGATGCATGAACATAGGAAAGTAGGATTATATGTGGTACCAAATTAAAAATATAACTCCTGTGACCCTGGCCTGTGGATTGGAGAATCAATTGGCAGATATCAATTTCAAAGTGTAGACGATCTATGTAGTTTCATGATCATTGGATCAGGAAAACTTGACTTACTGAGTGGAAACCAAAAAGAGTACAATGACCCCAGTGACCTTGACTTACTGAGTGGAAACCAAAAAGATTACAATGACCCCAGTGACCTTGACAATTCATCTCTTGGTAACAAAATAAACAGGGACCTGTCCCTGCTCAACTGTGAGTTATTTATTAAGTCTGATGAGCAGGAAAACTTGACTTATCATGCAAAGCAAAGGATATCACAATTTCACTTTGTGACCTTGGACCTAGCAATACCAAAATCCATAGGCTTTTGCATCTGTCCTTGGTAAAGGGACATAAAGGTATGAGAAAAAGAAAATGCCACAACAAAATAAAGTTAATTTTGAAAGCCACTTTGTCTAACACTGCCATATTCCCCTACACCATTAGTCATGGGGATAAAAATCAACAAGAAATACACGGAATACTGTTTTGCCTGCTCTGCATAGCATAATCCATAAACTTTGCCAAGACCCTTGAGCAAGAAAAATAGGCCACTGTCTTGTACTTTTACCCCTGGTAAGAAGTGCATCTTAATACTGATGCACCCACTTACCCAAATGAAAAGTGGGTTAGTGTGACCTCTCTATGCATGTGTCAAGTAGTACCCTTCAAGTTGTTGCTGTTGTGGGTTTTTCAGCAAATGATAGGCTATACATGGTGGCCAATATAACTGATGGAGAGAGCACCTGGGAAAACACCAGTAATAATCACTAACCCAAGTGAAGCTACTTGCAGCACTCTCACATGCCCACATTAGCCACACATAAGACTCAAACCCATGTCGACAGAGACGAGTCCCTCCAAATTGAATATAGCCATCAAATTGTGTGACTGTACATGCATCAGTCTGAGATATTTAACTAAATGCAAAATTTTAATGATGATACCTGTGCCAAGAATAGCAAAAATGTCATACGGAAAGTATTACCACTGCCTCATGTTTGCTTCAAAGGCTTGACAAAACATCAAAAAGCCTGACCTGTAACTTTCTGTACTTGAGTCAAATTAGTGCTTCCTGTAATATGTACATGTTTGGAACAAGAATGTTTAGTATCATTTAAATAATTCATACTGATCAAAATACCACACATATTTGATAAAGGAATGGGGAAATCTCACTTTAGGAGATGAACACATAAAAACAACTGTGAAACTTGTATATAAAGGACAGTCAAAGAAATGTGAAATTAACCATAACATGCTCTTGACGTTAAGTTTAATATGATCATAAAGAACCAATACATGCTTTTTATTAACAGGTGTCCTTTCTACAGGTGTCTGATAAGACAGGTAACAATCTATGTAATCTGAAAATCATAATTTTTCGAACTCTGAAAATGAAGTACCATTTAATATAATGTAGCTATTGAGCACAAAAAGACACACACATTGGTTTATCTGTAGTGAAAATGATTGAGTTGTAAATTGCGAACATTTTATTACAATCAAATATCAATTGCACTTTAACCCATAACTAAATTCAAACAATATATTTGCATGGCACATATATTGAAATATATCATATACCTATACTTTAAATATAAGATTCTAATTAGATGCACACTAAATGATATACAGTTGATCACTTCTATGTATAATATAATGAAAGAAGAAATCCAGAAAGGTCTTACAGCTAATCCATTTAATTTGCCTGAGACAGATTCATTTTTTGGTATGGGTGGGGTTTGAACTCACCTTTTTTGTTCTGTCATCTTTATAATTTGAATTTTTTCACACTGGTGTTTCAGACAATAGTGTTCCCACCATACTCAAAGGCAAATTTAAATGGAATACTTTACAACCACACACACAACTTGATCACCATTGATTAGTGTTGGTTACAGACGAAATGTAAAATGTACAACCAATTTAATTATACATGTACATTTAATCACACATTTGATACATTTAATCACACACTTGATACATTTAATCATACATTTAATCACACATCTGATACATTTAATCATACATTTAATCACATATTTGATACATTTAACCATACATTTATAACATTACCAGCATTAGAAACAGCCCCCATCTTCCAACTTATAGTTTGTTTCTAATTAATAATTAAGTGTTGCATTTCTTATGTAGCAAAAGAACAGTGTAAAAAATATAATTAAATCTTGGTGGATTGAAAGGAAAATGTCAAAAATATACATATACAATGCAATGTTATTAAACTGATTTACAGCATAACTTTATAATCAGTATCATACCAGACATTCAAAATTCCTATTGCCCACTGCCTTGTACATGCAAGTTTTAACAAAGGGAAAGCAAATATTCTAATGTATCATACCTGTCAGGAAACATGATTTGTGATACAACTGAGTATATACGTCTCAGACGCTGTACATAACAATTTTGCATGACACTGTGATTTTATGTGTTTATTTAAGATTAATTTTTAAATCTTGGAAAGGTTATACTAGAATAATGGTATGGGAAAGGCATAAAATATAATTAATATCACCACACACCATGGATGAAATATATATTTCTTCAATCACCACCAAGCATAAAACTTATTTACAGAAATTCAATGAAGCATGAATGCATATTAAGTTAAATATGATAAAAGGCACTCCCTAAGATGGCCTTTTCTTTCATTCAATTTTCAGGACCTAAGGAGCAGCATATAGTGTTTGTTTACTCCCTTGAGTCTAGAGAATCCAAGTTTCCTCTTACCCTTCCCACCCCATTTTAGATATCTGGACATTTACTTTGGGGCGTGGGGTCAGAACACATTGCTTATCAAAAGTTGGAATTCACTGATGTCATTTAATGCTGGCATTGAGCAGCTGCTTAACAATGGGCCCGGCAAACTTAAATGATGTTACACTGAGCCATACCTGCATCAAATCGATAGGAGGAGGATTTATTTTCTCAGAAATTGTCAGTATGGCATTTGCTATTTAATTAATCCAATGACAGAAGAGATGAAAGTACACTGCTAATAAAAACTGACCTGGTACTTACTATTTGCACTGCTAGTCATGAGAAAATCCAAATCCCACAACACACAAACATATAAACGCTGTGTCTTGAGCTACCACATGCTGAACACGACCAATGTCTTGGCAAAAATTGCATTTCGCCACTGCTATGAACGACTGCATTGCAAAAACGGTATTAAACTCCGCTGACCTTTATTTAATCCCTGTATTACCACTTACACTGTTCCAAAAAAAACCCAAACCAAACCCCTTAACTAACCAAATACAATATTTTAGCAAAAACTATTAATGAAGAATTGAATATATGTGGTTATTTTTCTTTAAATTGTTCTGAAACTGGACCTTTGGAAATTGGTCTTTTTGTACATACCTGTTATGAGTCCACCTGTTTTGAGAGACTGTTTTCTGTTGGCAGAAGGGGCGGTCTCTCATAACAGGTTTTACTGCACCAACAAAAACCTCCTTTCCATAGCTGCTGTGCACAAAATATGAAAATATTAAAGGAAAGTCATGTAATGTTTGTACAAAGACAAAGGAAATTTAATTCTCAATATATTTATTATGAGAACAACCACCAGAAACCTCTAATGTTGCAGCAAACTGAAGCCAGACCCAACAAGCAGAGAGCACGTGTCAATACTTTTGATGGCATCGTGGGACTACCAAGCTGACATATATTCACTGCTTGCTGAACCCAGCTTTCTCCAGATTGCTGTGATATTGACAGATTTTTGCCATTGCCCTTCAATTAAATTTGTTCAGAATTATGTGTTCTTCCATCATTTAACATTATGTGACTTTCATTGAATATTTTCAAATGTTTTGTTCAGCAACATTGGAAAGGGTTTTTTTGTTGGTATCACACGATTGGATTGTTGAACCTATGATGTCATAGACTGCTTGTGAGAGTTGGGTAGTCACATGACTAGCAATGCAAATGCCATGTACCAGGTCAAATTTCATCAGCACTTGTCTGTCAGTGGATTAAACACATAATGAATGCTATATTCATAATTTCTGAGAGAAAAAAAATCATCCTATTGATTTGGTGCATGATGGCTTGCTGTAAGATCATTTAAGTTTCCAAGACCTGTTAGCCAGTGATTATCCTATGCTGTCACTGTGTAGTGTCTACGAATTCCAATTTTCAATAGGCAATGCATTCTGACCTCAAACCCCAGTGTAAAGGTCCAAATATCTAAAATTGGGTGGGAAGGGTCTGAGGAAACTTGGACTAGGTCAAATGCACAAGTTTTTTTGTAATCACATTGCTCTTGTATGTGATATCAATTGTATTATATGCCTAAAATCACCACAAGGCATAAATTATAAATCATTTTATGGTCATCATGACTACTTTATAAATAACGATACTCAAGCAGATTTAATATTTTAACTGTATTACTGTCCAACCCTCTAACACCATCATTTCTGGAATAGCTCTTAACAAGCTTCAACTGAGAAAGAAAACAAGCTGAAATCTAAGTTGCCCATGAGCAAATAAATGTTAAAATCATTTTGAAGGCCTGCATAAATTAAACACAACAAATCATGACACTGAGAACATGCCAGTGTGAAAATCATAAAGCCTTCTTAATCTAGAATGTGTTTACCTAAATTTCACAGTAACTGAAAATTACAATTTTTGGGAATGGAGTTTGGTGGCTTACATTTGGGCCAAATCATGTAACAGAAATCTGCACTTTGTTTACATCCATCTGCATTACTGTCATGTTTGCATTCCAGCTATTATCTCATTGTATTTTGTTTATTGTATTAGAAATGTGTTCTGATTTCCAATTTATCACTACCATTTGTAGTGTACTTAGGGTTTGATTTGTTTTGCAACAAAATAGAAATGTACCAAACAAAGTAAGGATTCTGTTTTTTGAGTTTTCAAGGTAAAGAATTGCTTTATTTTTTGTATCTAATCTTATTAAATGTACTTTAATAAAAATCAAAAATGCAAAGGGATCATTGATTAATGCTTAATAACCATATAAAAGCAACTGCAATTAAATTAATTTTGAGTAGTTGTCTGTAAATTTTTTGTTTTATTTTGTTATGCTCACATAAAAGTCATACAGGTACAAACACTGGTTATAACGCTATCACATCAATCGCTGTTTTTATGTCCACCTCAACAAGAACAATCAAGAATTATCATGAGAAAGGGCTTCTGATTCTGGAAATTTAGTGACAGCCTGAAAATAATAAATACATTTTTAAATCCATTCATTGAATGATTTTATGTTCCATATTTTTTGTTTCCTATTCTTCATTCTGTGTTTTGTATCTGCACTCTCAATTTTCTTCAAAATACATTCATCATTTCATTTGTGTTTATTCTGCATTCTGTTTGCATTCATTCTGTATTCTGCATGCAAGCCATTTTCATTTAACTGTTAAAATGATATGTTTTAGTGTTTTCATATTATGTTTCTGCATGAAAAATGTTTAAAACAATTGGGTGTAGAAAAAGTATACACTTCCATTATGTACAACCCTTCTAGTTAGCTCTTTCATTCCATAGAAATCTTGTATTTCTCTAATTTACTGTACTTTGTATTTCAGTTTCCTCACAGATATGTAACTGAGTTAGACATCTTTGTCACACATGACCCTTTCTTTAAATCCAACTGTAATTGTCTCTAAACAAAATCCATTGACTACTGCATTTTACTTTGCTGATAGGTGAAGAAATATTTTCTACTCTTTCATGTCAACAGCTGAATAATTTCAATAATTGCTTCCTAATTTCTGTATATTGTTTCATGTCAAATAGTATTTAGTAAAGGCAGCATGCATCTTTAGCAATATACAAGATGTTAGATGTCTTAAACTAAGATCACCTGTGATTATATATAACTTCAAAGTTAGAAATATTTTGGCCTAAGTAGAAGTTTTTCTTTGGCTGCAAAATGACATCAGTTCCAGTTACGATTTGTCCCAAATGTAACAATCAACCAGATTTCCTTAATGAGTCTTTACTTGCAGACCTTGAGTTCACAATGAAATGAATGAATGTTTCTCAATTAACATGATTTCAGATTGCATCAGTATGGCACAACAAAATATAACCACTTTCAACAGCAAGACAGGAATCAACAAATCACCCTGGGATGGACCAGAAAGAAAGGTATAACATACAGTCCAAATTAATTCATGTTTGAACAGGCTCAAATGACCAAATGAAATACAAAATAAAATTTCCAAATTACAAATTACGCTTTTTATTTTGCACAGCTTTATATAGGAAGTGGCCATTAGCCCATTACAAGGGTCCATTGGTTATCTGAGCTGAGGAGATCCCTGTAAGCTATAACTCAATGAAAATTTACTGGTTTTTGTACAGAGCTATTCTAACATTATATCGACAGGTTTTGCCTATGTAAACATGGTTCCTAACATGTAACATTAGGAAATGATATTAAATGCTTACAATACAAAATTATTAACAATACAAAATTATTAATAATACAAAATTGCTACATACAACAATTATTTGTTCTGACAAAAATAATCATACTGAATATTCCCCCCCCCCAGAGAGTATATTCAGAAAAGAAAATGAAAAAGGGACCCATTTGTACCAAACAATAATGTTAACAATGCATATTACTAGCAAAGTAGTATTTATGCCACCCTTTTTATCCAATTAGTCGCAAAGCTGTAATTAGGCTCTATAACCCGTTTTATCCAATTAGTGGCAAAGTAGTATTTATGCTCTACAACCCCATCTAATTACCTGAGGGATGTAATAACTGAAGGACAGACAGAAGTCTGGATGAATAAGATTTGAGGTATACCGTATATTCATTCATTTTCAAGGCCATCAATATTTTGTGGATTTGTAATGAATTAAAATTTTGACTCTGAATTACATTTTTGACAGTACAAAGATGCATGGATATGTTTCTAACAGGGAAAGTAATCCTATTATCATCTTAACCAACTGATTGTTGTTTGTTGGGAACTGGAAGGATTATGGTGATTAAAATCCTGATCTCTGGCAAAACAATGATCTGACAGACACCAACATGTGGTCATGTTCTACTGACCTTTCGATTCAACAATCAAGTAACAACTTTCACATTTATGAAAGTGAAAATGTCATTTGGAACATAACATTAACAGTTCCTACCATGAAAAAGCACTTTACCTGACAGATTTACTAAAGTAAGCCGCCTTTACCTGACAGGTTACTAAAGTAAGCTGCCTTTACCTGACAGTTACTAAAGTAAGCTGCCTTAGCAGATCTACTCATTGTAAGCAGACCTCAGATTTGTACATCATGCTGACCACAAAATCCACAACAAATGGTATCTCATGAAAAAATAATAATTTACAGTATTTAATATACATCTGTATATGTATGGGTTTCAGAGGAATAAATACGGTATTTACCATATATCCCAAAACTTACAAAAATTCACTTGTAAAATATTAGTAATCTCTCACATAAAAGTCTGAGAGAATAGTGAGTGTCCCTAACAGACTTGATTACATCAGTATAAACATGTATAAACTTAAATGTAACATATGCAATTCAAAATTTGAGTTGTTCTCATTTATTTAAATATGGACAATTCAAGTATAATATCAACAAAGAGATACTTTACTTTTCTTTATGACTGCAGTCTCTCACATTAACTAGAGACATTTAATTGGTCATTCCTTTGTTTCAGACTTAAATGTAATCCAATTAAATTCATGTACCTCAATTCTACAATGAAAGTTTAAACATCGTGTGGTGAAAACACTTCTTAATTTATTAGTCTCTTTCATACATTATAGCAATATTTATGATGAAAACTTCTTTAAATGTGAAATTATATATTAAAACAAAACATTTCAAATCTGACTTCTTATAGAAGCTCAAACACAGAGGACTAAATTTTCTACAGTGAAATAAATGTAGTCACCAGAGATCTTTTACCTAACTTTTTTATCTAAATAAGTCTTATGCAGGAATCCTGGTTTCATATGTGCCTACTAAAATCCATTACTATCAAATACACAAAGGTCCCACACAATAAAGCCTTTCACCAATTACAGCCTGTCAAATAACATATGCATTATCATGTATCCTACTGAGTCGGCTCAATTAAGTTCTTCCTATGCTATATACTGTAAAATCAGAAATAAAATTTCATGGTTTATGAGTAAACAGTTAATTTCATGAGGTTAAATCTGGTGGAATCACTCTTTATCTAAATTCCCAATACACAATTATACTATTTCATCATGAATGTAATTTTGTGGAAATTGCTTACCCAAATAAAAAAACAAAAACAAAATTTCAATCCTGAACATTTCTGATTTAAAGTAATTTATTTCCTTGCACTTGACTAAAAAATCCAAATTAAAACATAGTCTGACATCATTAAATCTCTACTTCAATCGGATTTTGTGTACAATGTACTATATTACGAAACATCTTTCAATGGACACCTCCTCAAAATAAGTGTACATAGTTGCATCATTGTTAGAATGTGGACAGAAGTGTGCTGCTCTTCAGGTAATAAACAATATTTCTTGGTTGGTAAAAGGCTAAACAATTTCCATGTCTCCAAGATCAATGTAGGATTTTCAATCAATTACTCTTGCAGTGACAAAACTTCGTATCTTGACATTTTTATATTACAAACTTATTGTTTCTGTGCTAGTTACTGTTTAGTACTTTTGTGATATCTGTACAGGTTGATTACATCACAATGGGTAAAGCAAATTCAAGCTTAGCTAAAAAAAAAAATCATTAACTGTAACACATGGATTTTGATACTGTAATATCACAACAGTCAACAATAAGCATGATTTTTATGTTTATCTCATGTGCATGTTAAATACCTGGTAAAAATATATATACTTAACATTTTTGCATGTTCAGAAAAGATTAATAGATTGGCCATTAATTCAAGAGTTCTTTCCCTCTTCAGCCTGGTCTGCCTCTACCACTCCCTGCTGTTTATCATTGTGTCTCCAGTCACTGGTTAAGCTGCTGAACCAGGATGAGACTGCTGACTTTGCCTGGGTCAGAGCACCACCTAGTGGAAATAAATGAATCATAATTAGTGGCCCTTTTAAAAACTTACTTCTTTGAGACAGGCAGCAAATTAGGAACTTCCACTTCACCTGAAGATACTAGACAAAGAGTCTGATAAAATTTCATCAATGTAAACATAAATATATCTATTTTAATCTTTCATTTCCAATAGCAAATAGGTTTGTAACATTATTTCTGAACATCACTCATCCCCATTCCCACTGCCCCCAATCTATGTCCTTATCCTCACCGTGGTATTGTAAAAACCCATTTCAGATTTCACAAGTTCTTTTCATTATATTATAACTTTTGTTACATCCAACTTTGTGACACCATCCAAAAGGTCTCTATGGCTTCAATGCAATATAATGACCCCATTGCACATTACTACAAAAGCAAGAGGGTGATAATTTTCTTGATAACCATATATACTCATGTACATCAGGTTCAACTGCAAATTGCAGAGATCCATATCTGCCATCACATAATGCACTTGCAGATCTGGATCTACACGGTTTGTTAGGAGTAGTCAGTGGGACAAACAACACAGACCTTAATCTGCTGCTGCATTATGTGACAGCTGATCAGGATTTGTGTTGTCTGCAGTTAGATCTGACTTGTATCCTATTTCACATGGCAGCATGCAAACAATTATTTATCTATACTAACCCACTGCTTTTCCTGTTTGTACAACATATTTCCCTGTCTGGTTAACTGCTGCATTCAGCTTTTTTCCACGCTCTGTGCTCTGCATTGTACTATGGGAAGGGAAAATAAACTGTAAATATTGAGGATCAAGAAGACTTTGACAATTATTATCATACTGATGCCCATCCCTCTCCCATTCTCGTATCACCTCCAGATACAGATTACACACTGATGGCAACATTTCACACTACTAGTAACATTTCACACTGATGGCAACATTTCACACTACTGGTAATATTCCATACTGACAGTAATATCTCGCACTACTGACAACATTCCACACTGATGGCAACATTCCACACTGATGGCAACATTCCCTGCATTTTTAATTATTCCAAACAGAGGTCAGGAACAGTCAATATTGGTGGCAACATTTCACACTTATGGCATTATTGGTAATATTCCAAATACTGATTGCAATACTTCAGACACTATTGGCAATATTCCAATTATTATAGGCAACATTCCAAACACTGCTGGTGATATTCCAAACAGTTGATAATATTCCAGATATTGTTGGCAACATTCCAAACACTGTTAGTAATATTCTAAACACTGCTGGTCAAGTTCAATGAGCAAGATTACCATATTTACCAATACACTGTAAACGCTGTGGACACAGATCTGCTATTTCATAATGATCAGCGTATCACAGACTAAGCTAATCCTTGCATGCATTATTTCATGTTAACAGCACAAAACCTGTTCCTCAAGCACATTGTAGCATTACATAACAAAAGATCTGGCATGTATTCACACATTTGTAAAGCTGGAAACTAGAACTCAAAATCTGGATGGAATACTCTGAAATTTTAAGTTAAAAAATGGAGGATACAGTAGAACCTGTCTTGAAAGACCACCTCTTTTGCCAACAAATTATGGTCTCTCAAGACAGGTGGTCTCTCATAGCGGGTAACAATGTTATATGATCACTAAATTTGTTCATTGAGAGTGTGGTCTCTCAAGACAGGTGGTCTCACATAACAGTGGTCTTTCAAGACAGGTTTTACTGTACTAGGTCTACCTGCAAATTATTCTACGGTTATCCCTACTGCATGACTTTTAAAAACTTTTACACCAAACTGAAGCAAAAAACCTAACTTTGGCTATACTACAGCTTTCACTGTTAATCCACTATATACAAAACTTGTGCTTAACCTAGAATTTGCAGGCAAGACAAAAATCAAGGTATTGATGATTATGAGGTTGGATGAGGAATGAACAATGGAGACTAGATGAAGAAAAGTTGTTGCATACCTTCAAGGTTTGTCATATCTCAAGAAATTGCTTTCATGAAGCTTCATAAAAATCATCACATTTGTCTGGGACAGACACAGAATGCAAGGCACTAGGGCACTGCATGAATTTTATGGTCTTTAATCAATAAAGCTAACAAGTGGCCCATGGCAGGTGTATGTAAGATTATTCACCTGGCTGACATCTGCCTAACAGCTACAAACAAAAGCAGTTAACCAAGAAATCTTGGTTAGAAGGATGCTTTCTAAATAAATTTATGCCAATTCTGTTGATTACACATTTTATAAAAACAACAATGCCGAGATTTTATTTTTGTATCTTCATATATTATCACAGATAAGCATAATTTGTATGATATTGAAAATCCTTCATGTAGAGATTCTTTCTGTCAAAATTAGTTACATCTGGCTAGGTGTACTTTGAGTTAATACTATTTGAAAGTTTTTAAATATTTTTTAGAAAGGGTGGCCTAAAGTGAAGATGGACTGGAATCATTTAAGAAAATGAAAACATCCTCATGATAGGAGACTTTCTTTTAAATTGTCAAATTCTGTCAAGTGTTTTTTTGTTTCCAAAGTCAAGAAAAGTTTCTTAATATTTTTGGGAACAATATCCATAGTTAATGATGAATTGGTAGCATCTGTAAAAGAAATTTGAAGACATTAAAAGTGAAACTCCTTTTGCTTTATTTAGTGAATTTTGGGCTGGGAGGAGTGAGGGTGGTCGTTAATTGCTTTTTTGTTTTTAGTAATGGCAGCCTTATTTGACGATGGATCAGCATCAATTAAATAAATCTGGAAGGTATTCATTCCAAATGCTTTGTGTAAAATTTGGTCAAATTAAGTTGAGTGACTTTTGTAGCAGATGAAAATTGTTGACGTTTGCTCAAAAGTTTTGAAAGAAGTCATTTAAAGACTTGTCTCCTTCAGCAGTCATTACTAGTCCACAAATTTTGGTAACTGCAGATAGCAGACAAGTTGAGTTATTATGTAGAAACGAAATAGGTAAAAGACAGATACATGGACAGACATTAAAACATCATAACTCAACTCTGGTGGGCATGTGAAAAAAATCTGTTCCAGATGAAACTGAAGAACAATTAGACTACATACAGAAGTAAAAATAATGTGATTATTTGAGATTATTTTTTGGTAGACAATTTCAATGAAGAATATGTCAGCTTAATGGAAGAATGGTATAATAAACATAACTGACAAAAAAATTGTTAACCCATCATTAGCTAATGGCACTGTCTACAGAGGTCCTATAACATAAGCAATGCTGTTTTAGTGGTATACAAAACAGTGCAAAAAATAGCTGCTGAAACACATGACCAGATACTATGTACACACATATCACCAAGATGCAGTCTGTTTAATACTCAACTTATTGAACTTTTCTTTTTTCAAACACTTTAGAACACTCTTTATTTCAAAATTAACAGACAGACAGATGGACAGACATCATACTATTTGGTCTGCCTTCATGTATACATACATAATGCTTGAGTACGTAAGTGTAGCAGGATATGGAAGTAATAACGGGAAAAAATAGTCAATGTACTACTGAAACATTCACTTTCAAGGCAATGATATGTAATAACTTTTGTTCTTGTACACGCATCTAGCATCTCTTTGATTTACATATAATGGGTTGTTCTACTTCCTGATCCTACCTATGCAAATTAGCACAATGGGCTCACCCACTGCATCCTTCAAACACATTTCATTAGCTATTTTCAGCCAATTAAGTAATATGTGAAATGGCGGTTTATACCTGACCTCGCTGCCTTCAAATGCTGCTATTTAAACTCCCCAAGGGATAGTTTTTCAGCTCCAATGAAAGTGCTGTTTGTTGTTGTTTTGGGGGTTTCCCCCCCTCCCCCCGTTTTTGAAGATTACTGAAAATTATGTTTCCTTGAAACATGACCATGTCAGGGGGATTGGGAGTACAAAATAATATTTTTTGCATGACTGGCCATGCTTCAATTTGTTTAAAATCAGATCGCAATTTCACATAGGACAGTGGTGATCTGATTTAGATTGTGCCGATTTATTTTCTTGAGCACTGTACATCTTCATTTTGGGCCTGCTTGCTTAAACCATATACTTCAGCAATTACCACTTGTCACAAGTGTTCAACTACCAGCATCAGTATATTTCTAAGGCCTAAAGCATTTAATTCTTATTCAATTTCAATCACATTAAAAAAAAAAAAACAGTATAGTAATAACATTTTAATTTTTTGTAAGTCTAGTATTGCTTTGCTGAAAGGAAAAACCCTGTACACATGTCATCACTAACATGCAAATATCAAAGAAAATAATATAGTGTCATTTATTTTTGTGGGTGTCAATTTTCATGGTTTTGGGGGAAAATAGACTTTTGTTGTTACTTAAATTTTTGTTTTTGCATGCCAAAGTTTGTATATTTTGTAGGCATTTAATTTCATGGATTAACATTTACAAATGTCCCCCCACCAAAAGAATACAAAAGAACAGGACTTTGAAACAACGAATGACAGCCTCTTCAATAGTTAAAACAGTATATTCACCTGAATAAGCATAAATAAAACACATGTCAAGATAAACTGGAGCTGATGCAGCCAACAATGCTAATATATTTATCAGTTATTTGAGTACAGGTGTATGATCTCTTCCTTAAGACACTGTCCATAACGTTGCACCATCAATTAATTTCTGACAACCATTGCATTAACACAGTGGCTTAAGACTGTTGAAAGCCATCTTCTATCAGATTAAATAATATTATTCCACATGTCAACCAAACTCATGACCAGTTGCCCCTTGCTCAATCCAATTAGCAAGCAGTGTCAACATTTGATATGTTCAGAGCTCAGCATAGTTCAATGATGTAAACTAAACTGAAAAACAATGGAATCACTCCTTTTTTTGAAGCCTGCCTCATGTAAGAACCAACTTCAACCAACAGACTTTACTTAAAACCTCATAAGTGAAGCCACTTGGTGCTGAATGGATAATTGCAGCTCACATCAAAATGTGTGAAAGATTGGACCTAATTATCTGTGACAATGAGAATGCTGGACATTTTTTAATTCAACAATTTCAGAATTATTTATCTAAAAAAACATTTGTGTGTACCAGCCAAACTGACTGACTTCATGTTGATTCAGTACAGTGTAGTTTTGTCTGAGTCAGTGAAGTGTGAGGGTCAATACTCTACAATAATTAGTCACAGTGTTTTATAAGCAACTGTACCTCAAGCAATAGTTTTAGTATTTTACAGTCATATTGTTCATTGGGATTAAGCAAGCATGAATAAAGTAAGACCTACTGTCACGAGAATTAACTTTTTTTGACAGCAGTTTCACTTGAACAAAGAATCGATTTGAATAAGTATAAAATCTAATTTACATTTATAGTATAATTTGTTACTACTTCTTTTGTTTTTATTAATAAAATACTAGAATAAATTTTGCTTTTTTCAGTTCTATTTTTAATTACTTCCACAACATATCAATTTAAGGCAGTGAGTAGAAATTACAACTACCAAATACCATATAGATATGTGCACTGAAACAAAATATGAAATGCTTTATATATCTTTGTTCTTATCAAAAGGGTTAAAATAAAATAAACACATGTAAAAGCTAACATTTTTAACCAGATTACAGAAATGACTTTGAGTTATTAAATACCTTTGTTAATCTCTACACGTGAGAAAAAGTAAAAGAAAATGAAGGGGTGGGTGTTGTTTCTTAATCATATGTGATGACTTTTTCCTTGGGTATTTAAATTCGTGGTTCAGGCAACCAAAAAATCCAAGAAAATTAGTATCCCATGAAAATTAGTGACACTAAAATAATGTCAAAATACATCAAATAACTTTCAGTTTTGTTTTAGAAAGTGAAATGCATGTAATACCAACATTCTGTAAAGAAAATATTTTAAGGACATAATTAAGAGTAACTAGACTTTAAGCCTCTTGAGTGTACACTCCCATGTTATAAAAGGTGATTAATGGGAGAAGGAGTGTCAATGGATCAATAATCAGCATGTTCCACTAGCAACTTAAAGGATGTGGTTTCCAATCCTACTAATGGATCAGCCCGTGTCCATTACCATGGTGTGTCCTTGTGTAAAACACTATATTCCACTGCTTTGGAACCAAGTAACCTACCACAACCAACCTTTACAAAAGAACCTATTCGCATCATTCATAATTAATTAACTATATGTAGGTCACATTGTCCTATCATATCCAAGTACAACAATGGGACAAATGAATATATGCAAGGATTACCAGAAAAGAAATGAAAACTATTATTTTCTTTTTAATGTTTCTCTTTACCTTAGAATTCAACACCCCAAAATTTTCTTTCTTAGCCTAAGTGTAAGCCGTCTGAAAAATTTTGCCATGGAACTTATTTTTGAACATAGTTATTGTGCAGAACATTTCTTTGAGTCATAATGACAACGAGCTTTCACAGTTTGACCCAGAAATCAACATGAATCTTTTGTACCCCAAGTACAAGCTCTCCACAAACACTGGCAAAGGTACATTACCTAGAAATAAAGTGATTAAATGAAATCCATTTTTTTTCTTCAGTCACAGTGAATTTGATCTTTGAGCTTTGAACCTCTAATCAATAGGCTTCTTCTTCACCCCTATTGCAAGCTATTCACAAAGTTGGGTAAATATAGAACTATAAAGTAAAGTTATTCTGCAGAAACAAAAAATGCAACAGATAGACTTAAGTCATAGAAATATAAATTTTGCCATTTTGAAGGTCCACAATAAAACAAATCGGCATTTTTATCTTTTGATTCCTCTCGTGGACTTTAAAACAGGCTATTTACAGTAAAGCAATTTTTCCTGCAAATGGATGAGCTTTTCATTCAAGAGGTTGGTGGCAGCTACAACTGCAATGTAGGCTACCCCATAACAATTATTAAAAATCATGGCAGATATATAGCTAAAAACATTCTTTTGTGTGTGCTTTAAATCTCTCAGCAACTTTATTTCGGTTAGACAAAAAAATTATTATCATGATGAAAGCTGGTCAAACAAAGATTTTTAATTAGCAATAATATTCAAAGTGAATTCTAACAGGGTTCAAGCTAGACTTGAATTTTAGGGAGCAGTGACTTCTCCTTTTGGGCAGAACAGGGAGAAGTGAGAGCTCAACTGGGAGAAGTGGACACAAAGCAAGAAACACAATATATATATATATATATATATATATATATATATAATGTGTATTCTCTTATTTGAATTATACCTTTCTTTTTCCCAGTATTCATATTTTCATTTAACATCATTGGATTTAAGCAATACTTAATTTTCAAGCAGAAAATTTTCTGAACTATTTTGGCCATGTGTCTCTAAAAGAGAATACCTGGTAATAGAAACTACATTGTAACAAATTTTAACTGAGTAACCAGATTGCATTACTGTAATTGCAAGTTAGTAAAAATGCTTAATCAACTACCCTTAATCAATTTTTAAAAAATATTTTTGTATTTATTTTCTGTTATATACTTTCTAAAAGTTCACAATAATGTCACTGTCAAAGATTTCTGAACATGTTTGAAACAACCCCTGTACCATGTACATGGAGGCAAATGCACACGTGTCTTCAGATCACAGTCCTCATTTCTTTGTTGTAGATAAAACATTACCATACCAATTCATACATAACACACTAAAATGCATAAAATTACAGACATGGCTCCTTTATAGTCAGTATGTGAACTAAACCCTTCTTTCCAATCGAATCAACACAGATGTGAGTGTATCTATTTTTAGAAGGGGTTTTCATAATATAATCACTCACTTTATATAGCTTCATTACAACAATCCATGATAGGATTGCAAATTTATGGTTTATTTATTTGCCTATGTACTTGAATTAATTTTAGGCATTGATTAAATATTATCTGCTTTGCAGCTTTTTTCCATATTTTCACACATACTAGTCAAGTCAGAAAACAACTTTGACCTTACAATGCTTCTCCTGAATTCCACAATTTGGTTTTGTCCCATATGTTTCTGACCTATATAATTACATTTCAAAGTTAAATCTTTAAATAAGATAATACCCTGTTACTGGTACACTTAGTTTCAAACTAATTTTATGATGAAATAGTGCACAAGAGGCAGTTAAAATATCCAGATCACTGATTCTATTCTTAAAACACAAACTGCTGTTTACATACTATTGTTAAAGTTTCGAAACACAAGTTTATATGTTTTTATCATCAAAGAATAACATGCATAAATCAGGTAGTGATAGGGGACTAGTTGCTAACTTACTTCAGAAATCGTTAATTGTCAATCAGCTATCAAAACACATGCCTGTGAATGTGCAAGAGTTTGTTTGTCAGCGTAATTGATATAAAAACTAGGCCTAGCTACTGATGGCTTCATGAATACCTTTTGCTATACCACTAGAGCTAACCTGGCTAAAAAGAAGGGGCATCTCAAATGGTATGGTTAGTCAATGTACCTCTAAAAAAAATCAAAGGGTGAAGTTGTTTTTACTTTCCTAACAGAAGAAGGTGAAGTTTACATTTTTTTAGGCAACTTAGTCGCCCACTTTGCCTGGTAGCGTGACACCTGTTCCAATGTTAGGCACTTTGATTCTGTGGAATCTTTATCACATTAAACTGAGGACACATGTCTTATTGAGAAGTCCCATTAAACTGAGGACACAATGTCTTATTGAGAAGTCCCATTAAACTGAGGACACAATGTCTTATTGAGAAGTCCCATTAAACTGAGGACACAATGTCTTATTGAGAAATCCCATTAAACTGATGATAAATAATGTCTTCTTGAGAAATCCATTAAACTGAAGACACAATGTCTTATAAAAAAAAAATCCCATTAACTGAGGACACATAGTCTTATTAAGAAATCCCATTTAACTGAGGACATATAATGTCTTTTTGAGAAATCCCAATAAATCAAGGGCACATCATGTCTTATGGAGAAATCCCATTAAACTGAAGATGTGTTTTGTCTTATTGGGAAGAATAAAAGAATTTTAAAATACTTACTGAGCCAGTCTAACTCTGATATCAGCAACTCCCAAGTTCCCGTGACATGGGTGCCTAACATAAAACAGAAAAATATACATTTTCAAGACAATCTTGTGCATATATTAACTGTGTTGAAGCAAGGGTACATAGCAAGTTTTTCAAAACATACATATTTGTCAGATATGTCCTGAAAATAACTTCAGATGACTGGTTGCTAACTCAATGTGTTCAACATTTGCATACATGCCACACACCCCCCCTCCAAATATATGAGTAATTATTGTTATTATAAGTGGCAAAAAAGTGTAATTTGGGTGTATAAAGTGTAATCTATATATTACATGCTAGAATTACAGTACATATGAAAAGGATACATTTTTACTACTAACCTGGTTCTGTAGCTTGTAAAAATTCTTGTCACAAAGGGTAAAATCCATATGGATTAGAACCAGAATACAAACACAAAATATACTGAAAACTTATTTATATTCAGCACTCACTCCAACTAGTTTACATATGTAACTTCTGCTGAATGACTGTGAACTGGAATCCTGCAAAGATCATGGTGATGTGCTCTGAGAGCAATGAAAATCAACAGACATAATATAATAATCGGGAGTTCTCTGCAAAAATCGGGAGGTATTAATGAAATTGGAAGGTAGGTGTGGAAGGACCTGCCAAATTGGGAGTTTTTATCTCCTGGCATGATAGTTGACAGGTATGTATACATGTAAACTTCTCTGTCAATTCAAACTATATTCCTCTGGTGTAAATCAGTGCCATCTTCAGGATTTCCAAACAGAGGTGGAATTTGCCACAGGCATTTGTTTTGTAAATGGTTAGAGAAAATAGCAAACTGTCCAGTTTTGCAACAAATGTTTGAACATTTAATAAATCAAGACAAAGTCTGCAACTGTTTAATAACATTATCATGACAGAAGCAGCAGCAAATATTATGACAATGGCACTATATTATATTCATCTGACGGCCACTATTGTGCAGCAAGGTAAAGATCGAATGCAAACATAATTTCTTTCGACAGAGTGCCAATTAGTTGTCAAGGAAAAGCCACTAGATTTTGCAAATTAAAAAAAATAATAATTACGTAATTTGGATTCTTAACTTTCTCCTAAACATTGTTTGAACCATATGAGGATAAAAACCACGAGAATATCCTAAAAATGTTTTTGAACCAGGCTTCTATTTAACTAGAAAGTAAAATAAAATTAACACTAATCTTAAAATTTAAAGTCTTTAACATTCACCTTTATCTAGGTCTTGGATATATAGGACATAGATATGAGTGTATGGACATGCATATAGATATGGGTGTATGGATATGCATACAGATATGGGTGTATGGGCATGCATACAGATATGGGTGTATGGATATGCATAGAGATATGGGTTTATGGACATGCATATAGATATGGGTGCATGGACATGCATACAGATAAGGGTGTATGGGCATGCATACAGATATGGGTGTATGGACATGCACAGAGATACAGGTGTATGGACATGCATACAGATATGGGTGTATGGACATGCATACAGATATGGGTGTATGGGCATGCATACAGATATGGGTGTATGGACATGCATAGAGATACAGGTGTATGGACATGCATAGAGATATGGGTGGATGGGCATGCATACAGATACGGGTGTATGGACATGCATAGAGATATGGGTGTATGGACATGCATACAGATATGGGTGTATGGGCATGCATACAGATATGGGTGTATGGGCATGCATACAGATATGGGTGTATGGGCATGCATACAGATATGGGTGTATGGACATGTACAGAGATATGGGTGTATGGGCATGCATACAGACACCAAAGTGATCATAATGTCAAGAGGCTGACAAAACGTGTTCTATGAAAGAAAACCAAAATTGAATCTATTAGTTTAATTATGCATTAGACCTTAAATTGTTGTTCAATAATTCCTAATATAATACCAAACACAATGTGATAAATACGTATGAAAATGTGAAGAAAGAAAAACTGGTTTATAAATGAATGTACTTTCTTTTCCCAAATATTGCTATCATCTATACTTGCTTGTCAAGTCGAGTCTGACTGCCAACAACACAAACCCTGATCTGCACTGACATAACATGCCAGCAGATCGTGATCAATGTTTTTTTGTTCCAGTCATTACTTCTAACAAACTAAAGAGACCCCAAACCGCCAGTGCATTAAGTGACAGCATAATAGGTCTGTGCAGTTTGCAGATGGACTTGACTTACAGGTGAATATATATGATATTTATTAAGACAATTAGCAGTTACTGAAAATTATACTTTCCTATTTAATGTCTCTTCTTCCTAACTTCTTTGAGTAATCAATGTCAAGTATGATAAACTTTGATACTTTTGTGCAAGTACTTTTGCACAAAATATGCCCTAATTCAAAAACCACAATTTATTAATCCATAAATATGGCCTGATCCAATAGCACTACAACATACAGTTGTGTAATTCTTATGCCTGATGAGATTATGATACTCAGATCTTGAATTATTCTGAAGACAGTTTTTTTATCTTCAAGCCAATACAATTACAAACCAGCAAAGTCAAAACCATTGACCTTAAACAATGTCAGTGCTGACTATCAACTTATTCACTGGAATAAAACTTAATACAAAGTAAGGTCAAAGTTCACTTATACATGTACAAGTTCCTGTGTTGATGAGCTCAGTGTGGGACAAAAATGAAAGCAATGGCCTTTGGTTTGACAATAAGGTCAATTAAGTCTGGTTTTCAAAACCCTGCCTGTTATGTATATTTAATTTACATTGTTTGGTTTTATTAAAATTTCATTATATGCTACTGATAATGTAATACTGTATGCTGGACTTGATCTTGTCCAAAATCAATTTCAATTTTCACCTGACCTGAATCATTGATTTCTATTTAATTCTGTAAACAACAAATACATAGCTAAATAGTTTCTCTATGAGCATGGTTTAACTGTTAGGATTATCATTTTTGCCAGAGTCAAGGACATTGCACTTACCATATTTTATGTTCTAATTATAACTAAGATTCTATTTTGTAAACATTAGGAACCTTCAAGGTTATTTTCCATTAGGTAATTATGTTTTTTTAGAAAATGATAATTGTGACCGGAGGTCAGGTAGAGGACTATATAATCTTGTCATTCTAGAAATTATTCACCTGAGCAGAATCAACTGTATTGTTATTGTGTCTAGCAGTCCAGTAGTTCATTTGGGCTGGAATTTATTTATTCAAATTATTTATTCACATGAAATACAAAGTGCTCTACAAAAATAACATTCTTGGAAATAGAGACTTGAGTTTATAGTGAAATTTCAAACAAGGATATATTCTTTGAGTATATTATTGTGTTAACTGAGCCACCACAGGCACATCAACACTTCCAGCGTTTGAATTAATTTGGATTTTCACTAAAGTTTGTTCAGAACTTTATTCATTAGGACTTGTGTCTGTAATTCTAGATTATTTGGGATTTAATTCACAATACTGTAAGTTCTTTTTTATTAAATTTTCACTTTGTATTCTTGGGAAGTAAATTATTTGTTGAATTTTAAAAATCTCACTACTTCTCACTCTTTTTTATTACTTATTTTATGACCATAAATTTGCAATACAGTCACAAAGTTGTGGATATGTTGGTGCTTAGATATGCAACATTTTCATTCAAAACCATTTAAGTATTGCAAGAAGACCATTGTAAGTTTTATCATTCCTGTAAGATGTGCTTTAATAAAGACCCCTGACAGTGTCACCATTAATGCAAGAAGAGCTGTAGCGATAACAAGTTTCTAAGATGACTAACATGGGTTAGAGGAGCACAATTTTGATTAGAACTAGATATGTATTGCACTAGTCTTTTAGTGAAAACATATGTTGATGTAACTGTCCATTCAGGAGAAGTAGTCATACCAAGGAAGTATGTATTACCATTATTTTGATACAGAAATAACTATATAAAGAAGAAAAAAATTTGGAATGTCCATTCATTCTGGAGCAGTAGCTTTTACACAATTTGTCAGATTAGTGATAACAAGATTTTCAAGATGGCAGCATGGTGACCATAATGAATGTCAGATCGATGCTATTTTCATTTAGGACCAATGAGACATCATATGAAGTCCTCAAGTGAAAAACCTATGTTGACATGACCATTTGTTCTGGAATGGTGTTGATAATGAGATTTTTAAGACTGGATTCCAAGGACATACCCAATGGGAACAAAGCTTATTTAGGACCAATTAGATGCTATATGAAGTCTTTCAGTGAAACCCTGCACTATTTTCAAATGTCTGTAAAGTTTGGTGGCACACCTCAGAGCTGGGAAAAGTAGCAGTAAGATTTGTGCTAATGGATGCTAATCACTGAACAAAAGGCCATGCTTAAGTTTTTCTGGTCTACAATCAATAGAGCTAACAAAACTAGCAATGAAATAGTTCTTTTTTTTCATTGTTTGAATTTAAATTGTTCTTTCTGAATAATTTTGATGTTCCAAATTGTATAAGTTATGAGAAATGATGATAAGAAGATCATAACAATATTTTTAATTCCAAGCATAGAAAAACTGGATATGTATGTTTTTAATTTATCCCTGGAGATTCCCAAATAAATAAATATAAAAAAAATAATTGTTCCTTCTATATGAGTAAAGAGTTACAAACAGAGACTCTGTTTATGCACTGGCTTACAATGTGTTGTTCTCAAACATACCTATTTCAGTAAGAGTAACATATCTGAAGTGACAAATTATCCTAGCTTAATTAAACATTACTTCTGATCCACTTGTTCTTCTCTGATGCGTCAAGTCTATCATTACATTGTTCAGGGGTATTAACATTCTGTACAAAAACTGCTCTGATAGATTGCATGTTAACCACATTTTCTGATCAGATTAAGTAACGGCTAGGTTTTGTGAATTATTTTTATATGATATGTTATGACACTAACAAAGGCTATAAAACAAATTGGGGACTCAGTGTATATCTTATGCTTTGCAAATTTAAGGAATGAAATCATCAATGTCAATGAACCATTTTCATTTTGTCCATTGTTATGACTGTGGTCACAAACTAAGTAACAGAAAAAAAGCAAAAAACTTAAAACTTCATAAACAATTTAATTATCAAAGTTATAAATGAAAATGTGAAAGGAACCTACATTATTATGAAGTGAATCCAAACTAGTCCTTATAAAGGTCTACGAAAGTCCCAAATCAATGAAATGTTCCTTATAAACTTCAAAACTGGAAATGTACTGGTCATCCAAGAACCATTATGTTGTCAAGATGGCATTGTCCAGAATTCCTTAGAATAATTTATAACAGTTCCAGAATAATATTATAGTACAAATAATGAGCACTTTCTATTTCCACTGAACAATCCAAACAAATGCTTTTCCTCTCGAATAATGTCTAAGTACAACACTAAACAACTCTGCAGACTTACAACAGGAACACAATAAGTGTGAATGACTCCAAAATCGGAATGAAACTGATTACTTAATTCTCACCTTGTATACACCGTATACTGCAACTGTATTTCACAAAAGACCCACATGACATAATACACTACTCATTTGCATCGACTTGCCCTATTCATGTGACCTAGCCCAACCAATGGGAAATAAAAGAACTATTCTAGAAACGTCGAAACCCCATCAGCCACTGCAAAATTAAGCCATAAACACCATTTAGTCTTATTATTAAGATTATTATTAATAATTATCAAAACATATGCAAACATCTATTTATAGATCCTATGCAATAGTATACTCTTAGATTCAAGTCACGTAGGCAAAACTAACTAAAGATATTCTGTACACATTACAGCCATGAATAAAAATGATAAAAATTAAATAAAATCATGTACCAGGAGTTACAAAAAAATACAGAATATGACGATGATCTATATCTGGGTACAGTAACAGTCTGCTAGAAGGCCTCCTATCTGGGTACAGTAACAGTCTACAAGAATGTCTCATATATGGGTGCAGAACAGTCTATTAGAAGGCCTCATATCTGGGTACAGAAACAGTCTACAAGAATGCCTCCTATATGGGAACAGTAACAATCAACTCAAATGTGTCATGTCTGGGTACAGTAACAGTCTACTAGAATACCTCTTATCTGGGTACAGTAACAGTCTACTAGAAAACCTCATATCCAGGTACAGTAACAGTCTACTAGAATACCTCATATCCAGGTACAGTGTAAGTCTACTAGAATATCTCATATCCAGGTACAGTAACAGTCTACTAGAATACCTCATATCCAGATACAGTAACAGTCTACTAGAATACCTCATATCCAGGTACAGTAACAGTCTACTAGAATACCTCATATCTGGGTACAGTAACAGTCTACTAGAATACCTCATATCCAGGTACAGTAACAGTCCACTAGAATACCTCATATCCAGGTACAGTAACAGTCCACTAGAATACCTCACATCCAGGTACAGTAACAGTCCACTAGAATACCTCATATCTGGGAACAGTAATAGCCTACCAGAATACCTCATATCCAGGTACAGTGTAAGTCTACTAGAATATCTCATATCCAGGTACAGTAACAGTCTACTAGATATCCTCATTTCTGGGTACAGTAACAGTCTACTAGAATACCTCATATCCAGGTACAGTAACAGTCTACTAGAATACCTCATATCTGTGTACAGTAACAGTCCATTAGAATACCTCATATCTGGGAATAGTGACAGACTACTAGAATACCTCATATCCAGGTAGAGTGTAAGTCTACTAGAATCCTCATATCCAGGTACAGTAACAAACCACTACAATACCTCATATCTGGGAATAGTAACAGCCTACTAGAATACCTCATATCCAGGTACAGTGTAAGTCTACTAGAATACCTCCTATCTGGGTACAGTAACAGTCTATTAGAATCCTCATATCTGGGTACAGTAACAGTCTACTAGAATCCTCATATCTGGGTACAGTAACAGTCTACTAGAATACCTCATAACTGGGTACAGTAACAGTCCACTAGAATACCTCATATCTGGGAATAGTAACAGCCTACTAGAATACCTCATATCCAGGTACAGTGTAAGTTCACTAGATTACCTCATATCCAGGTACAGTAACAGTCTACTAGAATACCTCATATCTGGGTACAGTAACAGTCTACTTGAATACCTCATATCCAGGTACAGTAACAGTCTACTAGAATACCTCATATCTTGGTACAGGAACAGTCCACTAGAATCTCTCATATCTGGGAATAGTAACAGCCTACTAGAATACCTCATATCCAGGTACAGTGTAAGTCTACTAGAATACCTCATATCCAGGTACAGTAACAGTCTATTAGAATACCTCATATCTGGGAATAGTAACAGCCTACTAGAATACCTCATATCCAGGCACAGTGTAAGTCTACTAGAATCCTCATATCTGGGTACAGTAACAGTCTACTAGAATACCTCATATCTGGGTACAGTAACAGTCTACTAGAATGCCTCATATCTGGGTACAGTAACCATCTACAAGAGAGGCCTTATATATCTGGGTACAGTATCAATCTGCTAGAATGCCTCATCTCTGGTTATAGTAACATTGTACTAAAATGTCTCACATCTGGGTACAGTATCAATCTACCAGAATGCCTCATATGTGGGTACAGTAGAAGTCTACTAGATTCTAAAATGAAGATCAGAAGCCATAAATGAGCCAGCCCAGTTCAACTTCTGAACAAAATGGGTTAAGATAAAATTCTGTTAAGATAACATAGTTTAAAACCAAATATCTATTAGTTTTATAAGTACTATCTAATGATGCATTACAGATTGTGCAGTACTCTCCATTCTCATTGACTTTGACTCTTCCCATTGTTGGCATAACAGATTGTGCAGTACTCTCCTTCTCACTGACTTTGACTCTTCCCATTGTTGGCATAACAGATTGTGCAGTACTCTCCATTCTCATTGACTCTGACTCTTTCCCACTGTTGGCAAATTCACATTTGTTATAAGAGATCTACCCATTTTAATTTAATATTTATGATATACAGTGCTGCATCTAGGTTTGACATAATGCGAGTCAAGTGGCCTAAGAAATCAAAACAAAAAATAGGCCATCCATTAGATAGTATAGCAGACCCATACAAGTAAAATGCCATGACAATGCAATATGAACCACAAATGTGAACAAGACATGATAGAAGTCACTGATAAAACAAATTTTTCCTATTAAAATATGTTTCTTCAAGAATAATTACCCAATCATAATACCTTAGGGGAACTACTACTATCTTGCAAATCTAGCCCTCCCAGATACTACTTTTAGTTAAAGGGAGCTAAAAGTTGTCTGCCAACCTATGTGGCAGTTTGGCAGAGTGATCTCACCTCAGGTATAAGGACTGGCGAAAAAGTCTAAGAACATATCAGTTACTACTGGAGCGGAAGGCATGCTCTCTATGGATATAACTGAGAGGAAGTCTGATGGTGTATGTGTATTATGATTGGGTAAGTATTCTCGAAGAAACATATTTTACTAGGAATAAATTGGTTTCTTATTTAAATATGTTACTCAATCATAATACCTTAGGAGAATAGGTAAGAGGTGGAGGGAGGTACATCCCCTTACCCCAAAGACACCATCTCCAATCTCCTAAGGTATGCAAGACAGCTTCATGGTAACATGACTGGAGGGGACTCCATCTGTCGGGGTACAGCTTTCAAATAGGGAAAAATCCCCCCAACCCCAATCCAGCGGAAGCCATGAAGCTGTGTCTTAAGAAGCTGTTGACTGACCTGGAAGGGTGACCTGTTGAGCTGTGGATATAGCTTCTACCAGATCAAATTGGGCCTTTGGGATGGGAGATCTCGGAGATTAAAGCAAGAGAATGTGGACTTGGATCTCCATCACACAGCCTGAATGATTTTGGTTAGCGAACAGTTCCAGTCGAATGCTAGGTTGGTGGCAACTGCTCTAACTTTGTGAGCCAAAATGTGTAATAAATTCGTTTGAGTTGGGACCATTTCTCTATATGCCAAGCACATAAATCACTTAATTCAGGATGAGATAGCCTGTTCTGATATATCCTCCTGTCCTTTCTGAGGAGTAGAAAGAAGTGTGATCTCCCTCGATGCAAAGGCTCTGTTCTATTCAGGTACCACTTGAAAGCCCGAACTGGGTCTTGTAGATGGCCTTCAGCTGATGTGTCCAGACTAGTCAGGTTTAATGATGAAAGTCTGGCTACCCATGGAAGGAAGCCCGTTCTTGGTGATAAAGAGAATGCCATCATGAGTATGACTGACTCATCTTGTCAGAACTGCACGTAATTAAGGTCTGCTGATAGGGCATATATTTTGCTAATTCTGCCTGCAGTGGCTAACACCATGTGGTTCAAATATGTCTTGTTCAGGCAATTAATAACCATGTTAGGTTTCATATTGGGCAGACGGCTAACGTTTACGGTCGTGTATACTCACAGTTGGAGAAAAAGTCGGATAAGTAATTGTTTTGTCCAATATCCTTTCTTCCATGATGACGAAAGGTGTAGGCAATCATGGAGCGGTAACATTTTATTGCACTCAGTGCGAACTTTCTCTCTACTAAGAACCAGAGGAAGTGAACTATTTGTGGTATAGATGTCTGGAGAGGTTTGATGTGTTTGTGCACCACTGGGTGAAAATGTGCCATTTGCCTTTGTATACTTTTGGAGTGGAGGATCTTCTTGCTAGAGCGATTCTCTCCACGACTCATTATGAGAATTGTTTATTTCTGAGGGCCTGTTTCATATGATCCAGACATGAAGGTTCTGTAGCTCTGAGTAGGAATGAAATAACTGCCATCATGTTTTTCTGAGTAGATGAGGGAAAATCTGAAGTCTCTAGAGGAGTTCCCATTACAAGATTGATGAGGTCATTGATCCACGACTTCTCCCATCTGAGTGGTGCAATGAGGATTAGGGAATATTCTGATTCTCTTGCTTTCTGTATCACTTTTGGAATCAGAGATGCTGGAGGTCAAGCATATGCATCCATGCAGTTTCCAATTTATTAACAGAGTACTGATTGCCTAAGCTTTGAGTCTGGGACTGGAGATACAAAGGTTGGGAGTTGGTATTCCACCTTGTCGCAAACAGGTCCACCAACAGTCGGTCCCATTGGGGTACATATCTGAATGAAAGCTGAGGGATGAAGAGACCATTTTGTCTGTATTGTTCTGAGACAAAGCTTCAGGCACTATGTTATGAGTCCTGGAATATGGCAAATTTGTATGTAGATTTGTTGTTGACAACACCACTTTAGAAAGTCCCACACCTGGACACAACTTGATTCCTCCTTGTCATTTGAGATAAGTAACCACTGTAGGGTTGTCGGACAGAATGAGAACTCCCTTGCCATGAAAATATTCCTGCCACAAGTGAAAGACTTTCACAATGGCCTTCATCTCCAGAATATTATTGATATGAAGATGTTGTTCCTGGGGAAAGCATGCACCACTGGCTTCTTGAAAGGGTGATAGTAGGTGAGCTCCCCAGTTTTCTGTACTTGCATTAGTACAGACTGTAATCTTGGGTGGTTACACTTGTAGATGTATATCAGCCATGAGCCAAGTTAGGTTGCCCTAATTCTGCAGACGGTGCCTCAATTGTGTGCAGATGGTGAGAGGATGGTCCAGTGGGCAAACTCTAGGTCTCCATTCATGCAGAAGAATCATTTACAATGGGTGCATAGGAAGGCAATCTACGACCATGAAGTCTGCTGCTGCATTGAGCAAGCCTAGTAGGCAAAGGAATTCCAGCGATAGAATTTCTCGAAAGTAACGGTGCTACCATGGTTCAGATTTTCAATGCCTGATCCTGAGGGAGACGAAATATGTTGCCTGTGTATTGAACTCTACACCTAGGTGAACAAATTGTTGAGATGGTACCAGATTGGATTTTTCCTTTTGATGAGAAGTCCAGATTGGTAATATGGATTATCATTTCTTGTCTAACTCACTTATGTTCCTGCAGGATGTTGTTCAGGTAACTTGATGTTTTAACCATACAAATAGTCTGGATTGCACCATTACTCGATTCATCAGATGAGTGAAGACCCAGGGGACAATGTTAAGCCCCAATGGGAGTGCCCTGAAAAGGCACATGATGTTGGCAAATCACAGGAACGTCCTGGAAGCCTTGTGAATAGGGACATGAAGGTGTGTACCGTTTAACTCCACACTGATGGCAAAGTCTCCCTCATGGATGGCATTCAACATGCACTGTGGTGTTTCCATTGAGAACCAAGGGGCATGGATGAATTGATTGAGGGCGCTTAGGTTGATGACCAGACAGAGTGCAGTTTGCCTTTGGGACCAAAAAAAAGTCTGGAACAAATGGTAGGACCATCTCAGTGCTATATCCGCTTTGGCATGCGAGAACTTGGCTTTCATTGTGTCAAGCCTTGATAGGATGGTTTTCAGAGGTTTGTGTCCTGTAAGTGGTCCTTGGGTCCATTTGATGATTTCCCGTACTATCCCTGTATCAATGCTGTGGTTGTGGGATGGAGGAAATTGGTCTCCTAGGTGGCTTGTTTCTGAACATCTTCAATCTGGCCAATAAATAGAAGGTTTGAGGATGAAATTTGTGCACTTCGCTTGGCCTTATGGTGGTTCTTCATGAAAGTGAAGGCAGAGAGCACAGAGTCCCATTCCACCAATTGTAAATTTGCAGCCGCATTTATGGCATTGACTAAAATATGATGAGTGGCTCTATTCAGTACTTGGGTCATTCTTGAGACCTACTCCCATACATGCCCTGAGGTATTCGGAGTGGGAAAAAATGAGCTATGTTCTGCCTGTTGGAAAATAGCTTTAGAGACTAAAGTCAAACATTGAAACCACTGCAATTATATTGCGCACCAACTGCGGAATGTCACCAAAGGCCATCCAGTCCATATGTATACAGTGAGCTTTGTCGTCTCCAAAGTGGCAATATCTGTCAACTGCTGAGGGTTTTAAACGAAAGACTGGTGTGTGGCAAAAATAACAACCAACAAACTGATGATGAAGGCAGGTCAGAATGTGTGTACCTCTCCCAGAGTGCAGAAGTAACTGAAGTCAGACTCTTCCACTCCGTTGTATGATCAACAGATGCTGGAGTTCCTGTCCAGGATGCTGATGGCATGGGAGGAGAAGGACAAAACTCTGGGGGTCAAAGGTGGAAAAATGTTCTCAATGGTGGCTCAGAAAGGCTGAATATTCCCCTGCCATCAGATAATGTAGAATAGATGACAGCACTGTAGAACAAGCAACATCATCTTAGTTGCATGAGGTAAGGCTAAGGTCCCCTATAATGCTTGAGACTTGGCTGGTGAAGAGTGACGAGGTCTTTCGCTCACTACTCGTAGAACACCCTGAATTAAAAGTCTCTTCTCGTGGCAGAGTGTAGAGAAATTGCGAGGCGACATCTGTTGAGGTGTGATGAATTATTTGTGGCAACATGTCAAATGAGTGTCTTGAGGTGGTATGAGAGTTAGGCTGGTCCCTGCACATGTCTGCAAAAGTTGGGTTCAACATACTGGAAGCCGGGCTGTTAGTGATTGAGCCTATAATATTGAAGTCTTGGCCCTTCATGATCCCCAGAATATGGCCTAGGTCAGTCACAACAGAAATAGGCCATCTGTGTGGGGAGGATATCATTAGGATCAGCAACTGGAATGGGTTACGGGATGTTTGATCCATGTAACCTGTCCGTATGTCTGTTGAGTGAGAAGGAACTTGGCTGTTTGTTAGCTCTGTCCCTCATTGTTCCGCAATAGGAATCAAGTCAAACCCCAAGGAGGCAAGGTAGAGGGAGTTGCCAAAAATGCAACTGTGGTGTCCTGTGGTGGTGACTTGGGCTACAGGACCTGTTTCAGAACATGTCAATGTGCGGAACTTCGTGGTTGAAGGGTAAGTTGATTTATCTCCCCTGTCCTCCAGAAATTCTCACATTGAGGAAACATAAGCATGCAGACTGGTCACATCTTTGTCCTGAGCTGTGTGTTTTTGTGCTCTGCCCATAGTCCTAATTTGTACAACGCATAGAGCAAAATATATAACGCTGTAGCCCTGTGCCTGTCTTTCAGTACACAATGTCCGTGAAGAGCTAAATCTTAAAATGTTGACCCAGAAATTGATCACAGATGGTCTAATAAAGCAATGAAGCATACAGGAGCAGACAGGTAAAATATAATGACAATACCACCTGTATGGAGGAGAAGTATAAACCTGTGGGCCTGAACATGTGATGTTTGAATACAGTGTGGGGGCGCAGAGCTATACCAAATGATGGTCACCTGGAAAAAAGAGATAGATGATCTCAAATTACAATGCCACCTGTAGGGTAGGTCAAGGATGGCATATACAGGCATAATTATTGAAGCATGGCATTCCAAGGCTAAGGATGCCATGGTAAAGGAAACACCTGCATGTACCAGAAATGATGGAATTATATATATATAAGGAGTTTCTTACGGGTATAAAGAGAGGCACATATATAAATACTGTAGCCCAAACCTATCCTGTGAAGATGCATAGGCTACCCATGTCAGTGACTAAGTGCTCTTTAAATAAGATGCAATGTGTATGCAGATAAACATGACTCAACTGTTGCCTATAGAAACATGCATGAGCAAGACACAACTGAGTAAACCATGTATAGAAATCTTACCTGTACTTGTCCAATCAGAGCGGAAGGAATACAGAAATGTACATGTCTCTATATTACATACAAAAGCCTTCACCATAAAGGAACTGAGGCACTGTTATAGATACTTACAAAGTAGGTGACAATATCCAAAATGTGGCAACTACCTGTAGGGAAAAAAGTCCACAGACTGCCTTTACAAGTAAAAAGACTGAAGTAGCACCCAGACACTATGAATGCCTTTGAATAGAAACTCACCAATATGTACCCATTCAAAATGGCATTACACATATATTAGAAGATTTTATAAGTGCTAGACATGCATATACATAAAATCATTATAGTTTGAACTTAATGTGAAGTCACTTAGGTTCTCCATGCAATGATCTAAATGTGTGATGACGACAAAGTTTTAACAAACTGTAAAGGCAGAACCTTGTCAAGAAAAGAGGAAAAAAGTTGGAAGTATAGATGGAGTATACTTTCCTTAGAAAGTGAAAAACTCCTTTGACTTGTGATGCTATATCTTCGATATAGATTTTAGCTTTTGAGAGGTCTCTCATGATCAGAGCATGTTTCTTGGTACAAGCAGAAGTAGTAACTGACACATTCTTAGCCTTTGCCACCAATCCTTATACCTAAGGGGAGATCACTCTGTCCAACCGCCACATAGATCAGCGGACAAATTTTAGCTCCCTTTAGCTACAAGTAGTATCTGGGAGGGCTGGATTTCCGAGGTAGTGGTAGTTCTCCTAAGGTAATATGATTGGGCAACATTTATAGAAGAAAGGTAAATCACCATTTTTGGATGAGATCAAAGTAATTTTTCACTATCCACTTAATGAGAAATGCTGTGTAGATCTTTTTGAATACTTGGCCAATATCATTTAATAACTTTCAAACTGTCACTCGCCAAGCTCAAGTTGGTCTTCCACAAAGCCACAGGGCTGACACTCACATTGTAGTCGATCAATAATTTTGGCTTCACCATAAGGTTCAGCATGTGACCATGATAACAAGTTTGAAATACGATGTGGAGTAAGACAGTCAAGAATGCAGCACACAGTCAGTTTTGACTAGTGGAAAATGCTATTTCTAATTCCATATTCTCGAGGATATTGTTGACTGATTATGGAAAATGAATGACACACTAGTAATTAATTTCTGTATGAACTACAGATATTTTCTACCAAATAAATAGCCTAAAAGACTAAAGAATTTGTGCCAGCCTGTCCCATACACATCCAATAACTAAGACATTAATTAGATGAAACAACAGATAGTTGCTCTAATTTTTATAAATGACATACATAAACAGCAAAAGTATTAGAACAAATGTTTGAATATTAAAAAAAAATTCAATATTGAAAAATGGATCAAGTTAAAAAATATTCAGGAGAAACTAAATCATTTTCAAAGCCTTAAAGAATTTAAATTGTATATGTTTTACTGTATCTCGAATTTCTTACAAAATTCAAGAAAAATCTAAGTGAACGCAGATAATATGGAATCCCAAAGCTCCTGAATCTGGGTCCAGGGCTTTAATGGTACTAACCCAATGCTTTTATCCTTGGGCTGAAGTTTAGGGCCACAGGTATTTAACCCCTCTTGACTAGAATTTAAATACAGTAGAACCTGTCTTGAAAGACCACCTCTTTTGCCAACAAATTATGGTCTCTCAAGACAGGTGGTCTCTCATAGCAGGTAACAATGCTATATAATCACTAAATTTGTTCACTGAGAGTGTGGTCTCTCAAGACAGGTGGTCTCACATAACAGTGGTCTTTCAAGACAGGTTTTACTGTATCACCACAGATGATGGGAATAATATAACTAAAGATGAAGGAAATATATCCTGATATTAGGACAACAATAATCATGTAAGCCTGTGATATTAGAACAATAATAATCACGTAAGCCTGTGATATTAGGACAATAATAATCATGTAAGCCTGTGTTACATGTATTTGGACAACAATAATCATGTATGCCTGTGATATTTGGACAATAATAATCATGTAAGCCTGTGATATTAGGACAATAATAATCATGTAAGCCTGTGATATTAGGACAATAATAATCATGTATGCCTGTGATATTTGGACAATAATAATCATGTATGCCTGTGATATTTGGACAATAATAATCATGTAAGCCTGTGATATTTGGACAATAATAATCATTTAAGCCTGTAATATTAGGACAATAATAATCATGTAAGCCTGTGATATTAGGACAATAATAATCATGTAAGCCTGTGATATTAGGACAATAATAATCATGTAAGCCTGTGATATTAGGCCAATAATAATCATGTAAGCCTGTGATATTAGGACAATAATAATCATGTAAGCCTGTGATATTAGGACAATAATAATCATGTAAGTATGTGATATTAGGACAACAATAATCATGTATGCCTGTGATATTTGGACAACAATAATCATGTATGCCTGTGATATTTGGAGAACAATAACCATGTAAGCCTAAGATATTGCTTGTGCTCATGATTCCTGGACCCATAAATGTGTAACAACATATTTCTTGTGTGCACAAACATTGACCGTCAAACAAGCTTGTCAGCATTAACTATGTCATAGATCACATTCAGTACCTACCCACATGGGACATCCTTCATGCCTGGATGTTCAGACCCTGACCAGTATCTGTAATTATGGGTTGTCTTCCATGCTTGGATGAAATGAACTCCAAAATCCTCTACCAGCTTTGCATCTACATGTAAAAATTATATCCAAAGCGTTCTGAGTTAAATTCTTCCATTTTCAACTTACAGTTTCAGTGAATTTTTTTTTTTAAATTATCAAAACAGAGAAAAGATGATTTATCATTTTATTCATAAGGATGGTAAAAGAAAATTTCTCAGGCACTATCAGCTACCATTGTATGCAAAGGAAAAAATGAGAAAAAAACCACCATTCAGAATTCATTTTGGAAATCAATGGCAAATTTTATTTGAATAATTCTAATTATTTTTCACACCTATCAATGCAAGATCTTTCATATCCAACAAATCTTTCAAAGCCTAAAACAATCAACAGATTTTTCAGTGGCTGTCAAATTGTAACTAAAATTTAAAAGTATTCATTTGAAGATGCTTGACTGTGTTCCTTTGTCAATGTCATGAATCAGAATTCTGATTAGAATGACTTTTCATTTAATTCTTTGACCGACATATGCTAAATAAATGTTTTGTTCTGATAAAATTATGTGCAAATACCTCGTAATGCATATCATAAGCTTGTTGCTTTAGCATATAGACATTGTATGCTACTCCTGTATCATTCTTAGAAACAACAAAGAAGACTTGACAATCTGAAATTTAAAGTCTCCACTGGCCAAAGAATCTTAACATCATCATCTAAATTCATGAAAATATAGTCGTCAAACTTACATCTAGAATTTAGTATTCTGATTAGTCAAAATTTAATTTGGACATAAACTTGACCAATCAAACATGTTAAGTTTCAATATAACTTCATGACCTAGGTTGCTGAATTCTGGACAGAGACTGTAAAAATCTCTGGTCTAGCAATCTGTTATGAAATTAAAATGTTGCTGGCAAGAAAAATAGTCATCCATGTCCTGAATTTTATAAAGAATGTGAAGGAAAATTTATACAAGTGATCTATTTCATAAAAATCTTGCATCCACATCAGTAATGTAAATTTTACTTCTTACATGCCTGAAGGCAAAAAAAAATTTAACTTACCATCCTGGAGCATTGTTGCCAGCAGACTTTGTAGATACATTCTAAACTGGACACGTAACCACTCATCTCCACCTTCCCACTCTGGAAGACAATTTTTTAACAAGAATTTATCTTCCACAAACTGTTGTACCATTGGATTTAAGCCATGACAGCTTCATGCCATGATGCTTTCTCCATATTTAAGTTGAAATTGGTACAGTGAGAAAAATAAAGTAAAAATGTTGATGGGCTAGGGTCAGTGCATGACAGATGATACACAATGCATGCTGGATGCAGGACCATATTATAAGCCCCCCTTGGCCTTATAGTGGGTTGAGCTAAAAGATGAAAACAGACTTCTAAATATGTCCGTCAAGAAAGGAATCAAAGGTCCATATTCTAGAAATATTTGAGCCAAAAAACTCAAGCTCAAAACTCTCATTATCATAGAATGATACTTGGAGTGCTTATAGGTCAGTAAAGCTGTAGTCTAGAAGATGGACCTATATTAAAAATGAGTTTAAAAACCTTGGGGACTTTCAGCTTGAGATCGAGTTTCTTTCTTTAAAGTTTAGAGAATATGGGGCCTAGTGTGGCCTGTTTCACAGTTTAGTGATACTATGTAATGTGCCAAATATGACTAATGTATCTAAAATGTAAGAGAAGTTACAGTGAAAAGAATAGAAAGTTTGTGGAATGAATAGAAAGTAGAAATAACAGAAGTCAGTGGTAAGAATAGGAAGTTACAGAGGACAGAATAGCAAGTTAGTGTAAAGAACAGAATATGCTTTTCTCCAATAAAGTTTACACTTGTTTTGCAAAGAGAGACCTATGTTCATTACACTGCATAGTTTGTTGGAATAGGCATCTTTTATGAATGAAACAGATAAAATATATTCATACATTTCACAAATACTCTTATTTTTGATGCAATGTCTCAAACTGGTCATGAATGAGTCCAAAGACATTAAATTCATTTATACCTACAGATGTTGTGATATTACAAGTATTACTTAGATGGTATACACGAGTGGGATACCAGATATAATGTTGGCTGATGCAATGACAAGGGTACTGGTAGATAAATTTAGTGCACTTTAGTGCATACATTTTCCTTGCCAATAACTCTGAGTCCCCCACCATGCAGTGTAACTGGTATCTCACAAGAGAATATCATTTAAATGATTTGCTGTTTGCCTACAGCTTTCTTTCTGATTTTTAAACGATAGCCTTTCCTCTTTCTTTCGATCATGTTTCCTTTATGTGCCTCTTTCCCTGCATCCCAAGTTTTTGTTCTGTTTTCCTAAATGTTGCATCTTCTATCAGGATGAATGAAGTCCAACAATTTTGAATGCTCATGTGATCATACTCTTGTCTCTTCCTAATTCTGCAACAACATTTCATATGCATATGTAAACTGGACAGTGCTATGATGCTTTCAGAAAACAACCATTTTCCATCATTTTGTCATATATTTTTGGACCATACTGATGATGGTGGGAAGTGAAGACATCGATAGTTTAGGATCTTCTTAATGGAATTTCACTTCATATTTGAGGAAGATTCTTGGACAATGTGACATGTAAATCTGACTGCTTCTTTATAATTTTCCAATGCTGAATTATTTCAGCTGCTAATGGATTACTTAAAAGTTCAAAACATTCTAACAGTCATACCAAAATTAAAATGAAATAATTATTGTTTTATTTTCATTATTTATACTGTATTACAATCAGTTTTGTGGAATTTATACCTGCAAAATATTGTCACATTATGACAAAATGAATATATGGATGACTATATTCTATTTCTGGCTTTCATTTGTGGAGCAATCATTAAAAAGGTTAGTGTTTTTTCCCTCATGATAAATTTTGTCTTCGAAATTCAATGGTTTGTAGATATTACAAAAATGAAAATACTGATGGATTCACAACACACAATATATTAGATACATGTATTCTTGCACAATCTAATCAGTTTTGGCTAGTTAGAACTGCAGATGGTGTTTAAATACAGTTGATTTTTAAGTTTAAAAGACTCATTTCAGTATGTAACTAGTTTATATTTTTAACATTATGTAATATATCATAAAAGAATAATTGTCATATGCGATCTGCAGTTTGTAAATGTTTCCTGGATGCCTCAAGCTTTGTCCTTATAATCAAACTCTTTCCTCATGCTCCTGCAAATGTTTGCTGAATAACTTTCTGAAAAACTTTGAAGTCTCAGACTTTGCCCTTATATTTAAATTCTTTCCTCATGCTCCTGCAAATGTTTGCTGGATCACTTAAAAGAGACTCTGAAGCCTTGTACTCAAGACTCTTTCTTCATGCACTTACAAATATTTCTTGGATCACTCGGGTAAAAGCTTTGAAGCCTCAGGTTTCACCTTTATACTCAAACTCTATCCTTGTGCTACTGCAAATATTGCCTGGATCACTCAGACAAAAGCCTTGAAGCCTCAGGCATCACCTTTGTTCCCAAACTCTTTCCTTATGCTATTGCAAATGTTTGCTGGATCACTTGGAGCAAGACTTTGAAAAATCAGGCTTCATTCACCCTTGTACTCAAAGGTCTTTCCCCATGTTCCCACACATGTGTGGTAGATGACTTGATTAAGACATTGAAGCCCCAGGTTTTGCTCTTCTACTCAAACTCTTTCCTCATGCTCCTCAAATGTTTACACAAAGCAATCCCACTTTCATCCCAGTATAATACATATGGAAAAGAAGGAGGCAATAACGCTGACTCAACTGAACTTGAAGCGAGATGAACTGATAGAATATAAGATACAAAATCAGTTAATATACTGACAGCAAGATTTACAATTGGTTTTTCAAAGTAGCTTCAATTCGTTTTTCTGCAGTTAAACAACAAGCTTGATATACAGTATACAGTAAAAAGGTAAACATGAAAATCAAAAGTTCACTACTGTGTTTACTGTGATATATAGATACAATATGTAATAAATATTAATACACTAGGTATGTTGTCACAATTTATATAAGATTTATACAAATTGTTGTCAACATAAATTAAGCAAGGTGTTAAAATGTCAACTATATATATATATATAAAGTGTCCTTATATAATTTTCTTTCAAACTAAATTAGTCATATTGCAATGTTTCCTCATGTTAACATACACAGTTAACTTGCAAACCCACCTATAATACCAAGGTAGGTTGGGATCCCATATTTTTCTTGAGAAAAGGAACAAAACAGATTTCTACTGACTCAACATAAAATAAAATCACACACAAAATTTGAAAACAGAAGCTTAATATATTGCCCATTTTATCATCAAAATGGTTGTCAGTGTGTACAATTAAGGAATTGTCACGAATAATGGTGGTCAGTTTGTGCAATTTCATAAAAATAATGAAAGATGGTGGTCAGTGTCTGGAATTTTAGAATTATCAACAAAATGGAGGTCAATGTGTGCAATTTTGGAACTATCATCAAAATAGTGGTTAGTGTGTGCAATTCTGGAATAATCATGTAAAATGGTGGTCAGTATGTGCAATTTTAGAATTATCATCAAACTGGGGGTCAATGTGTGCAATTTTGGAACTATCATCAAAATGGTGGTCAGTGTGTGCAATTTTGGATTATTATGAAACATGGAAAATGGTGGTCAGCATGTACAATTTTGGAATTATCAAAAATGGTGGTCAGTGTGTTCAATTTTGGAATTATCATCAAAATGGTGGTAATGTGTGCAATTTTGGAACTATCATCAAAATGGTGGACAGTGTGTGCGATTCTGGAATTAGTGTGTAAAATGGTGGTCACTGTATGCAGTTTTGGAATTATCATCAAAAGTAGTAGTCAGTGTGTACAAGTTTTTAATTATCATGATTAATTATTAATGGTGTTCAGTGTGAGCAATTATGGAATTATCATTAAGAAACTTGCAAATATGAATCAGAAATAATATATAAAGCAAGATTTTCTTTAACAAAAATATTTTCCCAGTAAATAACAATGGACAACAAAATATTGCCACATGAAAATACTGGTAAATGCAACACTGGTGGCAGCACTGTAAGAAATAGTTTTAGCCTTTGGTTAGTCTGAGGACTGTTCTTTGATATTTGAAATGATACATTAAGTGATAATGGAGAAATTCTAAGAAAATGAATATACTTTTACATTTTTTTTCTGGTTGATTTTGTCTTTTCTCAATATGGATGTAATATTTTAGGATAGTACAACTGCTGTGTGCTGACTATATTATTAGTCCAAATGACACTGTGACAAATAAAACTGCTGTTTTGAAGAATTAATCAGTAAAAACATATTAATCTGGTTGGTTCTAGCAGTTTATGAGTGTACTTCTAGGACTGATGCTTTGGTTTATTTGTCTGCTTACAATGGATACATACAGAAAGGACAGCAACTCGGAACTTTACTCGTACACAAATCTGTAAGCACTGCATGTCAACTTGATACATATTAAAAGGTCTGACATCAAGCTATTATTTTTAACTGACTTCTTACAATTTAATATATATACTAATATTAAAATCCATTACACAACATGGTTTATATAGTCCAAAGTATGGTTTTTCAAAGTCTTTTCAAGAGTTTTCAAGAAGTGTTTTTCTATGGAAACTGAATATTCTCCTTTTTTTGATCAGTGCATAAAAAGATACAATGATAGAAGAAGAAACACATTAACTAATTCATGCACTACTACTGCAAAGGGACACTGGTAACTACCTATATCATGTCTCGTTTGATCCAAGCTATTTTCCTAAATTTAATATTTATAAATAAAAATTATAAATTAACAAAGAAAAAATATTGTAATAAATTATTCCCATATAGTACATAATCTAACATAATCAAATACATTAACTTTGTGAAGAAATTCTCACACAGTACATAATCTAACATACTCAGATAAATTAACTTTCTGAAGAAATTCCAATATAGTACATAAACCAACACTCTAATAAATTAACCTGGTGAAGAAATTCCCATATAGTACATAATCTAACATACTCTAATAAATTAACTTTGTGAAGAAATTCCCATATAGTACATAATCTAACATACTCTAATAAATTAACTATGTGAAGAAATTCCCACATAGTACGTAATCTAACATACTCTAATAAATTAACGTTCTGAAAAAATTCCCACACAGTATATAATGTAACATAATCAAATACATTAACCTGGTGAAGAAATTCCCATATAGTATATAATCTAACATACTCTAATAAATTAACTAATAAAACAAAGCTTGAAAAACTCATAATCATTAACTCAGCATGCAAAGCTACAATTTAAAATAAACAACCAAGTACACAAACTAGCAATTCAAAGTCATTCTTTTAAGCCTTTTATCCACCTAATCTAGCACTAACAATGAACTGGAGTAAGTCAATTGTAAACAAAATTTCAATACACAAATAAATGGTACTAATTTTACAGGTGAGGCAGTAACATAATACACATAATCATACTAATACAACACTCCCTCACTACAAGACAGTTCCCTTTATAAGGCATATATGGTTAACATGGTCATGGATCGCATTTTATTATTTTATATTATGTACAAAATACCTTAATATAATATGACCCAGAATATGGTTCACTTATATGGTACCCATGAACATTATAGCAAGGGAATGTCATGAGTACTCTGAAACACACTCTGGATAAGCAACATGCCTTCCATCTGCAAGTACTTTTTCTAAACAAAAAAAGGAATTCTGTATATGAGAAATTGGTGCACTGTCTACTTTTCCACACTATCAAAGTCTGACAATTTCTTGCAAAGTTTTGTGATTTTTTTTAAATTTTAAATTGTTATTCTATGCTGAGCAGTGACATTTTAACAATTTGTAAAGAGGCTGCAAATATAAGAACAATTGAAACCACATACAAATTGTCTTATATATGGTAAATAGATCTAAAATTAAGAAATTCAGTCTAGTTGGAAATTGTGTGAATTAAGTAACTAAAAACATCTTTCTTAATAGTGAAACAAAACTGTTCTAACAAATGTCATTGATGTGATGATATCATCACTGGTAGTGTTATCTTCACAATTTTTATTTCAACAGAATGAAATAAGAAGAAAAAAAATGGCTGACAAATGTTCTACAACTATATTTCTGCATTGACTATAATTGCAGTTATATGTTCATTTATTGTAATTTCCATAATGCCTTTTTCTATTTTATTAAGTCACTCTTGTGTCATGATAAGATATGGAAAATTAGTTTTGCAATATAAGATTATCCAAAATGGAAGTCCCAACTTTGGTAAATGCATTGCAAATGAATGACAACTTTGGTAAATGCATTGCAAATGAATGACAACTTTGGTAAATGCATTGCAAATGAATGACAACTGAAGGAAACACTGAATGGAAGCAAAATCAGACTGTACTTCATAAACAAAAAAATTACAAGATGGTAGCTGAAATGCAAACATGAATGGAATGCAAATTAATGCAAATAAAATGCAAATGAAGTGAAGAACAAAATGTGGATTTGGTCAAATTACCCAGTTCAGGGTCATCAGAATGAGTAAAATTCTAACATTTTGAAAACTTATTTTCAGATTTGCATGATTCTACTTGAAATAAAGTACCAAGCTCCATAATACTTTTGTTGCTGTGAAAATAAAACAAAAGCTGAGAAATGTGACTGAATCATGTTTTACGCAATTCTCTACATTTTAACAACTAGAAATTTGCCCAATGATGACAAGGACACCTTACAAGTATGGTGTAGCTAAAAACAATAAAGGTTAAACCGTGTCCATGACTAACAGTGTCCATGACTTTGTCAAATTTTACCAAAGGTCTTCTTAACATTCCAATTAAATTCGGTTTCAATTTTTGAAGTACCACAAATGTTACAGAGAGAAAATAAACTTTATGACAGATGAACACGCATGATCAAAATAAATGAACATGGGTGATGCCACATACCCCTTAAAAAGACAGTGGAAGAGGCATTATTAAAAATTCTTAAGAGACTAACAAGAATTGAAAACCAAGATAAATTCTCATGTCTACAAATGAAGTTGTTGGAAAAGTGTGTGTGTGTATGGGTTTATAATTTCTTTAATATGTAATTTTGCAATTTATAATTTTGTGGAGATGAACTTAAATGGCTATTTCAAAGTGTAAAAACACTGTTTCTTAAACTTAACATTCAAACTTATATTTTTTTCTACATGATTTCTCAGGAATAAAAATAGGAATTCTGTGTAAGAGAAATCTGTGTGCTCTCTACTTTTCCAGACTATCAAATTTTGACATTTTCTTGTAAATTTTTGAGATTTTTTAAATTTTTAAATTGCTATTCTATTCTGAGCAGTGACATTTTAACAATTTGTAAAGAGGCTGCAAATATAAAAACAACTGAAACCACATACAAATCGTTTTATATATGGTAAATGGATTTCATGATCTTTTTATTACATAATAGTTATAACATTTTGAATTTTAATGCTGTAAATTACTGTTGCAACATGCACTGAACTAATCTATTACAGATGAAATCTGTTGCTGATTATATGAATAAATTGTACATAATGGCACTTTGCAGATAATGTAACATAAACTGGCAAACGATGTATACTTATACCCTGCACATATTAACTTCAGTTACTCACTGAATGTCAAACAGGCTGATTACAGATCATGCACAAGCCATTTTTAAGTAATGATATACATCCCAACCCATTTTATAACCATTATGATAAACTGGGCACTTTGTCAACCCTAGTCACTCAAAGAAAACAAAGCAAAAACTCATGTATATTCTGCCAATTATGGTTATTAAAATTGAGTGCATTGTCCTTTTCATATAATGCACTGACTGTATACCATTAAAAGGACTGCCTATGAAAATGCATTGAGGAATAATCCAGCATATCTTCCTCTTATAGGACATTCTCAAGCTCTAATTAGGTCCTGCTAAACAAACAATGGACCTAATGATTATTGGTACAAATCCAGAAATTACAGCTGGTTTTTCATGATGTAACAGTAAGTAAAATCATACAACCCATAAAAGCTGATACTCCACAAATACAGTTAATTTACAGCAAACAAAACAAATTTTTTTTAAAAAGTATATTGATATTCATTTTAACATTGTGAAAAGTAATTAAAGCATACTTTATAATTTAAAAAAGGGTTTTAAAAATAGTTTCCACTGTCGGATACTGTGGCCTCACCCGAAGTAATGAAGACTTACAAGCTGCTATACTTTGGCCTTGCTCACAGTATCCCAAGTACCAACACTACAATCTATAGCTGTTTATCAGTATCCAAAGTACCAACACTACAATCTATAGCTGTTCATCAATATCCCAGCTCAGGGTGAATCAGCTCAAAGGTTTCTTCTGCTTTAAAACCAGATTACAAAAAACTGTAGTTCTATTTGTCCAAAATAATATCAGATATACATAATAGGAAGTAGTAAATTTGGAACATAAATCATTGGTAAAGTGGGCTGAGGGTAATAATTTTGTACAAAGACTATCTTTAAAAAAAAGTGAATTTAATTGGATACGTTGTCAGTGAATTTGGTAATGGATTGATATAAAACTTCTTAAAAGCACGGAATAAACTATAGATAGACATACATTTTTAGCATTAAACGAGAGTCAATATTTTTCTAAATATGATTTACGGTAACACAGGTCTTGCCAACTTTTGTCCAACTATCATGTAGTGAATGATATTATCCGATGAAGTAAAGTGGTCAAAGAAGTGGTCAAGGAATATATAATTATAATGCATGCAAACACTTCCAATTCCAAATCTTTTTGTCTTGATCTAATTTGTTTTGGTTTGCCTTTGATAATTTTTAAGTTTTTAAAACATATCTACCATATATATACCTGCTTATAAGTCCAACTGAACACAACAGAGAGCCCGATGTGCACACTAAATATCATGCTGGTACATCAGGGTCTAAGTTCTTTGTTCTAATGATTACACCTTAGAAACTGCATAGACCCAGATCTGCTCATGCATTACATGATGGGGGATCTGGTCCTGTGCAGACTGCATATGGATTCAATTTATAAGAAAGTATAAATGGCAGTATGTTCCATTTTATAATTATTAGATTACGTAGCATCATACTTGTAAAAAAAAAAAAAACACAAGCAAGCTACAGATCCTGAAACAGCTAATTTTAACAGTGAAACAAAAATGGAATGCAAATGAAATACAGAATGAATGAATGTGTAATTAAATGGACACCAAAAATGCAAAATGCAGATCAATGAATAATACATAAAAATGGAACAAAATGCATTAGGATTTCATGAGTGGATTTGTAAATTGATTATTTTCAAACTGTCACTAAATTTGTGAGGTCAAAATAAGACAGAATACAATAGCTATTATAGCTCTCTTTAATGTCCTTGAAAACAGAAAACCTGAATTCAGTAAATGCATTTCCATTTCTCAGACGATAGACAAAACTTGATGAGAGGATAGATGAAATGCAAATGTGAATGGAATACAAATGAAATGTGAATGGAATGCAAATGAAATGTGAATGGGAAGAAAATTTCATGCAAATAAGTGTAAATAAATGCAGATTTCGTACAACCAACCATTTCAGGGTCTGTAGTTTTAAACAAAATTCCTGTCGTGACAGTTTTCTTAGATAGCAAGTAATGTTATTACACCAAATGGTCATTCCATTTTGTTTTCAAACTAGGTACAGCTGACAAAATTTGGGTTGGATGCATGTTGTTAAAAATAACTTGTGCATTATTAGTCAAGAAAGAAAGCTAACAGAAGTGAACTAGTGCTAAAACAAATAAGCATTAGACTAAATATTCAGTGACAGTAACTTACTACTGTGAGTTTCTGTAATAAAGCAGTAAAAATTGTTAATTGTGATTCAGTAGTTAAGAATTGTAAAGGGAGTCTCTTAATTTAGTTTAAGGCATCAGTCCACAGGAGGTTAAAATCATTTAATGAAACAATTTAGCAGTAAAACCCCATGTAAAAGAAGATTCTTTACCTTGTTTAAGGCATCAGTCCACAGGAGGTCAAAATCATTTAATGAAACAATTCAGCAGTAAAACCCCATGTAAAAGAAGATTCTTTACCTTGTTTAAGGCATCAGTCCACAAGAGGTTAAATGATAAAGTCCTCTAAAAGGAGACTCTTTACTATGTTTATTTAGGGCACCAGTCTACACTATTTTAAAATGCTTTGATCAAGATTTATCAGTAAAGCCCTCTAAAAGGAGACTCTTTACTATGTTTAAGGCATCAGTCTGCAGTAGGTACAAGTACAAATGGTTTCAATAAGATTTAGATGTCCTCTAAAAGGAGATTCTTTACTTTGTTTAAGGCATTGGTCTGCAGTTGGTTAAAATGGTTTAGTCAGGATTTAGAAGCCCTCTAAATGGAGATTCTTAACTTTGTTTAAGGCATCAGTCTGCAGTTGGTTAAAATGATTTAGTCAGGATTTAGAAGCCCTCTAAATGGAGATTCTTAACTTTGTTTAAGGCATCAGTCTGCAGTTGGTTAAAATGGTTTAGTCAGGATTTAGAAGCCCTCTGAATGGAGATTCTTAAATTTGTTTAAGGCATCAGTCTGCAGTAGGTAAAAATGGTTTCATTAAGATTTTGAAGCTCTCTAAAAAGAGACTCTTTACGCTCTTCAAGACATCAGTCAACAGTATGTTAAAATGGTTTAATCCAGATTTAGAAGTAAGCCATGTGAAAGGGGACTCTTTTTGGCATTGATATACAGCAGGTTAACCAGAAAAAGAATGCTCAAAAAATTGCAGTGAAACAATCTTCAAAGAAAAACTTATTGTTATAGTAATACAATTCTGAAGCTTATTATAGCCTCAGGATACTGGCTTCAATATATTTATGTACACAATCCTAGCCTGTTTGCTGTGCCTCTGCTTGCTATAACAGAATGAAAATTATAGGATGAATAAAATATCTAATAGCCCATTTGAACTGAATCATTAAGGGCTAACTCTGGAATGTACATTTTGCAATGTTTAAATTTCAAGTTTAACAATTTTGTTATCTTTTTTATCATCATTTATATACGCATCAACAGTATTGCAACTGGTTGTACACAAAGAAGGAAGAACCAACAATGGGCATTGTGCAGTTTAATAAGAGTAATGATGGTTAACTGTTGCAATGGCAATGCCAGCACTACAGTTTCATGCAATCATGATAGGTTGATCTTGAGGCTGCAGGTAATCACATCTTGTCAGTAAGTTGCTAAATCTTCTGAGTAAAATGTACAGAATTTTAATAAGTGCTCATTTTTCAACATTCATTGGACTGGGCAAAAGCCAAAACTGAACCTTAAATAACCCTGGAAAATTATGCAGAAGTATGTACAACAAGAACTTTGAACATCATCTGAAAATTGTAAATTTGCAGAAAATCTTACATTTTGTGGTAGTTAAGGATAAGCAAACAGACTACAAGTTCAATAACATATATATATATATATATATATATATATATATATATCACAGCCAATCTATCTGGAATGATCTGAAACATCATTAACAAACTAGGTCTGGTCTGTTATTAAATAAATCAATATTGACATAGAAATCATTTTAAAAAATCAACATTTAGCCATGAACTAAATTTTACAATCCTTACCAAATATCAGAAAGAAAAGTTTCAGACTTAAACATTATAAACTTAAGTAACAAATGATCCAAGAAACTGATCTAAGTACAGTCAAACCTATCAACAGGAGCCACCCATGGTCAAAGGAAAAACTGGCCTTTGTATACAGGTCACCTTTGTATACAGGTTCAACTTTCATAATAGGTTTTTGAACAAATACCATCTACCAAATATCATCATCATTATTACTGTTATCATTACTACAAACTGACTGCGCTATTCAACAAAATCATTAAAAAAACCATATTTTATTTTCTCCCAAATTTATATTTCATGCAAGACTACTGTATCCCACTCATTTAAAACCATACAATAAAATAAATCATCACTGACTTTAAAAAATAATAAATAATCTTAGTTTCTTTTGTGCACCATGACAAAACGCTAATTTTACTAGCTTAGAAATGACTGTAAAACAAAGGACTCCTTGGTCAGCCAACATGTAGAGATCAGGTTTAAACATAGCTGTTCAGTTTGGAAACAATATCTGGATTAGCTGTTCAGTTTGGAAACAATATCTGGATTAGCTGTTCAGTTTGGAAACAATATCTGGATCAGCATTTTCCTCAGCTCACTGAGATCAAAAGGCAAGTTGGCTGATCTGAGAGGCCTGTAACTTGTGTCTCTTCTCAAAGATGAAATTTTTCATCAGAGACATCTTTAACTTGCAGGCAAATGAATGAAGACATTTATCTACTGTCACACAAGTACAATAGGTGACTTCAATTTCAGCTGTGATAACACAACTACTTTTCCCACCATCCTGCAAATGAAATGCTATGACCATCTACCCTAATAACAGAAACTGCCTTGCTTTTGAATTAATCATACTGACAACTCTGAATTACATTGACAATATGACTGGAGCGTGGTGAGTTCATGATAAAAAAAAAGAATATGTCTGCACATCAATTCATATGATATTCCTTCAACCAAACAATGCCTTCCTCTTGAAACAAAAGTTTAATTTGCATACATTGAGCAGTCACTTTCTGTATTTTCCAGTGTCCAGTTAAAGCAGAGAGGAACTTTATTCGGTTTGAAAAACCTGGCTGCTAACTGCAGATGCAAGTGACATTTATATGGGAAATCTGCCAAGGGGAAATTAGAATGGCTGTTGAGACTAGGTGTCTGTTGTGCAAAAGTGACCATTTGGACAGGTTTGACTGTACCTTACACTGTCAATGATAATATAGTACCCCCCTCCAACCCAACCCCCCCATGGAGATGTTGAATAGGTCTGGTGCATCCTCATACATATTATAATGCAGGCAACTTTTAACTTGAGATGCATCCTGTGATCAGGTTCAAGCTGAGATGATCTTGGCCTACTAAAACAGCTACGTTTATACCAAAAATGTGACTTTTTAATTTAAGGATTATACCATATTTTGCCTTTATCTTTGTTCTGAATGCCTTTCTTGTGATGCCTAAATATTATGGTAAGGGTTTACTGTGTGTTACATCAAGAAATTTGTAATAGCAAGGTTCACTATGGTGAGGGTTTACTTTATATGAAGGAATCTGTAATAGCAAAGTTCATTATAGTATGGGTACTGGATGTATGTTACTCAAATTTAATATTCAATTGTGGAAGCAAATTTTTAAGTAAATTGTTTCTACAAGAATACTAACCCAATCATGTAACATTAGGGAATATTAGCTTGCTACCTTGTGAATCCAGCCCTATTGAAAGAAAAAAAAACATTTTATCCCATTTCAAAAAGACAAAAGACAGTAACTCTTGCACATTACCTCCCCTTGGCTCCACCAGGTGTCACTAGATTTTAGCAGAGCAAGATCCTAAGGATGATGTTTGCATGGCAGCGTGGTTGGGAGGATTTTTAAGTAATGATTGGGTAAATATTCTCAGAGAAACAACTCACTTTCTAATACATTCCCCAATCATGTTATGTTAGAAGAATAAGTAATAGGAGGATGGGATGCTGGGCATCCAACATTTACCCTGGGTATCCTTTTGAGGAAGAATAGCTGGATTTCCCATGTAAACAATAACCCATTCTCCTAATTACATAAGCAACACAGTCTGGGATCACTTGACCTGTGACTCTTATCTACAGTTAAGAAGATGAAGTTGAAATTTTCTTACCTACAAAATTTCACTGGCAAATCCAGCTAAGCTAACAGGCTGTGTTGATTGATTTAGTTGGATCTGGTGACTGTCTTTATCATGCCAAATATCATTATCTGCCATGATGCCAGAATGTGTCCAATATCATAGAGCAGTAGTCTTTGATAGTGATGGGGGCCAAATGTTTCTTATCAAAGAACCATATAAAAAAAAGTTGGCCAGTTGCAGGATGAGGCACTCAAAGGGATGATGTTATTGGTCTGGCACCAGACCCTAAAAACATTTTTAAGTAATGATTGGGTAAGTATTCTCAGAGAAACAACTTACTTTCTAATACATTCCCCAATCATGTTATGTTAGAAGAATAAGTAATAGGAGGATGGGATGCTCTCCACAACTGGATGTTTAAATTGTTTGTCTTGCATAGCTGTCCTGATAAGAAGCAAGCCTACAGAAGAAGATGGTCCGGACTGGACTGGAACAGCCGCAACCATGGTTGCTTGAGGAGATTCGCACTGACTGGGATCCTCCTGGGCAGATCTATCACTATACTGAATAGACTGGTGACCCAGGATTTGTCCCATCTGAGAGGGGCTGTCAGAATCAGCTTGAAAGTTCTGGATTATCAGGACTGAGGGATGGTAGTCAAAGGCCCACAAACCCTCCCACAGTTCTGGATTGTCGGGACTGAGGGAGGGTAGTCAAAGGCCCACAAACCCTCCCAACTGATTGACAGTGCATTCACAGCCCAACTTCTGGGTCTGGAACTGGAGAGACAAAGGTGGGTAATTTGTGATTCCACCTCATAGCAAAAAAGTCAATCATCATACATGCCCAAAGTTTGCAAATCCGAGTGAAGACCAACTGACTGGAAAGACCATTCCATGTGAAGGACTTGATCTCTCCTGGATAGAGTGTTGGCCAAGAAATTGAGTCTGCCATGCATGTCACTGACTTGTACGTTGATATGGAGATTGTCATACCAACACAGAAACTGCCAAATCAAAACAAATAGGGGATTTGGTACCCCTTTGTTTAAGGAGATAAGTCAACACTTCCAAGTTGTTAGACATAATGAGAACCAAGAGTTGATCTTCCTAGAAGTGAAAGGCTTTGAAGACAGCCTTCATTTCGAGAATGTTGACATACAGAGGCCGCTCCCCTAGTTCCCACATGCTGCTGAAGGCAGTGAAGTTAGGCAACAGGCGGGCATCCTAACCATATGCACTGGAGTCAGTACATACCATTATTTCCACTTGGGGCTTCTCCAGCAGGATTCCTATGATAAGCTAATCTGTGTTGCGTCACTGACACAGGAATGATCAAATCTCAAGAGTGATCATGACTGTTTGATTGAGGGGTCTTGAAAATGGGTGCAACTGTGCCAACAGTGTCATTTGTAAGGAGCGCATAAAAAGACAGCCAAGCAGGATCAAGTCCGCTGATTCATTAAAGAAACTGAGGAGTTGCAAGAACTCTCTCACTGATATGGAATCAACAAGTTCAACGGTTCTGGTTACACGAACACAAGGATGCCGCACCAGATTCTGATTGGTTAAGATACCTAGATGGACAAAGTTCTGACAGAGGTCTGACTTTTCCAATTTCACTAAAAAGCCTCGATGATCGAAAATTGAGAGAGAATGCCACTCCTGCCTTGGAGTAGAATAGAACCTTACCATGTGTTTCTGAAAGATATTGTCCATGTATGCTGCCGTTGTTGTAGATGATGTTGACCAGAACAGGAGATGATGCAATCCATAATCTGGATAAAAGCCCAAGAGCTGATGCTGAGGCCAATGAGAAGAATGGTGAATTGATCACAGTAAGCAAAATGGAGAAATTTATGGGATATGGGGCAGATTGAGATGTGAAAGTATGCATCATACAGGTCAAGACTGATGGCATACTCGCCCTTTCTCGCCGTCTCCATCTTGAACTTTTGAGGTTCAGTGAATCTGTTGGAGCGACTCAAGTCAATGATGGGGTTCAACTTGCCAGTTGCTTTCTGAATTAGAAACAGCTGTAAACAAAGCCCCCAAGATTTGTGATTGTATCTCCTTTTGTAGGAAGGTATCCTTCTCCTGATCTGCAGATACATCCATGAAAGGAGAGAGGAGAAGAGGTAAAGGGGTACAATGAATGAAACCCGAAGCCCCTCAAAAATGACCTGGATCTCTAATCCATTCTGAGGGAAGAGGCAGATCCAGTGAGCATGAGAATGCAGGAGTTGGCCACCCCCAGTTAGGCTGTCTGCAGGTGGTGGGGAGGGTAAGTCAATGCTTACAGTTTGGAGGCTTGAAGTATGAGAATGTCTGTTTCTTCTGGCCTCTGTATGTCTGCCTCCTATGTTGACTAGGCTCTGGTCTCCTGGCACTGAGATGGGACTGATACTGGTGTAGATATGACTTATGAAATCCTGTCCTGGGGCTGCTGAACATCCCTTCACACTGGTGGGGGCTGCATCAGTCCAAATGATTGTGCAGGGGGAGCAGTGAGCTGGAGGGGCAGCTCCTCAGCTGTCTGCCTCCAAACTTCTTCGATTCATCCTCAAAAAGCAACAGAGACCCAAACGGGTCGTCCATAAAGCATGAGTATGGTGTGGTTTAAGCAACGCTGACCACAGACGTGTCCTGTCAGATTAGGTCTAAATTGGATGACGTCATCAAGGCACTGGCCATAGTATGGTGAGCTGCTCGGTTTAGGGCCCAGGCGATCCTGACCATCACATCCCAGGCATCCCTACTGTTAGGTTGATTTGCAAGCCAGATGATTGCCAATGAGGCCAAATCCAACATGGAGGATGTTGCCATGATGTTGTGATCCAGTACAATGGAGCCAACATGTGGATGGCTGCAAAATTCTTTAAAGCAGAAACTAGTCATGAATTTGAAATTACTAACTCACTAAGTCAATGTTGTAACTAACAGAAAAGTGAAAGTGTCATGTCAAAAACCTATGGTCCTGTTATGAATTTATGCACAATGCTTAGTTAAAAATTAAACCAAAATTCTAACAAAACAGCATGAAACAGGAACCAAGCAAGCATTATATATCAAGCAGCATTTCAGGATTTCACTAATAAGAGCTCTCCGTAGGAGATGGAGTAAGTGAAAAAGTCAAAGTCGCAGTAACTCATAATGACCTTGTAGAAGGTCAAAGGTACTGCGGTGGGATGGGGGTCTTAAAGACAAAGTCCCAAAATGTGACAAAATCATTCAAATTTTGCAGAAATTGTAAAATAATGCACAGAACCTGCAAAAGATTGATAAATCCTCAAAACAGATCCAAAAGGAATATTGGATGGGCATACAGAAACACAAAAACGGCTTGGCTTGTTGGAGGATGAACTGTATGACATTTGTGCAGTACAAAAGCGAAGCTAAGAACTAGGGACCCCTGGTAGTGCCAACAGGAGGTAATGGCAAGAGTTACTGTCCTTTGTCTATTTGAAATAGACAGGATAAGATGATTTTCATCTTTAGTAGTAGCAGGCTAATATTCCCTAAAGTAATTGGGGGAACATACTCAAAGGAGAAATTTTGACTCCTGCCTGATGCTTAAAAGGACATGTACCACAGCTAAAATCATTTTCTTCATTTAAGGTAACATTACTTTATTGAGGTAGGTTGATTCAAGTACATCTTATAAGCCAAAACAGACAACCTTATAGTCTTTAAATTTCTAAGCTGCAAAATCATAATCATGTTCAAGGTAACTTTTAATGCGAAATGCATTAAAAATATCAGCTTTTTGATGAATAGTGTCATTCAATCCATATTAAATTTATTTTTATAGAAATATTACAAGCATAATTATAAACAAAATGTGAGTATGCAAGTGTACTGAAGTGTTCTCTGAACACAGACCCAAACAATTATCAATACCTCTTCGTTTCTTCTTTGATTTCCATGATCACAAATTTTGAAGTAAAATAATAAAAGCAAAGCTTATTTTTAAAACCATACAGTTTTTATATAATTTTTTTACCTGTTCCATCCAGGAAAATATCGTTATCCTCTATCACAGCTTTAATAAGAATGTCAGCAAATCGGAGATCAGCAGTTGTTAGGTGAAGCTGCTTTTGCAATTCTCTGTCATGGATTTCTATCTTACTGTCTGACACCTTAAAAAAATTGAGTAATGAAAAGGTATCAGTAAAACAGTCTTGAATATTCATTTAAAAAACCTTGCTGGTAACATCTGCAAGAAAAAAGAGTGCTGGATTTACAAACAGCTTTGTACTGAAACAAAAGGCATGACAGTCACACATAACTCTGAGAAAATGTTCATACCAAAACATCCTGTGTGACGATATGAAATTAAATGTCAAGGATAATAACTCTGTCCAAGACGGATTGATGAGGCAAAACAGAATATGTTGCATGGTTCCTGAGCTATGCTAGTTACAAGAATCATCTGCAGTGGAGACTGAAAACTGACTGAAAAAAAATGTTGAGTAATTCTGTCAGAAATGAGGAAACCTTTAAATGGAACATCAAGAAGTATGAATCAACCGACACAAAGAGAAGGAGAAAAGGTGAGAGCTCAAACATCTCAATGGAAGGTTGTGGATTTGTGGGTTTAAAGCCATTTTTCAGCATATGATAGGCTATACATGGTGGCCAGTATATCTGGTGGTGGAGGAAGAGTCTGGGTAACCCCAGGAAGAACCAAAGACCCACAGGAAACTACTGGCAAACTTTCTCACATCTCACAATGGCTAAGCCCAACACTCAAACCCACATGGACAGATCTGAGATGGCAGAGATTGGTAAAGTCAAGCTCCTTTGACCATTCAGACCCTTCTCAATGCAGGTGACCTAATTATTTTAAAAGTTAAGTCACTAATTTCTTACTGTCATTAAAAGAAGGTAGAAAGTTGTTGGTGTTGTTGTTGTAGGGTTTAACGCCATTTTTCAACACAAGATAGGCGGCCAATATCAATGGTGGAGGAAGAACCCAGGAAATCCTGGAAGGATCACCGACCCACAAGAAGCTACTGGCAAGCTTTCTCACGTACCCATATTGGCTGAACCTGAGAATCGAACCCACGCAGACAGAGGTGATCCGACAGTGATCTGTAATGGTGAGTGCTTTAGACCACTCGGCCACTCGAGGCCCACTAAGGTATAAAGTTATATTATTTTTTCCCTCTGATCATGGTATGAGAATGTCCCCCAATGCATACTGCATTATTTTAAACTCAATACCATCATACTACTGTATATACTAGACCTAGTTCTACCATCACAAAATGCGAGGAATACTCAGTAGAACAAACAACACTGACTATGATCTGCTGGAACATTATACAACAATAGAACAGAGTCTATGTTGTTTACAGTTGGAGTCAACTTACATACAAATAAATCTGGCATTTGTAATAATTTTGACTGCATCTGACAAAATGCTTAAATAACATCACTTTGTAAAATGCAGGTATACTACTATCTGATTAAGATTCTTCATTATGTCATTTTTTTGTGTCTTCAGCCAGCAATGAATCTACCAGACTGCTCAAATCTATTTCTTAGATGCAACCATATAGTGACTCTGATACATCCATATAATGGATACCTGTTTACAAAGGACATTATTGGTTCTTTCTCTTATGTTTATTATTATATTTAATTCTATATAAAGAACACTGTGGTGATTCCTTGAGTTAACTTGATAGCCAGGTTTCATTGCATGTGTGTGTGTGATTTGGATTTTTAATGTAGCTTTAACAATTTTTCAGTTATATCATTACGATGTCTGCAGTGTGGCAGTTTACAGTGTTGTCTAGCACTGGGGCATCATGCCACAGACATGTAGCATGATGTTCCACCCAGTCACATTATTCTGACACTAGGCCGACCAGTCCTAACATTAACCTCTTAATGCTGAGCGCCTAGCGAGGCAGCTGTTAGTACCATTTTTGTAAGTCTTTGGTATGACTTGGCTGGGGTTCGAACCCGCGACCTTCTGCATCCGAGGCAGACACTCTAACCACCAAGCCACTGGAGCAGTCATTTCATTTCACGTCTTGCAAATTCTATCCTCACATGAGTTGGAACATTCTAGAAAGTCTTGAAAGAATAGACCCAGTCTGCTTCCCAATTCATAGGCCCATGCGCAGTAGCAGTCCTTTATATTAGAGACTCACACTAATTGCGGGACATAAGAACGGTTAACAGTGGAAGGAAGCCAGTTCTTGGTGACGAAAGAGGATGCCATCACGAGTAAGAATGACCCATCTTGTCAGAATTTCACGTAATTTGGGTCTGCATATAGGCATGAATTTCACTAATTCTGCCTGCAGTTGCTAATGCCATGAAGAAGCAGGTCTTGTAGGAAAGGTGTGCCTGAGATGCCACTGAAATTGGTTCAAAAGGTGTCATGTTCAGCCAGGTTATGGGGGGCCTCCCAGTGTGGTGAAAATAAAAAACTTTAACAACGTAAACAGAGCAAAGTGTATTAAATGCATGTCATGTGCTCTGTATATTACAGTATAACACTTAATGCATATTGTGTGTTCTGTATATTATACTGTATGACACTAAATAAATATCAGGTGTTCAGTATATTACAGTAGAACACTTAACACTGAAATCAAAGTTTTGTATTTTCTAATAATAGTATTTTCTCGACACACTTCCTATTAAAGAATAAAAGAATGGGCTGCAAATCATATCACTCATTTGTCCATTCTTATACTAAAAATAAGTGCCATGTATTTCCTACACATCATATGATAGCTGTCATGCATGTAGATTTAAGATTTTCACTTTGTTTCAAATCCTAAATTGCCTCTTTGTGAGCTGGTATATCAACACGTCTGTCAAGGGTTGATGTACTGAACTTAATATTTCCACGTGACATGGAATTTTATTTGACAGTTTTTGCACACCAAGTAATCTTTTTTTATTCATTTCCAACCATGGTCAATTTTTTTTCCAGTCTGAAATGAAAGAGTATTTTTTTCTTGTCACTGGATTGGACCCTCAGTTTCAGCACTGCCATCTTTAAGCACATCATCACTAGCATCATCTGTTTTTGATTAGCCTGAAGATTTATTTGCTTACTGTCACTATGTGTATTCACAGACACATATGCACTCTGTTATTAGAAGTATTTTTACAAAAATAATGAAAAAGTGTCCGAATTTTAACTGGTGTTGCCATTTGTGACAGTGACATGTTTCTCAACTACATAAGGACAACATATCGACTGATAGTGAAAATTGGGAATTTTACATAATAAATAAATAAATAAACAAATAAATAAATAAATAAATAAAGCATATTCTTCTTGAAAAATTAGTACAATTCTCATTTTTCACAAAACTTTGCCTGCATAGAAATAAACTTTCATGAGAAATCTTAAATTCTGGGGAGATTTCATGATCACATATACTAAATGCAGCTCAAGTAATGTAAATGGCAGAGCTGACAAAACATAACAACAAATACCTAAAAACTCACAAGCTTCAGATATGAATAAAAGTGAAATTGACTGGGGGAGTAACCACTCACCTATATTTAAACCAGTATTTAAATACTTGAATGTATCTCTGACACTAGGAAAGACAATATTTCCCACACTGCATAACTAAATTCAATGGAATAATGATGTCTGTAAGAAAGAGGATGGTGGCTATGCATGGTGCTATGATGTGGGAGCAGACTTGGCCTGTGTTAAGTTCTGGACATTTTTAAATGTTTCATCTAATGGGATATTCTATTATATGGACTAGGGTAATTTCCATCCTGGAAAGATAAGCAACATAACAGCAACATAATAGCAATAAGTATGTACTACTGATATAAAAGAACAAACTGAATCAAAGTCAGTGAAAAGTGAAATATGTGTCACAGTTACCTACATTTGTGATAAAGGTTAGTACTCATCAAGATGAATCACAACACCATGTTTCATGATTTCAGATGTAACAGTTTTATAAGTGTGCAAAAACCCTGAGCAAAATGCAAAAACTTAACTAACAATTTATAATTAACGTATAATACTTGTGTATAAACCCATTCACGTATAAGCCATCCCCTCAAACTGAATAGGTATAAACAGTAAAAGTGCATGACCTGCGTATAAACTGACCCAAAAGTCCAAGATGACATCACAAGATGTACACGTAAGTTTTAAATGCATTTATTTACCAAACATTACCCGTGCAACTCTGAGGGTTGGCATGTACGATTATTACATAGAAATGATATGAATTTGTTTGAAAAGTCAAGAAATTTATTTAATTTTCTGTTTTCTTATTGTGTTTGCCTAATTCAGATTTGTGTGTAACTTGATCGAACGATGACAAGAATTGAGCAATCATTGGTTGCTGTATCACTGCCTCTCCCTTTTGACTCTATTAGTGTTTGCTCATGCGTTATTGCATTAGACTTTTTATATCAGTGCACCAGTAATTTTATGCTTTTATTTTGCCTTGAAATTGCAAATATCTAACTCATTAAAATATTATCCCAGTATGACAACAATGAACAAATATAGGTGTTGATTCAATGCTCGCAATTAGGCTAGTTAGAATATTTATGTAATGGTGCCACTGCATGTATATTTTAGGTTTGAACACGTGCTGAATGAAGTACATTCCATTGAATGAAGTACATCCCTTGGACTGGAATCATGAGCATCACTGCACTAAACTTAAATGATATCTCCAAAATACAATAATGAAGTTTAAGAAATAATGCTGTGAAAATTATGCTAATACCATACAAATTGGGTTGTAGTTTGGTATGCTTTGATGTAAGCAACCTTACACCCTGTTGTACAAAACTATGGTAATCGTGCTAATATTACGGGGTGAAAGGCAATTACACATCAAGGTACTGGTATAGTTGCTGGTAAAAATTCACCTCTTAACCCAAGCCAGTTTCAGGGTTTTAATGACTAACTGGTCTGTATTGCTGTTGGAAAACAAGACAAATCCACCAATTATAAACAAAGGAGACGCCGAAACATCAAGCTTTCCATTGTGTGGAAAATTATGATTTTGTTCAGCCGAAACACTAAAAGTAAAAAAATAGATTGATGATGATCTTAATTGATCTATATTCAGATTTTAGCTTTTATTATTACCATTCTTTCATGAACATGTAATAGTTATGCTGATTACTTGCCTTGCACAACAGAACATGTGCACCTCTTCATAATGATTACCTCAATTTGAAGCATCACTTATATCACTGAAAAAGAGCAAGTTGTGAGCACGTGGATCAATATAAATGGAACAGCTATTACCAACCAGCTTAAGTGTTATCAGGAAGAATGCAATTTGGTCAAAAAAGTGAATAAAGCAAAATCTGTTATCTAATATGTTTGGGAATATATATGGATTAAAATGATGCTAGGCACGATTTGCACGGTGTAAGTACTATATGTTACAGTACAGCCTGGTCTCCCAGGTAAACTCAAACAGGCCCATGAAATATGAAGTCTTTATTTACCTTTATTTCAGAAAATATGCACATGCAAAATAATAACAAAAGCAATCATAGTAGTTTATAACTGTTTAGTAAGTGTTGAGACGCCAAGGACGTATTGTTTTCACATGCATATACATTTTAGGACACAGAAGAAATTATTTTTTTGTGTCCCAAGATTTACAGCCATTATGGTAGTCAACAAAAAAATATCTTAAAATCTTTCAAGCTGAGACCTTGGTCGATATATATACCAAACCCCATTCTTCCAGGCCTTTTTTTTTCCTAAATTATTCAGCTTATACGCGACTATATATGGCATATACTCATTAGTCCTCTCAGGGCGGTACAGTGGGGTGGCAGCTGCTACAAAGATCACTCCAAACTGTTGTTATGGACCTAGGAAGAAAGAATTGTTTGAAATTCAATGAGGGTGTACGTATGTATATGCATTTATCTGTGTGGATGCCAATGCCATTACTTGACCACAGGGGTTGTACAACTGTGTACCTCTACTTTTAGAGGTGAGCTAAAATACCACAAGAAATAATTACATTTTTCACTGAGTGATTGTGCAAATAATTAAATCATCATCTCTCCTCTTCAATATTTCTATTCCATACTGACTTTCTTTGGTCTGAGAGAATACACAGGATCACTTGGTAGGTTGCTGGTTTCTTTGATCTGGGATAATACACAGGATCAATTGGTAGGTTGCTGGTTTCTTTGGTCTGAGATAATACACAGGATCAATTGGTAGATTGCTGATTTCTTTGATCTGAGATAATACACAGGATCAATTGGTAGGTTGCTGGTTTCTTTGGTCTGAGATAATACACAGGATCAATTGGTAGGTTGCTGGTTTCTTTGATCTGAGATAATACACAGGATCAATTGGTAGGTTGCTGGTTTCTTTGATCAGAGATAATACACAGGATCAATTGGTAGGTTGCTGGTTTCTTTGATCTGAGATAATACACAGGATCACTTGGTAGATTGCTGGTTTCTTTGATCTGAGATAATACACAGGATCACTTAGTAAATTGCTGGTTTCTTTGATCTGAGATAATACACAGGATCAATTGATAGGTTGCTGGTTTCTTTGGTCTGAGATAATACACAGGATCACTTGGTAGATTGCTGGTTTCTTTGATCTGAGATAATACGCAGGATCAATTGGTAGGTTGCTGGTTTCTTTGGTCTGAGATAATACACAGGATCAATTGGTAGGTTGCTGGTTTCTTTGGTCTGAGATAATACACAGGATCACTTGGTAGATTGCTGGTTTCTTTGATCTGAGAGAATACACAGGATCAATTGGTAGGTTGCTGGTTTCTTTGATCTGGGATAATACACAGGATCAATTGGTAGGTTGCTGGTTTCTTTGATCTGAGATAATACACAGGATCAATTGATAGGTTGCTGGTTTCTTTGATCTGAGATAATACACAGGATCAATTGATAGGTTGCTGGTTTCTTTGATCTAAGATAATGCACAAGATCAATTGATAGGTTGCTGGTTTCTTTGATTGAGATAATACACAGGATCACTTAGTAAATTGCTGGTTTCTTTGATCTGAGATAATACACAGGATCAATTGGTAGGTTGCTGGTTTCTTTGATCTGAGATAATACACAGGATCAATTAATAGGCTGCTTGTTTCTTTGATCTGAGATAATACACAGGATCAATTGATAGGTTGCTGGTTTCTTTGATCTGAGATAATGCACAAGATCAATTGGTAGGTTGCTGGTTTCTTTGGTCTGAGAGAATACACAGGATCAATTGGCAGTTTGCTGGTTTTTTGGATCTGAGATAATACACAGGATCAATTGGTAGGTTGCTGGTTTCTTTGGTCTGAGAGAATACACAGGATCAATTGATAGGTTGCTGGTTTCTTTGGTCTGAGAGAATACACAGGATCACTTCGTTGGTTGCTTGTTTCTTTGGTCTGAGAGAATACACAGGATCACTTCGTAGGTTGCTTGTTTCTTTGGTCTGAGATAATACACAGGATCAATTGGTAGATTGCTGGTTTCTTTGATTGAGATAATACACAGGATCACTTAGTAAATTGCTGGTTTCTTTGATCTGAGATAATACACAGGATCAATTGGTAGGTTGCTGGTTTCTTTGATCTGAGATAATACACAGGATCAATTGATAGGCTGCTTGTTTCTTTGATCTGAGATAATACACAGGATCAATTGATAGGTTGCTGGTTTCTTTGATCTGAGATAATGCACAAGATCAATTGGTAGGTTGCTGGTTTCTTTGATTGAGATAATACACAGGATCACTTAGTAAATTGCTGGTTTCTTTGATCTGAGATAATACAGGATCAATTGGTAGGTTGCTGGTTTCTTTGATTGAGATAATACACAGGATCACTTTGTAGATTGCTGGTTTCTTTGATCTGAGATAATACACAGGATCAATTGGTAGGTTGCTGGTTTCTTTGATTGAGATAATACACAGGATCACTTGGTAGATTGCTGGTTTCTTTGATCTGATATAATACACAGGATCAATTGGTAGGTTGCTGGTTTCTTTGATCTGGGATAATACACAGGATCAATTGGTAGGTTGCTGGTTTCTTTGATCTGAGATAATACACAGGATCAATTGATAGGTTGCTGGTTTCTTTGATCTGAGATAATACACAGGATCAATTGATAGGTTGCTGGTTTCTTTGATCTAAGATAATGCACAAGATCAATTGATAGGTTGCTGGTTTCTTTGATTGAGATAATACACAGGATCACTTAGTAAATTGCTGGTTTCTTTGATCTGAGATAATACACAGGATCAATTGGTAGGTTGCTGGTTTCTTTGATCTGAGATAATACACAGGATCAATTAATAGGCTGCTTGTTTCTTTGATCTGAGATAATACACAGGATCAATTGATAGGTTGCTGGTTTCTTTGATCTGAGATAATGCACAAGATCAATTGGTAGGTTGCTGGTTTCTTTGGTCTGAGAGAATACACAGGATCAATTGGCAGTTTGCTGGTTTTTTGGATCTGAGATAATACACAGGATCAATTGGTAGGTTGCTGGTTTCTTTGGTCTGAGAGAATACACAGGATCAATTGATAGGTTGCTGGTTTCTTTGGTCTGAGAGAATACACAGGATCACTTCGTTGGTTGCTTGTTTCTTTGGTCTGAGAGAATACACAGGATCACTTCGTAGGTTGCTTGTTTCTTTGGTCTGAGATAATACACAGGATCAATTGGTAGATTGCTGGTTTCTTTGATTGAGATAATACACAGGATCACTTAGTAAATTGCTGGTTTCTTTGATCTGAGATATTACACAGGATCAATTGGTAGATTGCTGGTTTCTTTGATCTGAGATAATACACAGGATCAATTGATAGGCTGCTTGTTTCTTTGATCTGAGATAATACACAGGATCAATTGATAGGTAGCTGGCTTCTTTGATCTGAGATAATGCACAAGATCAATTGGTAGGTTGCTGGTTTCTTTGGTCTGAGAGAATACACAGGATCAATTGGCAGTTTGCTGGTTTTTTTTGATCTGAGATAATACACAGGATCAATTGGTAGGTTGCTGGTTTCTTTGGTCTGAGATAATACACAGGATCAATTGGTAGGTTGCATGTTTCTTTGGTCTGAGAGAATACACAGGATCAATTGATAGGTTGCTTGTTTCTTTGGTCTGAGAGAATACACAGGATCAATTGGTAGGTTGCTTGTTTCTTTGGTCTGAGATAATACACAGGATCAATTGGTAGATTGCTGGTTTCTTTGATTGAGATAATACACAGGATCACTTAGTAAATTGCTGGTTTCTTTGATCTGAGATAATACACAGGATCAATTGGTAGATTGCTGGTTTCTTCGATCTGAGATAATACACAGGATCAATTGATAGGTTGCTTGTTTCTTTGGTCTGAGATAATACACAGGATCAATTGATAGGTTGCTGGTTTCTTTGATCTGAGATAATACAAAGGATCAATTGGTAGGTTGCTGGTTTCTTTGATCTGAGATAATACACAGGATCAATTGGTAGATTGCTTGTTTCTTTGATCTGAGATAATACACAGGATCAATTGATAGGTTGCTGGTTTCTTTGATCTGAGAGATCAAATATATAATGGATACCTGTTTACAAAGGACATTATTGGTTCTTTCTCTTATGTTTATTATTATATTTAATTCTATATAAAGAACACTGTGGTGATTCCTTGAGTTAACTTGATAGCCAGGTTTCATTGCATGTGTGTGTGTGATTTGGATTTTTAACGTAGCTTTAACAATTTTTCAGTTATATCATTACGATGTCTGCAGTGTGGACTGAGATAATACACAGGATCAATTGATAGGTTGCTGGTTTCTTTGATCTGAGATAATACAAAGGATCAATTGGTAGGTTGCTGGTTTCTTTGATCTGAGATAATACACAGGATCAATTGGTAGGCTGCATGTTTCTTTGGTCTGAGAGAATACACAGGATCAATTCGTAGGTTGCTGGTTTTTTTGGTCTGAGATAATACACAGGATCAATTGGTAGATTGCTGGTTTCTTTGATTGAGATAATACACAGGATCACTTAGTAAATTGCTGGTTTCTTTGATCTGAGATAATACACAGGATCAATTGATAGGTTGCTTGTTTCTTTGGTCTGAGATAATACACAGGATCAATTGATAGGTTGCTGGTTTCTTTGATCTGAGATAATACAAAGGATCAATTGATAGGTTGCTGGTTTCTTTGATCTGAGATAATGCACAAGATCAATTGGTAGGTTGCTGGTTTCTTTGATTGAGATAATACACAGGATCACTTGGTAAATTGCTGGTTTCTTTGATCTGAGATAATACAAAGGATCAATTGGTAGGTTGCTGGTTTCTTTGATTGAGATAATACACAGGATCACTTGGTAGATTGCTGGTTTCTTTGATCTGATATAATACACAGGATCAATTGGTAGGTTGCTGGTTTCTTTGATCTGAGATAATACACAGGATCAATTGGTAGGTTGCTTGTTTCTTTGATCTGAGAGAATACACAGGATCAATTGATAGGTTGCTGGTTTCTTTGATCTGAGATAATACACAGGATCAATTGATAGGTTGCTGGTTTCTTTGATCTGAGATAATGCACAAGACCAATTGGTAGGTTGCTGGTTTCTTTGATTGAGATAATACACAGGATCACTTAGTAAATTGCTGGTTTCTTTGATCTGAGATAATACACAGGATCAATTGGTAGGTTGCTGGTTTCTTTGATCTGAGATAATACACAGGATCAATTGATAGGTTGCTGGTTTCTTTGATCTGAGATAATACACAGGATCAATTGATAGGTTGCTGGTTTCTTTGATCTGAGATAATGCACAAGATCAATTGGTAGGTTGCTGGTTTCTTTGGTCTGAGAGAATACACAGGATCAATTGGCAGTTTGCTGGTTTTTTGGATCTGAGATAATACACAGGATCAATTGGTAGGTTGCTGGTTTCTTTGGTCTGAGAGAATACACAGGATCACTTCGTAGGTTGCTCATTTCTTTGGTCTGAGAGAATACACAGGATCATTTCGTAGGTTGCTTGTTTCTTTGGTCTGAGATAATACACAGGATCAATTGGTAGATTGCTGGTTTCTTTGATCTGAGATAATACACAGGATCAATTGATAGGCTGCTTGTTTCTTTGATCTGAGATAATACACAGGATCAATTGATAGGTTGCTGGTTTTTTGGATCTGAGATAACGCACAAGATCAATTGGTAGGTTGCTGGTTTCTTTGGTCTGAGAGAATACACAGCATCAATTGGCAGTTTGCTGGTTTTTTGGATCTGAGATAATACACAGGATCAATTGGTAGGTTGCTGGTTTCTTTGGTCTGAGATAATACACAGGATCAATTGATAGGTTGCTGGTTTCTTTGATCTGAGATAATACAAAGGATCAATTGGTAGGTTGCTGGTTTCTTTGATCTGAGATAATACACAGGATCAATTGGTAGGCTGCATGTTTCTTTGGTCTGAGAGAATACACAGGATCAATTCGTAGGTTGCTGGTTTTTTTGGTCTGAGATAATACACAGGATCAATTGGTAGATTGCTGGTTTCTTTGATTGAGATAATACACAGGATCACTTAGTAAATTGCTGGTTTCTTTGATCTGAGATAATACACAGGATTAATTGGTAGATTGCTGGTTTCTTTGATCTGAGATAATACACAGGATCAATTGGTAGGTTGCTTGTTTCTTTGGTCTGAGATAATACACAGGATCAATTGATAGGTTGCTGGTTTCTTTGATCTGAGATAATACAAAGGATCAATTGGTAGGTTGCTGGTTTCTTTGATCTGAGATAATACACAGGATCAATTGGTAGATTGCTTGTTTCTTTGATCTGAGATAATACACAGGATCAATTGATAGGTTGCTGGTTTCTTTGATCTGAGAGAATACACAGGATCAATTGGTAGGTTGCTGGTTTCTTTGATCTGAGAGAATACACAGGATCAATTGGTAGGTTGCTGGTTTCTTAGATCTGAGATAATACACAGGATCAATTGGTAGATTGCTGGTTTCCTTGATCTGAGATAATACACAGGATCAATTGGTAGATTGCTGGTTTCTTTGATCTGAGATAATACACAGGATCAATTGATAGGTTGCTGGTTTCTTTGATCTGAGAGAATACACAGGGTCAATTGATAGGTTGCTGGTTTCTTTGATCTGAGAGAATACACAGGATCAATTGGTAGGTTGCTGGTTTCTTTGATCTGAGATAATACACAGGATCAATTGGTAGATTGCTGGTTTCTTTGATCTGAGATAATACACAGGATCAATTGATAGGTTGCTGGTTTCTTTGATCTGAGATAATACACAGGATCAATTGATAGGTTGCTGGTTTCTTTGATCTGAGATAATACACAGGATCAATTGGTAGGTTGCTTGTTTCTTTGGTCTGAGATAATGCACAGGATCAATTGGAAAAGCACTCGTCCTTTTCAATGTACTGTGTACACAGTGTTGGAACACAAGTTTTATTTGGGGGGGGGTACTCAAACTTTTTTAATACCCTCTTTTTCAAGTTTTCCTCATTCAAAATGGTGAATTTTTCACCAATTCTTGCCAAAAAATTTATATGGTTAAAAACATATTCTCTTTATTATACCACTAAAGAGATTTTAAAAGATATAGTTTTATCAACATATGACTGACAAAGTAACAAATGTACTCAGTACAATGCCCTTAAATAATGTACAGGTTGCATAATTATTTTCAGAGTCCTGCGTGTACTTTATAAGCAGCAAAAGCTTATGCTAATACTATAATAGATAAGGAGTTGGATGCACTATTTCAGTGAATAAGCCTATGCTAATATAACATTAGATGAAGAGTTGGATACAATATTTCAGTGAATAAGCTTATGCTAATATAACATTAGATGAGGAGTTGGATACAATATTTCAGTGAATAAGCCTATGCTAATATAACATTACATGAGGAGTTGGATACATTCTTTCAGTGAATAAGCCTATGTTAATATAACATTTGATGAGGAGTTGGATACAATATTTCAGTGAATAAGCCTATGCTAATATAACATTAGATGAAGAGTTGGATACAATATTTCAGTGAATAAGCTTATGCTAATATAACATTTGATGAGGAGTTGGATACAATATTTCAGTGAATAAGCTATGCTAATATAACATTTGATGAGGAGTTGGATACATTATTTCAGTGAATAAGCCTATGCTAATATAACATTTGATGAGGAGTTGGATACAATATTTCAGTGAATAAGCTTATGCTAATATAACATTAGATGAGGAGCAAAATTAATGTTTAGGGTTGGTGACACAATTTCAGTTAATAAGCTTTGACAAGCTCTACATTTACCTTGATGTACAAGTTTGGATAAATTTGATGGCCTTTATATTACACTATTTCATACACTTCACACACAAGAATCATGAGTGTCTTCCTAGCATTTAAAAATATCTTTTATCTTCATGTACTTCATCTGGTGGACTTTCTGATAATCTCAGGTACAGAAATATTCTAAAGCACTTCATCTGGACTGTTTGATAATATCAGGCACAGAGATATTTTAAAGCACTTCATTCCGACTTTCTGCATATTTCAGGTACACATCAATATGTTTTTGATCATTTGTTTCCCACTTCCTTAAAATTTAAAAAATATTTTCAACTGGAGGATAAGTAAATACCATTATATTTGGTTCTTTTTTTTTCAAAAGCATAGAAAACAATCCAGTAAATTCATATATACTTACATCAATGACTATGTCAGTTAGATGGCGTTTTTGCTTGAACAGGATATTGGTTGCCCCAATTACAAAGCTTCGCACATTAATGTCACTGAGGAGATCAAAATACTGCAAGGACAGGTAAGGATGACAAATGGATCCCTGAAATTAAAAGAAATATAAAAGGTACAATCATAAGAAACGGCAAGAAAAGTTATATAATTTCTACATTTTGCTAGATTTGATGAACAAATGATAGAAATAATTCAACAAGTTTCACAAATTTTATACAAAATTCAAATAAATATAAGATTGTATCTATCACATGAAATAAGATATTTTTCGAAAACAAACAGGTTGCACTGACATCAGTCTAAAATTGAGTATGAAAAGATTTCACCTTGAATGACCTCAAGAGGTGATACTTCACTGGTTAAATGTAACAAGTGTACCATGAACTGCACATTATACGAAACCTAGGTGTTACTCTTGACAGTAATCTCTCATTGCACCAACATGTCATGAACATATGCAAGGCTGCATATCTTGAGCTGAGACGCATCAGCTCCATTCGCAAGTATCTTTCAGTTGATGCCACTAAAACACTTGTGTGTTCCTTAGTACTTTCAAGACTGGACTATTGTAACTCAATTCTGTCTGGTTCGTCTCAATATCTACTCCAGAAACTTCAGAAAGTTCAAAACTCGGATCATCCTTAGAGTACTACAATCAGAACATGCCTCCCCCTGCTCTGTACCCTATACTGGCTATCCATACGATCCAGAATTAAATACAAAATTTGTTCTCTGTGCTACGTTTCACTGACGGGCTCCAGTCCAACATACCTATCTGACCTCACCCATGTGTACACACCAGCAAGATACTTACGCTCCTCTTCTGACACTCGTATTCTCATTATTCCCACTATGAAAATGAAATCATATGGACAACGCTCTTTTGCATACCAGGGACCAGCAACGTGGAATGAATTGCCCACTGAACTTAGACACAAAGACACAGTGATCTCATTCAAGAGTGCTCTTAAAACTCACCTATTTCAACTGCAAGAACAGACTTAAAGACCTAATAATGTATCCTTACCTTAAATATTTACAGCATGTTTTCTGTTTTCTAATTTCGTGGTGTTTGTTTTTATTTTTGTAATCATATCATTATATATGTTTTTTAAGTGTTGTCAAATGTTGTAAGGCGCTTACAGCTTCTAAAGATTAGGCACTATACAAAGTCCTCATTATAATTATATGCCTATTACATGTATAACAAAACCCTTTGCAGGGATTAGTAGGTCATGGTTGACTCAGGTAGTTATTGACGAATGGGTCTCAGTGACCTGAACCTTTGGTTAAGATATGTAATCTTGACCAACTTATTGTGCAGAAACCATTGCTTTTTTATTAAGCTTACCATGACCATGACCTCTGACTTTTAGACCCCAGAATCTATTGGTGCAAGTCTTCCATAGAGTTTGGTCAAAGAACAAGGGAAGATGTTATGCAAAATCTACTTTTTCTGTGTGTCACACTGACCTTAATCTTTGACCTTTTCACCAAAAACTAAAAAAGGCCTCTTCCATACCTTAAGTGTAAGTCATCCACAAACTCTGTTTCAAGTACATGATCTAGAACAAAAGTTATTATGCAAAAAACACTTTTCTTCCTTCAGTGACAATGAACTTGACCTTTAAACCACAAAATCAATAGGTTTCTTTCTATACAACATGTTAAGTCATGCATAAATGTTGGTGATGGCACATGGTGGAGAACTGAACTTACACAAAGAAGCCATTTTTCTTCTTCTGATTGTTTGACCCTGAAATCAATACACATCTTCCTTACCTAAAGTGTAAGCCTTCCAAAGTTTTTTCCAAGTCTTTGATACAGAACTATTTATTCCTGTGTAGAACCATCTTTCTTCTTTTGGTCAGTGACCCTGACTCATTACCTTCTGACCCCCCAAATCAATAGGCTTCTTTCTTACCCCAAGTGAAAACTATTCACAGAGTTAAGTTCAGGTTTGTGAGGCAGAACTATGTGTTTGTGTAGAAACCATTTTTTGTCTCTCAGTGACTCTCACTTTTAACCCCAAGTGCAAAACCATCCACAAAATTAGGTCAAGATATGTGATGTAGAACTAATTTTATTGTGCAGAATTGATTTTTTTTCTTCCTGTCAAAGTGACCTCAGCCTTTTGACTCTGAAATTGATAGCTTTTATCTTTACCCGAAGTGCAATTGCTCTAAAACGTTTCATAATTAAAGACTTTTTATAATTTTATTCACCAAGTCATAGTCATTATAGGTTAGTGCATTTGTATGGGGAAATATGAACAAGTTTTTCGGATGGATATACTGCACAACCTTGGGAGTGCAGTATATCCCATCTGACATAACAAGTTAATATTTTCCCATACAAATGCAGTAACCTTTTTATTATATGCTCATTTTCTTATTCTACCTAAGGCTTAATTTTATAAACAAAATACACTACAAGAAACAAAGTAACTGAATGTATGTCATATTACAAACTAAATACACAAGCGCTGATTCATCAATACACAACAACATTATTATTGCGCACATAACTCCACCCAGATGAATTTGAACTTAGTCGTGCGCTAGACATAACTTTCGAAAGAAAACAGCATTTTGGTCTACTTAAAATTGAAATTTAGAGTCATATTATGAATGAATGCACAGTGCAACAACTTTTCCATTTGATCTGGAATGAATAGATTTTGGTATTTTTGTCAACTCTACAAAATTTTGTGATTATGGACTGGATTTATCTGTGCCAATTCTACATGAAGTACATCAAATTTCAGCAGCAAGGGAGCAGTGTGTTGACATCTATAAGTGTGTTTCAGTTCTGTCATTGAATGTTTGAAATCATAATGTGGGAAAAATATGAAGTCTTTCAATTACAATTATCAAAAAGATGCTATGGAATATAATGTTTATTTCATTTTGAGTGCAGTAAGGAGGATGTAATTGCACTTGGAATATAGTCGAAATTACAGTACAATTTTGAAATGTGTAATCAAGCTTGAGAACCCATGACATAGCTGATGTAATTCAGATTTGCAGAACTAAGAAAGCACATTTTTAGGAAATTCAGGATGTAAAACTGTAAGTATATTTTTTGCCATTCTTATTACCAACTAAAGAAGGCAGTTTATACCTTGTCACTTGCATGTTATTTGTCGGGACCCAGCAATTTTATGAAATCTGGCATCTATCACTAGCCTAAATCAGAAACATTGTATCAAAAAAGTTAACACAGAATGTGGCAAAGCAGTTGGTATGTGGTAGTCCACGAAACATCTGCTTCAGTTCATTCAGAAACAAATTTAATCAGCCAAAACGTAAAACGTCTACTATGTGAGTGTACATCATTTGTTTACAATGTTGTTCCTAATACACTATTGGGCACATGTGAGTGCAATATGAAGTGCACGTGAGTGTAATATCGTAAAATATTGAACGATTCTGACAATGTAAAGTTAACAACTGGAAACTTAATTTCTTTCATTTCAATCTACACTCTTCCAGATTTCAAACCATTTCAGTGGGATTCAAATGCTGATAAATTTTCTAACCCAGGAATAAGATATTGGGGCGCTTATGCATTATGTGTATTTGAGATGTTTAACAGTCTTTCCATGGAAGATAAATCTGGTTTTGATCCATCACCTGCATCAGAAGAAGGACATAAGAATTTTAGCGGACTTACATCATTGTGATGTTAAACTGTTATTCTTCTCAAAACTTTTTTCAAAAAAGAATTAATTAATGACTACACAAACGATTTCAAAGTGCTGAATAATGGTTGTTGTGTTTTACTTCTCATATGCCAGGAAAAGTCATATTACTTTATTGTCCACAAATCTATTAACTTATTACATAAAGCACACATTGCCATAGACCTGACCCCTTTGAACTCTCTAAACCATGTGTATTAGGGATCTGTGATCAATTAACAATAAAACAATTAACAATAGAACACCTGCTTTAAAACAGATAATGATGTCAGGTGACATTCACAATGCTACATCTGCCATTTCCATTTGTCCAGTTTATAGACACTGGCATCCTAAGCTAAGTAAAAGCATATCAATGTCTGACCATAAGACAAGGGATAATACTGGAAGTATCTGAATAAATGTAAGACATGATAAATTGAAGGATTAGAATGATTGTTAATGCTCAGCTTTCCACCAAATTAATCAAGTGGGTAAAACTGAAACACTTACTAGCAATAAGTAAAGTACTAGCAAACTTTGCAAGGGTTTTAATGTCAATGTAAATTAAAGGACTTTGCAAGGGTTTTAATGTCAATGTAAATTAAAGGACTTTGCAAGGGTTTTAATGTCAATGTAAATTAAAGGACTTTGCAAGGGTTTTAATGTCAATGTAAAGTAAAGGACTTTGCAAGGATTTTAATGTCAATGTAAAGTAAAGGACTTTGCAAGGGTTTTAATGTCAATGTAAAGTAAAGGACTTTGCAAGGGTTTTAATGTCAATGTAAATTAAAGGACTTTGCAAGGGTTTTAATGTCAATGTAAATTAAAGGACTTTGCAAGGGTTTTAATGTCAATGTAAATTAAAGGACTTTGCAAGGGCTTCTTCCACGCTTTCTAATTTTCAAGAGATCTGAAGACCAGATATCAAATTCAAGTCTTTTTCAAGACCAGAGCAAACCATACTGTAAATACAAACTTTTAACAAGCATACCATTTTCATAAATTCTGATTAAAATTGTGGAAGATATTATTTACACTACAAAAGATTACAGTAGCAGTATTGCACACAGGATTCCAAGGGCAGGGAACACTGTGTACCTCACCCTCCAAATTTGGGGGCAACACAGCATTTGAGACAGATACAAAGGAAAATAATTAAAGTAAATAACGCTCTTATAGTGCTATAACAGTAAGATAATCTTACCTGTTTGGACCTTTTTGTCACCTTGACACTGTTGTCTGTACTATAAACATATTTTTCTTGGACACTTACATTATTGCAACAAATGTTTTACCATGTGCTAAAATTACGCATGAAAACGACATGTCTAAAATTACGCATGAAAACGACATGTCTGAATATTTGGTTATCTTGAAGTGACCTGCATCATGGAATTTTTTCTGTTCCCAATCTTGCTCTCATTCCAGTTAAAAATAAATTGTTTCTTCTTTGCCATAGAGTGACTTTAACCTCAAAAATATGTTACACAAACAGCCGTCAAACACTTCACATTGCAATTTGGTCAACTACCATAAACCTTGAATGTTTTCATTGCCAGATGATACCTTGTTTTGAAACTGATATTCATTGTCATCTTAGTTTCTATCACTGTTTACAACTATGGCCATTTGTATTTTTTTATATTTTTTTTTCTGACAAAAAAAAGGTCAAGATTTGGGGGACACAGAACAAAATATTGCTGGAAACCACTGAGCCTGCACTCAATGTACAACACTGTAGTAGTTTAATGAAACTTGTACAGAATGAAACCTCAAGAAACAAGAATCCCATTTATACCAAACTGTAATTCTGATCCCAAATTTGTCCAGATCTCAATACACTATATTCAGCATACAAATAACTCTGAAACCAAAATCTCTTGTACGAAAACCAACAAAAATTATTAGTCCAAATGTCAAGTTCACACTACAAGGTACCCCATAATAATGGCACTTAATCTGAGCACGAGTGCCTATCACTGAACTGAGATACTACAGACTGGATATTGATGTGTTGTCAAAACATAAATATTTACTTGTATATGAGAGAATATCCAATCACATCTTGATCTTTAGCAATTCAGCAAACTGAAAACCACACAAACAAAAAAAAATTGGTTCTAAGGGCTTTGGCTATCATTAGAAAGAGTACATTAACAAGCTGTTAAATTTTCAAACTACAAACATGTTCAAGGTTTCTGAAAATTTAATTAAGCTAATATTTAATGAGTTAATGAAATAAACAAATTATTGCTTTCTTCATTTTCTTCTTTAGGATTGTTCCAGTAAAACATACTTGGGACCCAGGGAAGGCACTTTCAATCTGGAATAGTCACTCAAAGATGCAATTTAGAATTTTGCACTTTCATATAAACTCTCCAAGTTATCAAGAGTACCCTGGCATATGTGTTAAAAAAACCTGCCTTCACTGGGTACCATGCATCTTTAAATGGAACAGCCCTTACATACTCGACAAATTTATTTTTATTATAGTCTATACATGCATGGAAACTAGTGCAATGGTTAGCAATTTGCTCATATAAATAAACCCATGCCTCAACCAGATCCCACCCCTATTCTTAATACAAGTAAAGATACTGGCTAATGTAAAGATCTTTTGATGATGAGCATAATATGTAATAAGTTTCACAGAAATACACCAAAAACTGCAGTTCACAAAATTCTGTTAAACACTGCATCAAGCTGTTAAGTCAGAAAGGGCAGTAACCCTTAAAAAAATCATGGGAGCACAGAGTTGTCATTATGTCCATCTTTATGTGATTAGTATAATATGTGCCAAATTTCTGAGAGATCAATAAAAAAACAATGCAGGAACAGTTGTTTTCACAAAATCTGTCTTCAACCGTAGGACAAAAGGGGCAATAACTCTGACAAAGACAATGTTATTTGATGATAGGTACATCTCAAATAACAACCATAATATGTAAAAAGTTTCATTCTGTTTTACCATAAACTGAGAGAGTAGTTGTGCTTGTTAGATATTATATCAGGCTTGACGCTGTTACGACCCTGTAGTTAAATTACATGTGTGTTAAAATCTGAATTCTTTCTAATTCTTTCTATTTCATTTTTATTTCATTTTTATATCATTAAATATAATTATTATTATGATGATGATTATGTTTGTAGGGTCTGATATTTTGTTAGAAACATCGTGTTTATTTAGAACGTAAATGTGACTCGCGTAAGCACGATCTTTGCATGACGGTTTTGTCATATTAAGTAAACAGTCGGAAATAGCTATGTAAATGATTGGTTGTGACCACGGTCATTACTAATACTTGTTGACGTTCTATACTACGTTGGCAATATTTTGAAATCTCCATGATTTCTTCATGCGTGTGCATGGGGTGACGCATTAGTTTGCTTTAAAATACTCAGGTAGCTGCGAACTAGTCTAGAGACATATATTAACATCTTAAGAGAGTCGCATCGTAACATCTTATAGAGTTTCTAAATACCTTAAGAAGAAGGTATTCTTTTGTGCTGGAAAGGGTTGTTGGTTCGTATGTATGAAGAATAACATATGTTTTGTTATTGACGATAGCTGTACTTCATCTACCTTTTAGCTAATAATTATTTTCCCTGGAGAACTACACGACTGGCTTTGGACAAAGACATTTGCTGAAATTAATTCTAAATTGGAACTGAACAATACAATTTGTGATTCACAGTGAAAATTCCGGACACTTGTGTAAAACCTTTGTCTGACGTTGTCATCCGCCATCTTGGAACGGAATTGAGATTCAGACTTCAATTTAGAACTGTTTATTCACAGGACTTATGTTTTTCACAATTTTAGGACACATTTTAGGATCTTCTTCATAAATCGTAAGTCTTGTTTCATATTTTTACCTTTTCACCGTGTTTTCTAGGGTAATAAATTGATTTTGTTAAAATTTACAAAGCTTGTTGTAGTCACTCTTTTCTTTGTGTTACTTTAAACGAGCCGATATGTAACAAAGCAAAAAAGGGCAATAACTCTAAAGACAATTCCAGGAGTACAGTGATTTGTTGACATGTGCATCTTCAGACGATCATAATATTCCAAGTTTCATGGCAATCTGCTGAATCTGTGAGACTAGTTGCATTTAGAAAATCTTTTAATACACTGTATTTAGAAGCAAGTAAAAATGGTTAATAACACTTTTTACACAAGACCAGGACCCACATGCTGAGCCCACATATAGCAATCCATCAAACACTGCCGGACTAGTTGCTCTAACATGATTGTGTCATATACTGCATTAATCAACAAGACAAAATGGGCAATGATTCTAATAAAAATTGTGGGAGAAAAGTGATTTGTCAATATGTGTCTCCAAGTATGACAAATCCATTTAAAAATGTGGAACTAGTTGTGCTAACATTGATAGTGTTCCAGATGGATGGATGAGCAGATATGAGGATCACTATGTACCCATGCCAAGAAAGTTTCTATTTTTCAATCAACACATGGAAAAGAAAACAGTATATTAATAAAAATCCTAAAAAAACAAACTGAAATTCTTTACAACAAAAAATCCATAATCTTAATTTAATTTTCACAGACAAAAACTGTAGAGGTTTACCCAATATGAATCATGATTTAAACTGTCAATAACAGGTGCAGGGCAACTATTTAAATTATTACCTCTCCAGATTCAAAGGTTACTAATATGCATTTCTGTATTCAAAATATAGAGCACAAATTTTAAAGGCTTCTGCTTGAGCCATATTCCTTAATTTCTTGGTATTATCACTTCAACTGATAATAAACTTCGTGTTTCCAGTATTATCATATTTAGACCTCTACTACAGTGATTGCAGAAACTATATAAAAACCTTTTAAATAAATTTCATAAAATATTTATGAGTACATATATTTAATACTTAACTACATTTCTGCATAATACCCACACATGCATGAGTTCTTTTCAGTTATGCTTAGCTCTAATTCCTAAAAACAAAGCTCCTGCAACCCTAGGCTCTACCTGCTAGAAACAAAGCCACTATGACACTAGGCTCAACCATTATGGGATGGATCAAAATCTTGAACATTTACAGTCCACCCCAAATCACATCCCAATTTTCAAGTCTCTATTTTGAATGGTGAAGGAGTAGTACTACAATACACCTACATGTCCTGGCAGAATCATGTTTCTTCAAATAGAAACAAATCAATATAACATGGATACACTTGGACACATGACACAATTGAAAGACAATATTACAGGTCAAACAGAAAAATGTGTGACATGACAGACAATGGTGGTAGTACAAAAAAGCACAGACATAATAAGACACTATATTATGTACCCTCCATAGACATGATAGGAGTACAAAAAGCACAGACATTATAAGACATTACTTTATGTAGCTCCTTAGACATGGTGTGAGTACAGAAAGCACAGACATAATAAGACATTACTTTATCACAAAACAAAAATAGCTACTTACCTTAGCAAAGATAGCCAGCGGAAACCCAAAATCATCTTGGAGTAACACTGGTATCACGGTATTATCATTTTCAGGGGATGCAGGTTGTGAGGTCTCATCTTTCGATCCTACTTTGGATTTCAGTTTCGGTCGGATATTGATGCCACTGAATGCTGAGCTGAGTCGGTTCTTAATAGCCGCTGCTTTAACAGTTGAACAAAAAGAATAGTATATCTTTTAAAAAGCCTGAAAAACTGATTATAGACAGCTAGAAATACTCTGATGTTGCAGCTCTGCCAACAGTAATTGGGATTTAGCTTTTATTAATCTATTTTTAAGGCCAAATTCACTTCATAATAATATTAATAATATATACTAATAATATCTACATTTGTGTCTGCATGTCAGGTGTGCCCCATTTGTAGACAAAATGAGAGGGCAGATCATCAAAAACCCAATATTTTGGTAGGATTTGAACCCTTACTCTAATTAGTTTTGGTATCTTTCCTGAATCTCCATCATCTTGCATAAAATGTTTTAATTCTGCCAAGCATTTATTATGATCCTTTCAATTTCATCTAACTAATCAATTTTGTAAAAGTTGTTAAGTTGTCTCACAATGGAAAGACTTAAAAAGTATAAAAATATAATGGCAGAAAGTTTCAAATACATTCTAATCATAAAACAAACAAGGCGTTTAATTGTAAAGACTTAACCCTCGCCTCCTAGAGCATATTTTAAAGAGGTCAATATACAGACTGGTATGGAGAATTCATGCTAAAGCAATGTGAGTTAAGAACCTTGCGAAAAGCTATGCCATGGCTACTGATTCAAGTTAGTCAAACAGGATCTGATCATGCCGCAAACTGGTTGTCAGTATAACATTCAGCTGGTTTGAACAGGATATGACCCTGTTCCCACCACTGGCAGTATCAGATTTCCCACCACTGGCAGTATCAGATAATAGCTGAGATACAGTATGGAATAAAATAATATTACTGCAATATACTCTTCATTATGATGCATAAACAAAGTTTCATCAATTTTGAGTCAAGCTGTAATGGAGTTAAAGATATGTATGCTGTATATATTACTATGACACTACTTTGCATCTTCCCCGATCAACAAAATTTTAGTTGTATCACGCTGTCAGTAGTACATATTCATTTTGAAATGACCCCTGATACATCAAAATGCGTCTTAATCTTTCGCATACTTTGCACAACAAAGCAAGATTGTCAAAAATATTACCTGCACTAACAGTAAAAGACAATCTCCATATAATCGGGTAAGTTTGTCATTAGTGATCATATCTCCTTTTTTATCATATAAAAATTTATGTGATTTGAAGCATAAAGTTATGTATTTCAGTCACGAGGTCATGTTCCCATGGCAAGGTCATTTTGGATTTGCTGATCTACTGTAATGCCCACCAATCCATGCTTTGTTTACCAGAATACTTACACATGCCAGCCCTGTATATAAATTACACATGCCATCCTTGTACATAAAAATAAGGTCCACGTTCAAAATTTTTGACTTATATAGACTGAGACCATAGAGTAAATTTTACTGAGTGAAATTCAGACTCTCAGAAAAAATGACAGCGGTAACAGATCAAAAAATCTGAAAAGGAAATTTCATCTGGAAAAATTTGATGTACAAAATTTTGCAGTCTATAAATTTTGGAACCAAGAATTTGAACTGCAAATTTCTCATTACATAAGCAGATGAACTTTACCTGTGAATTTTAGGTTTTGATGTTTGGACTTGAAATGAAACCACTTATTTTAAAATATAAAATTTACCTATATTTTTAACTGTTTACAAACATGCCGAGTCTTTGTAGGAATCAGGAATTTAGGAAAATTACTTTTTACGAAGAAGAGAAAATTCGGATACATTTGGAATTACATATATTGAGGATCTCAAATGGGTAATGATTTAATACTGAATTTATGAAACAAGTTGAATAATGTCCAACTTTTGCGAGACTTGGCTCGCAAAAGCTGGACATTATTTAACGAGTTTCATCAATTTAATATTAAATCATTACCCATTTGAGATTCTTTTTATCACAGGTTTTATTTCAGTGGAAATTATTTAGATAGAAAGAAGAATGAACAATTTTGTTCATTCTGACCCACATTGCACCTTTCATTTGTTGTGCATAAAATATAGTCCCAAACGAAGTTGAACTAGTAAAAGTAGATTGTACTTTTTTACAAACAGAAGTCAAAGAAAAAGCTTCCATCTGAATAAATAGAACATTTTATAATGACAATGTCATTTTTCAACACAGAATGATCAATACGATGTGATGCCACATTGTCTGATACGGTACACAGTAGGCCTAGAGTACATGTTTACCCTAAAATGTCAAATTCAGAACTAAACATTACATTATTGCGATTTTCGTGTGGAACAGGATTACTGGATGCAGAAATTCCAATATTTACTGTAATGCATTTGTGACCGGATATTTGCAGTATTTGATCTGGAACAACACAGACCGTACAGAAAATGTAAACAAACTTCTTTTTGAGTCAGATTTGCATCCCATATATATTGCGTAAATATGCTGCGGTTGCATAAAGTTCTGTCAGTTGGGAGGCCCATTTATGTCCACATTCTTCTGTGAACAGAGGTGAGTTTATTTACTTCTGTAAGTTAACATTTAAACCATGCTTGTATATAGGGTGGATTCTATATCTATGTTACAGATATACTGCCCCCCCTCCCCCCGCCATCAAATCAGCAATACCCTTAGTTTTAATTCTTATTGTTGTTCTTGTCTTGTAGTTTTACACCATTTTTCTTATGATGATATTGTTATACATGACATAAAAAACCCCTGTGGGGGTAACTTGTCCATATTCAGCAGCCGAGATAATTTTTCCTCAATTTCCTTTCATCAGTCGAGTTGAAAAATGGCTGCTAAAATGTTCATTCAAAACAAAACATTCCAGAAGGCAGGGTTAAGAAAGTTTTCCCCATGATCACAGCCAATCAGTAAAGAGAATACTGCACAATAACTTCATGGGCTTATTTGGACCAATCAGAATCACATAAAGTGATTTGTTCATGTCATAATATCAAAAATATTAAACAGCACATACTATTGGCAAAGTGTACTCACTATGTGATAAACAGTGTTTTGCACTGAATATGTTAATAGCAAAGAGAATATTTCTGTTTATATCATCCTGGCAAAATAAATATGAGAAAATATTGAAGAAATATGTCCTGAATTACTATCTTTTTATGGATATTGCTTTTCATCTGAACAGTAGCTTCACAGTCTGGAAAATCTGAAAATGCTGATTTCATAAGTGTTGGTAGAATAGGGTCCAAGATATTGAGGGTGTAATGAATAAATGATTGAAAATAGACAAGTCATATAAACTCTTCATGGGTGTAAGTGAAATTGGGTCCAAGATATTTGTGGTGTAAGGAACAATTAGCTAAAAATATAATAGGCACTTAGTTTGTGTATGGTTGAGGTGCATCGACATACCAATTTTATAAGTGAAATAGGGTAAAAGATATAAAGAATGTATAAATGATTGCAAAAGACAATCTGGACAGCAAGAAAATTAGGTCACAATGACCTACTTCGGGGATAAATGCATTACTCTCTTTAAGATGTATCCACATACAAATTTTCGTGTGTTGAAAACAAGAGGGTTAAATAATGATATTGACGGTTTAGAGAACAGATAGCAAATATCATGCATGGAAATTGTGTCATATTTACCTAATACAGGTATAGTTATTATTGTGAAATGCATGAACAATAATTTTCATGAATTTAGGTGAATTAACATCCAAGATATTGAGGTTGTAATGACTGGTCTGGTTTGGTGTTGTACAGCATAGCAATAAAAGTATGCATTTTGGTGCTGAGAAAACTGGAGCAAAGTACCCAGCCCAAAGTTGCACCATAGTAACTGACCTGGGCTGATCCAATGGTAGAATTTCAATCTACATTAGCTGCCTCTTATATATGCTGAAACACTGCATGCATGATAATGAGTAGTACTGGAACCATCTTCATTTCAAACCAACTAGACATAAATGTAAGTCTTTTAGAGAAAACCCTATGTCAATATAATACCCTATGTCAATATTACCACCCATTCCTGAGAAGTAGTGATAACTAGATTCCTAAGATGGCACACCATGGCAGATATATTAGATATAAAATTAGCACTATTTTCATTACAGACCAACAAGATACTGTAAAAAGCCTTTTGGTGAAAACCCCATGTTGATATGGCATTCTTGTAAGAAGTAGTAATTACATGATTTTCAAGATGGTGGCCATTTTGGATGTCAGATCAGCAACATTTTTATTCAGGACCAACCCAACATGTCAATATGACTTTCTGTTTATTTGCAACATCAAGATGACTGCCTTGATTACCATATTTGAGGTCAGACTGGCACCATTTTCATTAATGGCTCACATATGGTGGCCATTTTGATGTCAGATCATTAATGTTTTTATTCAGGACCAGACACCATAAGAAGTCTTTTGGTGAAAACCCCATGTCGATATGACTTTCTGTTTATGAGTAGTAGAGACATCAAAATGGCTGCACTGGTTGGGATAACTGAGGTCAGATTGGCACCATTTTCATTTAGGACCAACCAGACATCATATGAAGTCTTGTGGTGAAAACTCCATGTGATATGACTTTCTGTTTAGGAGGAGAAACCTCAATGATTGTCAAGCTGGCCACCTGCATCCAGATCAGATGTCTAAAAACAGCACCACTTTCATTAGGATCAACAATGCATCATATAAAGTCTGCTGGTGTAGACCCATGTTGGCATGGTAGTCCATTTAGGCAGAGTAACGATAACAAGATTTTCAGAATGGCTGCCATCAATGCCATACTGGATGTCAAACTGATAGCATTTTCATTCAGGACCAATTAAACATGATAAATCTTATGGTGAAAAACTCATGTCAGTATGGCATTTCATTAAGAAGAAATAGCGATAAAAAGATTTTTATGATTGCCACCATGGTGGCCATATTTGTGGTCCAATCACTACCATTTTCATGGAGGGCCATTTAGACACCATAAAAAGTTTTTTGGTGAAAGCCATATGTTGATATGACTTTCCATTCATGAGTAGTGACAAGAACACTGTGCAGATGGCCACCATACTGGATGTAAGAAGTCTTGCAGTGAAAACACCATGTCAATTCAATTTTTTGTTCAGGACAAGTAGCAGCCATATTGGACATTTGAGTGGCACTGTTTACATTTTGGACTAACCAGACCATGGCATGAACGTTTGTGTAAAGTTTCATGGCAATCCTTTTAAATAGTTTTGGAGGATTAGTGATTACATACTTGTGCTAATGAATGGATGGATGAAGGATAAGGCCATAAGCTCTTCTTGTCTATGACCAGCTGAGCTAAAAATACCTACCAGGACTTGATTTTTCTGATGACGTTGACCCAACACTAACTGGACTACTTTCCCTTGTACTTCCATCTTTACTTCCAACAGTTGCCATGGCTGAATCCATATCCTTGCCATCTGACTGGCTACCTGTTGAACCATGTGACTTTCTGGTACTCCTCTCCAATATGGAATCGTCTTTGAAGGATGATACTAAACTAACTTCTTCTTTTGGGTTCCTTTCACTTTCTTGTCCATCTATTTCATGATCAATAAAAAGATGCAACCGATCCTCCTCCCAAGAAAAGCAATCTTCTTTGTCAATTTGATTCAAACTTTCTGGGGTGTCCAGCTCCTCTACACTGTCACAGTGTCTAACTGAATCACTGAGTGTGTCATTAAAGCTGAGTGAGAGATCAGGTCGTGTTGAGCCAACTGTGGCTTGTTCTGACAAACTTCCAGAAAATTCCTCTTTATCCTTTGAGTATTCCTCTATATTTATCACACAGCCATTATTTGGAATGTTTTTCCCAATCTGTAAGTATTGAAATTATATCTTACTAGCAACATAATTCTGTGCAGAAATAGCATATGGAAACATTTCACACAGAATCTTAACTGTAACCATGAATACCATCTTTAATCTGCTGTCATTATCAAAAGTCCTCATGAGCTAAGTTGAAACACAGTATCTTCCTGAAAGGTATATTAAATATATACTCAGAGATAAGTCATTAAATAACATCTGAACTATCAGTCATAAAACTGTGGTCCTAGATACTTCCATATTCTGAAAAACTAGGGTCTCTTGTAAAACATTAAACTGTAATGAAATGTGCAGTTAATTAATTAACAAAGTTTTAAAAACAGCGCTTTTCAAAGATGTATGCCACTTGTGATATGTTTATTTAAGACATAAACTTTAACTTAAGTATGCATGACATAATGTGCCAGTAAATCTGTGTCTATGCAGTTTGTTAGGAGTAATCAGTGGAACAAACAACACAGACCCTGATTTGCCAGCCCAACATGCAATGGCAGATCAAGGTGTACGCTGTATGCAGTTGGACTCAACTCATATACAGTATTGCACTGGTCATATTTTGGTCAGTTTAAGTGACTGAGCCCTTCAACTCTGTAAATGTACAATCAATACCAAATTCTGGGTGACTGAGCAAACAGGAACATTCTGAATAATTTTCTTTAGTTCACTTCAGCTAAAAGGTTCACGTAAGGAGAAAATCTTTAGAATTTTTTATACGTTCTGTGAACTAGTATGCAAATTACAATTCATTTTTCTAGTATAATTTACTTTCCCGAAAATTCTGCACAATATTAATTTGAAGTGACAATGTCCACAATGAATGACTGCTTTCTTTCCTGGCTTAAAGCCTTTCTACACTATTATGTGAGGTCACATATTAAGGCAATCACCCTTGATTAACAACATATAAACATATTAATAAGGAATAGTCATTTTAAATGGAACAACAAAATTTCCCAGCTGCATATCCAAATTTCCAATCAAGAACAAGAAAATGTTTTAAAAATGTCACGACCTCTTCAAAAAGAAGTATAGATATTCTTCATTATAATGCACACGTTTGGGTCCATAATTGCTAACCGTGTTATATACCTAACTACATCATATTAAGAACAATGATCTGAATGGAGCTGTGATATATTAATAGCTTACTATACTGGACTAATGAGTGCAGAAATTTTGTCTAAATCAAGTTGTGAACAGACAAGTAAATTAAAAGTTTCACTTGTCCATATCCACTCGTCTGTATTTTCATAGTTAAAATGAAAAATGGATGACAGGATTGTTAAAATATTTACTTTTATTACGCTGTACCATTTAAATGCATGCACGATGGATCTGTGAGATGTGAATATACTGGATATTTTTCCTGTAAATGGTATATTTAGACTGCGGATGTGAGAAAACAATAAAGCTGACATAATCCTTCAAGTAATTTGTTGGGATATTTTTCTTGAGTTGGCAATCAAAATAAGGAGATAACTAACTCTTAAAAAGGTTAAACTGCAACAAATATATCAGTCCATAATGATTACTGATGCGGACAAGGATCAGAAGCTATGGCCTGCTTTACTTTTGCTCTGGCCTTGCTGTCCCCAATTTTATAAAAGACAGCCTGCAGAAAGTTTACCATCAACCATCTCAGGCTCAGACTAGCTTGTACAAGGTTGTGCTTTGGGCTGAAAACTTGCATTGTTCCAGAACCTTTGTTTAACCAGAGTGAATCGTGCTTTGCACTTTCTGGTATCTTAAAAATGTGTCTTTCCTTGGGATAACCAGTTGTGCAAACAATCCAATGGTTTTGTCTGCAGTTGAAGGGTATCTCTTACATATATTACAAGGTATGATTGTTCTATCTTTGTTGGCCTTGAATCAAGGGAACTTCTGCTGAGAAGATTCTTTGAACTCCCATTTTCTATTTTTTTTATCTTATCCTCCATCATAGTTAAGTTTAGTTTCAGCCCATTTTATTGACTTTTCATTCAACTTTTCATCATCTGGCCCTAACTTTATAAGAAAATGATCTATCCAGATGCATTTCAGGGAAAATTCATTGTAGTCGCACATAATGGATTCAAGAAGTCCAGTGACTGGTTCAAAACAACAGATTCCAAGGGGAAGCCATATCCTCCAGCCAATGAAATTTGTTCTGATATAACCATCAGAAGATACTGCCTAAACCAGTATTATTTGTTTGTAGTCACAGAAGCTGCAGCTGCAGCTGGTTTCAGTCCTAATTGATAAATTTCAGTATATACAATATAAATATACAACACACTTGTGTGGTAGATGCTGGTAAGTATGAATTGCACTTATGCAAACATCGATCAAACGAACTGGGAATTACTGCTCTTTCAAGTTACTGGCCATAATTTATTTATAATTTATTTGTCCATGGACAAGTAACACTACAAAAACATTGCTCATCTATACAAATTTCTGATTGAAACAATATAGACAATGAATTTCTACACCTCTGCTTAACTGCAGTATAGAGGAAATTATACAAATTGCTAAATAATGCCATTTTGAACAGGAAATAAAAATACTAGATTATGCTTCACCTTGTTTTCTACAACTCATATTGTTATAAATTGATTCTGTGGGGTTTAAAGCAATTTTTCAGCACATGATAGACTATACATGACGGTCATTATATTTGGTGAAGGAAGAACCTGTGAAGACCAAGGAAGTATCACCCATCCACAGAGGTTGAGCCAAGACTTTGAACTCACATAGACAGATGTTAGATATTTGAGAGACCTGTTTAGGCAGCACCTTAGACCCACTGTTTTCCAATTATCAATTGTAATCAAAAATCATTTGGGTGATAAGATAATAGACTTTGAAAATCCATGATTGTGCAGAAAGGGAGACTACTCTGACGCACCTGACACAGACTAGTTCCTTTCCTTGTTGTGTTTGGCAAGAAAACTGAGGATTCCAAATCACATTTTAAAAAAGCCGTTAGATCTGATATACATGCCACAGATCAAAATGATCAAACCACAATATACCCATATCCTGGAGGAAAAACTTGCTCTCATTTTTGGACTTACTTTGATTTTTACAAAGCAAAGGAGATACCATCAATGAAGCAGAATTAGATATGACAAAAATCACATTAAAACTCTGCAGAAATGAGTGTGCAAATAAAAGTAGGTCCAGCTATTTTCACTGAAATCATTGACAAGATATATTTTATTTTTTTCATATTTTAGTTAAACATCTACTACAGTACGTACTGTCAAAAAGACCAATATCCTAATTTTGTTTCTTCTTCTTAGCTGCATGCAAACAAAAAGGTTAGTAGAACTCCTGTGTAAACAGTAAGCTATAGGACTTCTGATCCACTATAGTTTAGCTGAATTATTTATTCCCTTCCTAACTTACAAATATAAAACCATACCATACTCTGTAGGTACAAACTTTTATAATTTTGAAAAATATAGTCATGATTACATAATTCTGATGTTAAATTGTTAAGAAATTTAAACACTTTTTGATGACTTGTTTCAGTTTAAATCTAAAATCCTCTGATTGTAGTATTAGTAAATAATGACAAACAAGAAAAGCATGTCCTTCTATACTTTAAATGAATCTATGATAGATGATTCACATATGAATGAAAGGGTTTTGGGGGATTGCAACAGTTTTTTCACGCACATAAAATTGATCAGTCATAGAAAGTTACTTTCATTAACAAAGTTGTAGAACAAAAATAATACAACACAATTAAAAAAATCTAATATTTTTATTAGGTTAAATTAAACGTCATTAAAATAGATTACTTCCATACGATTATTAATATTTTGAACTCTTGAGCATCGATACATGTATAACTGTATAACAAACAAAAATTCAAATTTGCTCTAAGTAACCGATTAAAATCAATTATCAGCTGGTAAAGTCGAACTGATTATTGATTATGAAGTTCTCATCACTACTTAAATCACTGAACCACTCGGTCCCCTCACGGGCACTGTAGTGGTACAAAGCTATATCGGAATCATGTTAAATTGTTCTGCAAGATAATCAATGAGAGCTGTATAATCATCTAGAGCAGCTGTAGAAAGGTCTCAACATAGGCTAATCCAGTAATATACATTTCTGATTTTGATCCCATCATATCAGAGATGATTAAATAAATCAGTACAAACTCTGAAATAGGCTACAAACATAAATTTAGGCAACAAAATGAAACCTGGCATGGTATCAAATAACTCTGAGATGATATCAAAAGAAAGAGCACTGAAAAAAACATGAAACAGGTACTAAAGAAGTGGTAGTCCCTTGACAAAAAATTTTAAAAAATTTAAATAGGTCATACATTTGTTACTTCGACTTTACTATGAATAAACAGAAGTGGTCAATATCTAACAGTATTTGTCTAAAGATTATTGAGAAAAAAGTAATGCTGAGAGAAATGGAGTGACTGACACTGATCTAATTCTCCCTTTTCAATCTTGTCTTTATGACTTGTTGCTAATTTTGAAGTATTTGAATCATTTTCTGTAACAAGAAAAAGTTGAAAATAAGCTCTAAAGACAAGAAGAATGAACTGAAACACTAAATGCTGTACTGTACTTCAAATAAACAGTATGCATACAGTGAATGGCTTTATAACCTGTAATTCTAATCAACAGTATTCATTCAATGAATGGCTATATAACCTGTACTTCTCATAGATAGTATTCATTTGATGAATGGCCATATAATCTGCACTTCTCATCAACAGCATTTATTCGATGAATGGCTTATATAGCCCGTACTTCTAATCAACAGTATTTATTCGATGAATGGCTATATAACCCGTACTAGTCATCAACAGTATTCATTCAATAAATGGCTATATAACCCGTACCTGTCATCAACAGTATTCATTCAATGAATGGCTATATAACTCGTACTTCTGATCAACAGTATTCATTCAATGAATGGCTATATAACCTGTACTTCTCATCAATATTATTCATTCAGTGAATGGCTATATAACCTGTACTTCTCATCTACATTATTCATTCAGTGAATGGCTATATAACCCATACTTATCTATATTATTAATTCAGTGAATGGCTATATAATCTGTACGTCTCATCAATAGTATTCATTCAGTGAGTGGCTATATAACCTGTTTTTCTCATCTATATTATTCACTCAGTGAATGGCTATATAATCTGTACTTCTCATCAATAGTATTCATTCAATGAATGGCTATATAACCTGTTTTTCTCATCTATATCATTCACTCAGTGAATGGCTATATAACCTGTACTTCTTATCTATATATAACCTGTACTTCTTATCTATATTATTCATTCTGTGAATGGCCATATAACCTGTAGTTATCAACAGCATTCATTCAATGAATGGCTATACAATCTTTACGTCTCATCAATAATATTAATTCAGTGAATGGCAATATAATCTGTACACCTTCTCGTCTATATTATTCATTCAGTGAACAGCTATATAACCTGTACTTATCAACAGTATTCATTCAGTGAATGGCTATGTAACCTGTACTTCTCATCAACAGTATTCATTCAATGAATGGCAATATAACCCGTTTTTCTCATCTATATTATTCATTCAGTGAATGGCTATATAACCTGTTTTCTCATCTATATTATTCATTCAGTGAATGTCTATATAACCTGTACTTATCAATAGTATTCATTCAGTGAATGGCTATATAACCCGTAGTTCTCATTAACAGTATTAATTCATTGTGTGTGTGATTTGGATTTTTTAGGTAACTTCAACAATTTTTCAGTCATATCACTATGATGTCTGCAGTGTGACAGTTTTATAGTGATGTCTAGCACTGGGGCATCATGCCGCAGACATGAAACATGATGTCCCACCCAGTCACATTATCCTGACAACAGGACGACCAGTCCTAACACTAACCTCTTAATACTGAGCACCTAGTGAGGCAGCTGTTAGTACCATTTTTATAGGTCTTTGGTATGACTCTGCTGGGGTTTGAACCCACAACCTCCCATATCCGAGGCGGACACTCTAACCACTAGGCCAATGGAATGGTCATTCATTCAGTGAATGGCTATATAACCTGCACTTCTCATCAACTATATTCATTCAATGAATGGCTACTATAATCTGTACTTCTCTAAACAGATATTTTGTTCAATGAATGGCTGTATAACCAATACTTCTCATCAACAGTATTCATTGGATGAATGGCTATATGACCTGTACTTGTCATCAAAAGTATTCATTCAATGAATGGCTATATAACCTGAAATCTGAATAGTATCCTTCATTGAATGGATATATAACCTGTACTTCTCGTCTACAGTATTCATTCAATGAATGGCTACATAGCCTGTACTTAGATCAATAGTAGTCATTCAATGAATGGCTACATAACATGTACTTAGATCAATAGTAGTCATTCAATTAATGGCTACATAACCTGTACTTAGAGCAATAGTAGTCATTCAATGAATGGCTACATAGTCTGTACTTAGATTAATAGTAGTCATTCAATGAATGGCTACATAGCCTGTACTTAGATCAATAGTAGTCATTCAATGAATGGCTACATAACATGTACTTAGATCAATAGTAGTCATTCAATGAATGGCTACATAACCTGTACTTAGAGCAATAGTAGTCATTCAATGAATGGCTACATAGTCTGTACTTAGATTAATAGTAGTCATTCAATGAATGGCTACATAGCCTGTACTTAGATCAATAGTAGTCATTCAATGAATGGCTACATAACCTGTACTTAGAGTAATAGTAGTCATTCAATGAATGGCTACATAGCCTGTACTTAGATCAATAGTAGTCATTCAATGAATGGCTACATAGCCTGTTCTTAGATCAATAGTAGTCATTCAATGAATGGCAATATAACCTGAAGACTGGCTGTATGTGGTAGCATCAGTCATTTTAAATTCGTAAACTTCTGCAAGATCATTGGTCATTTGATCATATTCTTAATCTCTAACACCATGGTTCCTACTGAGCTAATTCACTGTTCTGCTGTAGCATTCTTCTGCACACATACAGACCCTGAGAAAAAGGGGTTCATTCCAGAAATGGAAAAAGGGAGGCTCTAATGTCTCTATAATGTCGAAAAATGAGGTCAATTAGACAAAAGCTATGGTCACAAATACCTCTTGAAGAAATTCAAACACATATCATTATCACTGGCTATCATGTAATGGATTCATTATGTTCAAAATGTATATCCACTTTTCTAAAATTACATGTTTTGAATCAGTCTTTGTGGAGTCAGACTAGAGCATGGTTTTCTGCAGTTTCCTTGTATGATAAAATAACAATATTCTCTGTTCTGGACACTCTAAAACTCTAGCAAACTTTGCTATGGTCTGATTCAACAATGACTGATTTAAAATACAGTACAGCTCATGGGTATTTTCGGAACCCCATACCTCGCTTTCTCGCAGAGTCGTTGAGGATGACCACCATGAAGTGGATGTGGTCTCTATCAGATGGGCACGGCTTACTGTGTATGACCCCTGCAAGCATGTTCTTTAGAGATTGAGACAGAGAGAGAGATATGCCAATTTATCTACATCAAACACATTTCCTAGTTCTAATGATGACTATGTAATAGATACAATGCCAAATAAAATTTTAGATAATATTAAAATAGTCACAACGCCTCGAAAACTGTGCAAATACTACAGTACTTTTTTTCATTTACAAAAGGCTATTAACACCTTTTGCAACAAATTTATGCTTTAACTTTATTCAAAGAAATCTGAAGAAACTTACACACTGACTTGACGAGACTTTATTGATCTTACACTTTAAACATAAAGTAATCCTCTGAGGTACGAACATTTAAATTCCCGAAGACAGCTGCTTCTGTTTAAAACAACAAACAAAAAAACCCAACAAAAAACACTGAACTTTTACACTTAAATGCGAACCACGTGTTTAGTTCTTAAAAAGTAATGACCCAGTCACGAGGCTGAATCTACATGTACACAGCTAAGAACTTTAGTTCAATTCTGACTGCATTTATACTGTATGGGACTTGTCATTTAATTTAAAGTGCTTTCCAAACTGGGAATTTTTTAATTCTTTCATGCATCACAAGATAAAATTGGTTCAAATAATATAACGCTTTGGAAACTTAAACTGTATCTGACTAATAAAGAATTTAGCTTGAGCAGATTTTCTGCAGAAATAAAGATAGTGACCATTGTAAACACTGTTGTAAAATTAGCATCAGAAGACGATGTCAATTTCAGCATGAGTGTCACGTTGTGTAAGAAAATTTGTTAACAATTCCTGCCTCATGTTTATAAATGTCTTCTGATAGAATTCATAATTCAAGGTACTTTGGGTAATGCCAGTATGTGTTATATAATATTACAACTTTAGACCGATTCTGAAACAAAGAAACTACCTGTCCGTGAATTAGCCATTGCGTTACGGTCAAATTCGTGGCTACTTCCTTTGAAGAACCTTGCCACGGGGTGAGAAACTCTGTTTGCAATTAGCAGTGATGTCACTGGTTGGCTTAGGCTTGGAGGCCGGAAACCCAACATTATAATACCTCAGTGATACCACCCCAAACCGATTCAAAGAGACTACCGGTATCCAATCAGAACTAAGATAGTCAAATTTTGGGCACGTTTCTCATGCAGCCAGACATTATTCTGTTATTTTCTTGTGAAAGAATCAGTGCACATCTGGATACTGGCGAGAGCAGATCATAGGGAAGTTGGAGACACTAGACTGCGCTCCGAGTGCCAAAGTTGTGCGCTCGTTAAAAGGGTGGGAAAGGAAGTTCTAGAAAATTTGGACGAGATTGGAACAAAATATCTTCACCTGAATCTGTCTCACTTTCCTAACTAGGTGTCGTAAGATTTATATGTTATTATGTACATTTAATTTAGCAGAAATTTAATTTTCCATGTATAGCTGAATTATCAACATGTCGTAATGTAGTATATAGTGAATTAGTAATATTTAAGATTAATGTATGTAGTTGTTAGGATAAAATCGAAGTGGATGGTGTACTCTGCTATGATGTTGCATTGTGGCGCAGAACTGAATTTAATAGGGAGTAGTGTTAGACCTTGTACTTGTTTGTATTTGAATATATAGTTGTGGATTGTGCAGAGTTAGGCATTGTTGGCCTTGTGTCTGTATAATTAGGCATTTATATTTGTATACGTCTTTTATAATTTGTAAGATAATGTTTATTAAATTGTTATACCTTTCACCTTATTAATTTTATATTTTAACACCTAGACCATCAGCTTTGCTGACTGGGGGCTCAGAGCTATTTAACCTTTAAACTGTCTGTCCTTCTCCGGGGTTAGTAATAATTCCGTAGGGGGCATGTGACAAAATGGGCACATCATCCAGGATTTGAAATAGGCATAATTATCATCTTTACGAGCAAAGAAGTATTATTAGGAAGTATTATTGAAATTTTAAGAGAGAGTTTCCATTCTGTGTAGTTTGTATTTTCACATCTACATGCTTGTTAGCTTTCATTTACTTACAGTAGTAGTGAAACAAATATCGGGCAGATATCTTACTGAGACAAGTCAGTTCGCTGGAAACGGGTTAAGTATTTCGTTGATAACAATTTATAGCATCTGTTAACTCTGCAGTAAGCTGAGGCAAGGTATCAATTATTGATAGTATTACTTTACGACAGCAACAGAAAGGCAGATGATAAAGAAGTATCGTGCCACTGGCATGGAAGACTTAGGTTACGAGGGGGACTGCCTCGCTGCATTCATCGAGGAACGAATAAAAGAATGGAAGAAAGAGAAAGTTGTAGAATGGGAGACCCAGAGAGAGCTGGCCAGGATAGAAACTGCTGCGAAAGAAAGCGAATCCCAGAATAAGCTGGCCAGTATAGGAGTTGCTGCGAAAGAAAGAGAATCCCAGAATAAGCTGGCCAGAATAGAAGCTGCCACAAAAGAGAGGGAAGCAGAATGACGAGCAGCTGAGATAGCTTGCTCATGCTCTCGAGATGGAGAGATTACGAGTGCTAGAACAGCAGATAGAGATGACACCAGTTCAAATCCTATAGGAAATGGACAACCCATTGTCCAGATAAACATGCTGTGATTTAATGAAAAGGAAGAATCTATTGAGGATTTCCTTGTTCAATTCGAGAAACTCACATGCGTACGTAAGATTCCTGAACAACATTGGGCAATCAATGTTTTGGCCTTTTTGCAGGGTGCAGCTAGATAAGTTTATCACAACTTAGCAGTAGACCAAGCAGACGATTACAACATCCTAAAGAATGCCTTGCCATTATCAGCTGACCACCGAAACATACTGGAAACTTGTTAGAGAGTCAGCGAAAAAGCCAATGGAGAACCATTCTCAATTTCATAGACATTGTTGGCCTTGTGCACATATAATTAGGCATTTATATTTGTATGTGTCTTTTATAATCTGTAAGACAGGATGTGCATAGGAATATTGTTGATATTGATAGTTACTATGTAGAGAATTTGGGATATGTATGTATCAGAAGTCATGATATTATTGTTGTTGTTATAGCCTTTATTATAGAATTAAGCATGTGTGGAATATTTAGATGTGAGTGTATGAGTTGACCTAATGATTTAATTGCTATTATGCTGATGAAGGATCTGTGAAAGTGTGTTAGTTCTCCTGTGTTTGAACCAGGAGGCACCATTTTAAGTCCCTTCTAATCCACTGAAAGCATTCCAGGTGGGATTGGACACCGCCCAAAGATCAGAGAGAAGAAGATGTGCACAGCATGCAGATATAGGCAGTTGTGCAATGAAGGAGGGCAAGAGATGGAAACGAGGGTACCGAAAGTTCCGAAAAGGAGGGCCAAGAGAACGGAAACGAGGGTACCGGAAGTACCAACAAGAGAGCCGGGAAATGAAACAAGGGTACCCGAAGTAATAAAAGGAATACAAGGCAGAAGTTACAGATGAGTAACACAGAAGGGACATGGGAAGGAAACCCTCTCACCTTTAATTTCACGGGATGAAATCATTGGAATCTGGATAGGTTGTGTATTGACTGGAAGCAATTGCACTGAAAATTGTCCTGTAATTGTGGAATACTGTGATATAGTTAATTAAATTGTTATACCTTTCACTTTATTAATATTATATTTTAACACCTAGATTGTCGGCCTTGCTGATGGAGGGGCTCAGAGCTATTTAACCTTTAAATTGTCCGTCCTTCTCCAGGATTAGTAATAATTCCATAGGGGGCACGTGACAATGGGAAAGACGCATTTCCAACACAAAGCCATCTGACTTGGCGCATTGTAGTTTACAGCTCAAATTATGGTTTCATCATTAACAGTGGAAGTCTGGTAACTGTTTCTAACTGATCTGACCTCAGCATATTGTTGAAATGAATAACATTGTGGAAAACTGTCAAATCTTAAAATGTTCAACAAATTTATTGTATTTGTATCCACGTGTCTTATTATTTGATCATTCTTGTAAGGAAAAATATAAGAACAAAATTTTTATCATGATAGAAAAAACTGATCAGAGTTATGGAAATGATGTGTCAATAGCCTAATCGTAATATAGATCTAAGACGTTCAATTGTTTTAATGTAGTTTCCTGTTTGTGACTATTGGAGCATTTGGTTATTGAGCACACCCCCCCATAAAACATGCAAACTAATTTCTTTCAATAGTATTTAGCCCATTTCTATATTTGGTATACTGCTTTGCAGCTAAAATGGATTCTGTGGAAGACATGAGATTAATTCCTCATCTCTCTCTCTCGATCGATCAATAAAATGATAGTTGTCAAATTTACATTTCTCTAACATGACTTTACACAAGTAAAGGACCTTTCAGTAGCAGTAACACCAAGTTTGGTCTCTACATTTATCTCAGACTGGTTTAGTGTTTTCTATTGCTTATTACGGAATCCTCTACTTAACTCATTAACCCCTGAGCCAAACAGCTAGGCATTCCCCTACAGCATACTTGCAGAAAGATCACCTAGAGCAGTGTTAGCCTTACCAGTGCCTGTATCCCTGGGACTTGCTGACAGCGCTTGGCTCGCAGATTTTTACAGAGGAGGCTACTTGCAATAAATTTGTTATTTTTTATTTATATTCCTTTAATTAAGCTGAAATTTGGCACAGCAGTTCTCAATAAAATTATGATCATAATGGTATAAATTTCATGCTACATGCAGAAATAAAGCTCACATATAAAGGTAAAACTAAATGATTTACTTACCAATTTGCTTCTCTTGCCGTGAATAATCCATAAAATCCATTATGAATTCACACTTAATAATTAATATCATCAGCACATGAAATAATTGTATTTTATGTAAGCAGAAATTCCACTTGTCATCTCTCTTGCAAACATAACCTCATGGGAATATTCCATAAGAGTCTGTCAAGTAAAAGTCCACTCCCAGTGTCTGATTCTTGTCATTTTGCATCATTTTCAGATCTATATATTTCCACTATTTCTGACGCTACTGAAGTCAACTTGTTTGTCTGCTGTTCAGCAATGTTCACTCTCTCTACATAAGCTAAAACTTTATTGGTTAATCTCCATGTATAATTAGGAAATGGCTTGAAATCAACCAATGGTATGTGCAGATTTAACTCGTCATGCGGAATACAAGCCTAATCTAATATTGCCATTTGAACTCGGCACCTGGGATACAAGCTATGTAAACTGAGCAAAGTTACTGTGGCACTCAGGAGATGAGGGAGGTAAAGTACAACAAGTTATTGTGGTGGGAGGGGTTAAATGAATTAAAACAAAAACTTCAGGAAGTGCTAACTAACCTATTTTGAGTACATTTGGTGCAATGAATCTTATTTTTTTTAAAATTTCTCAATACTATGTTATCAGAATGTACAGACACATTCATTTCCTTATTTCTGTTGCAGCCTGAGCAATACACTTTGTTAAGTATCTTATAAAATTCAGTATTACTGCACTCCTTGCAGTGAAAAGTACAATAATGAATGACAGATGTCAAACAATTTACAACAAAATCACAGTTATATTTGACTGATGTGAAACAATATTGCACAAGTTCTGATCGATACCCCATGCACGAGCATGGTCGGATCAGGCCAAGTGTTTTTGTTTTCCAAAATTTCAAAAAGGGCCACAAGTTTCCTCAAAAGGGCACCAAAAAGCCAGTCTACGAGTCTATTTACTCAAACTGTGCATAATAGCCAATAAATGTGTGCAAGAATAAAACAACAGTCAAATTCAAGTGACAAGTGACTGTATGTTTGTGTGTGTGTACGTTTTTTTTTTTAGCAGGGTGGGAGTGGGGTAGCAGCCATGATCTGGCCCTGACGAGTTCTCAGTAATATATTGTATTATTTCTTCTGACATCCAATCACAAGATTATAAAGGTGTGATATCAACTTGAAATTTGTATTATAAAAAGGTCACATTGCCATTCCTTTTCTTATCTGAAATAATTTTATTTTGTTATGAATGCAATGACAAAAATATAATCCAGTTGGAAAGAACAGTCTAGCCCCATAAATTAAATGGGCTGTCCCTTGCACTACACGTATAGTTAAAACTGAACATGTATATTCAGCTTCATGACTAGGTCATTACGTGATTCGTAAATTCAGAATTTGATAGTTTTTTGGGGGTTTTAACAAAATTTGTTGTCAACTGGAATTTAATTGTCTAAACCTTAGAGGATTATTTTTCATAAACAGTAAGATGAATTTATATTGGTCAAAAGAAGATCAATACAGTGTGCTGCTCGTCAAGTCAGCGTGTAAGTTTGTTCAGATTTCTTTGAATAGAGTAAAAGTGTAAACATATTGTAAAATAAATCAATCAGCCTTCTCTAAATGTACAGAATAGACAAGACTTTATTCTTTTATTTTTTTAATAGAAATTAAGATTACTTAATTCTTGAAATGATATATGATTGTAAATCAAGCATGACATGTCGGTCTTTCTATGGGTGGTCATCATTCATCGACTATTCAAATGTCAATCAGTAAAACGTCTGTTGTTAACGACTGGACCATAATTTGAGTTACATGTATTAAGAGCAGTGCGCAAAGTCATTTGTGTGATAGAAACGCACCTTTCCCAAGCTAAATTGACATCTTCTTCTGGTGCTAACATTTTATTATAGTGTTTACAATGGTCACTGCCTTGATTTCTGCTGAACATCTGCTGAAGCCAAGTCTTTGTTAGGGAAAGACCATTTCAGTTTCTAAAGGGGTGGTGTGGGGGCTAATGTTTGAGAACTACTGTTTCATTCTGATTTGTGGTATAAACAAGGACACTATATGCCATTACTTGATTTACTAGGAACTGATATTGTGATGAATGAAATTAAATAAAAAAAACTCAGAAATAATAATTTATCCTGATAAAATTAAATGGCCAATCCCATACAGTACATGTGCATTCAGAATTAAACTAGTTGTTAGTTGTGTACATGTATGTTCAATCTTGTAACAGGGCCATTACTGCTTAAGAACTAAATACATGGTTTGCATTTAAGTGTAAATTCAGCTTTTTCTTTTGTGTTTTTTTGTGTTTTTAAAAAGAAGCTGCTGTTATCTAGAATTTAATTGTCCATACCTCAGAGGATTACTTTTCATGTTTAAACAGTAGGATAAATTTACACTGTTCAAAAGAAGCTCAACAAGGTGGGCCTCTCATCAAATCAAGGCATGGTGGTGATTTGTTAGTATTTTATTGCTGAATCTTGGAGCATTATTGTGGAGAGAAAGTGGAGGTGGAGGGATTAAGTCCCTGACCACAATGCAGGGGGTTCAGAAAATACAAGTGAGCTGTACTGTATATAATGCTAAGAAAGTGAATCAAGCCTTCTGTTATGAGCTTTCCATACTATGAATTCCTCATGCTCAAGCAATTATACCCCTTTAGAATTTATTTGGGGTATTTTAGTCCTCCCCACACACTACCTTAGAAATAAATGCAGCACTGTTTTTGCTTAAGATCTCATCTTTTCTCGTTTACATCTTCTATCAATGATCCACAAATTTTGCCCAAGATAATCAAAATTAGTAAGACATTTATGTCAGCCAATGAACTGATCATCTCTTGCTTCTTTCGGCAATGCACTCTAAACAAACTCAGTTCACTCTACGGTTAACCATAGCAATATTTCATCTTAATTTTCCTGGGTCTTTTATGCACTCTTTGGGATCCACAGAGGGATCTTTCATGCACTGAAGTTGACAACTAAGGTAATGTTACCAAATCTGTATTTCACTGCACTTCTTCTGCATTCATCCTGCATTTGTGTTTCATTTGCATTCCATTCATGGTTGCTTTTTGGCTACTGTCTAATCATTTTTTACATTCCGAATCTGAATCTATTGCTTCCATTTATTATTTCATTTCGTTTATGCTCATCTGTAATACATTTACCAAAGTCTTTTTGTTTCATTTCAATAGAATTATATGGAAAAAAACCAGTTGTTTTTATCTTACTTTGCTAAACATATGCTTTAATAAAATAGAAAAGGCACAAAATTCAAAAGACAGATTTGAATTTATGTATATAAAAGTGTAACTTTACCACAACTGCAATAAATGTAAAATATAATTGTAGCATATTTGTCAGAAAATTTCACATTCTTTTTTTTTTTCTTCAAATAAAAATAACAAATGCAACTACCAGTGATATCATTACATCAATGGTAGTTGTAAGAACAATTTCACAGCTTTGTTGTTTTATTAATGAAAAATTGTCTGTCAGTATAAAGACTAAAGAATCTGATCCCATATTATCAAGAAAAAGGTCTTTTGACTGTGGAAATTTAGTGGCATCCCCTTCATGAAAAGCATTCACCTTGAATTTTATCATTCATCATTCTGCATTTCTTTTCTCTATTTCCTTCATATTACATTCATCATTTCATTTAAAATCATTCTGCACCTTCTTTGTGTTTATTCAGCTTTCTATGTACATTCCAATTTCACTTCAGTGGTAAAAGTCCTCTTGTCAGGGTCTGTATCAGGTGAAGATAATGCATGTTCAACTAAAATGTAATTTTTGGAGAGTAAAAACTAATTTTAATTATGTAATACTTACCAGTCACTATTATTAAGCTTTACTTTTTTTGCATGGAAAGACCTCGTCTATACTATATGCACCAACTCCCTAATTCTAGAGATTTCTTGGAACATGTGCATTGACTCAGTGTCATCAGCCCAAGGTCTATAGAGCATCCTCATTCTTTTCAGGACATGTGGCTAATCAAGGACATCAGTGCGGAGTGGGAGGAGAGCATCCAATAGTGACCAGTATTAGATAATTAAAATTAATTTTACTCCCACCAAAAACTACATTTTAATGTCAGTAATAACTTACCTGTCACTATTATTATACTGAACTTGTCAGTAAGGATGCTAGATGATGGACTTTGCGAAGAGTAAAATGTGAAAAATTTACTCATAGTCCAAACAGACAACTGCAATTATGTATGGCAGTTTTCTGGGTCGCAGATTGTGTAGTGATGATCAGACCAAGACAGAATATACCTTGGGTCTGGTTTTCTAATGACCAAAGGTAAAAGGAAGAGCAAGTTGTATGTGATTGCCAAAGTGCAGCCTTGATAATATCGTCTAAAAGATGAATGGTTGAAATATGCCCAGGAAGTAACAACAGCATTGACTTCACGGGCTTTAATCTTATGAATGGCTGAAATATGCCCAGGAAGTAGCAATAGCCTTGACTTCACGGGCTTTGATCTTATGAATGGTTGAAATATGCCCAGGAAGTAGCAATAGCCTTGACTTCATGGGCTTTGATCTTATGAATGGTTGAAATATGCCCAGGAAGTAGCAAAAGCCTTGACTTCATGGGCTTTGATCTTATGAATGGTTGAAATATGCCCAGGAAGTAGCAATAGCTTTGACTTCACGGGCTTTGATCTAATGAATGGTTGAAATATGCCCAGGAAGTAGCAATAGCCTTGACTTCATGGGCTTTGATCTAATGAATGGTTGAAATACGCCCAGGAAGTAGCAATAGCCTTGACTTCATGGGCTTTGATCTTCATGAACATAAGTCTCTTTTGTGAGAGACACATGAGCTCTCTTGATGGTAAGCGAAATCCATCAAGAGATAGTGGCTGCTGAAATATCAGCTGAATCCCATAAGGGGAGAAAAAGTCTTTTCCTACCCTTCCTTCTCCCTTTAACTTATGCTAAATCTAAGTGCCCAAACTGGGCAAAGAAGTCTGTAACAATCATCCCCAGCACTGATTGAGGATTTCAGTCAGGGATGGAAATACTGATGGTGGTTGGTTTTTAGCAAGAAAACCAGGCTGACATAACAGGAAAACAGAATCATAATTTCTACTTAAGCGTAAACATCCTTCCTCAATTGATAAAGCATGCAAGTCACTTCTTCTCCAAGCTGATGAAACAGCCACAAGAAAAAAGGTTTTAGGTGTAACATTTTTATGTGTACAGATAGGAGTGGGGTTCTGGGGCATGCATGGGAACTCTGAGAAACATACCTTGATTGCACCATCACTTTAGTTGGTACTGAAACATTGACCCTTGAGAAATTTTGACTAGTAGGGGAGCCTTGTGGGGTTTCCAAACCACCAACTGGAGAAAGTGAAGAGGATGCAAATAAAGTCTCCCTAGGGATACCAGGTCTGATGTAGAATTCAAGGTTCCCAGAAGTGACAGATACAGATGAGCAACAATGATGTCTTGGTCTGCAAAATCCATAAAAGCTCTGTGATTTTGTGTATCCTCTCTGCGGGAACATGAACCCAGACCTGGGAGATAAGGAAATTCATTGTTATGTAGTACATGAATTCTTTAGCGTGAACAAGTTCTGATTTCTCTATGTTTGGAATCAGTCCCAATTGTGTAAACACAGACCAAAAGTGGGTCATGTGGCTGCATAGGGACTGTTTGTTTGTGTTGTGTAGCTTGCCCATCATCGAAATACTGGATTAATGGAATCCCCAAGTATCTCATGTGTGCAGCTATTACTCCCATGACTTTGGTAAAGATCCTGGGTGCTGAGGCTAGACCAAATGGCATGGCTCGGAATTGAAATACTTCCTGTTCGCTTGAGAACCAGACATATTTTTGTGAAGAGGAAAAAAAAACCGGGGATGTGATAGCATAAATGTAAACCCTCCTTTACAACAGAAAGAACCGCTCTGGTGGCCTAGTGGTTACAGCATCCACCTCGGATGCAGAAGGTTGTGGGTTCAAACCCAGGTCAAGTAATACCAAATACCTATAAAAATGGTACTAACAGCTGCCTCGCTAGGCGCTCAGCAATAAGAGGTTAGTGTTAGGACTGGTCGGCCTGTTGTCAGGATAATGTGACTGGGTGGGACATCATGCTACATGTCTGCGGAACGATGCCCCAGTGCTAGACATCACTATAAGCTGCTCCACTGCAGACATCATAGTAATATGACTTAAAAATTGTTAAAGCTATGTTAAAAATCCAAATCGCACACACACGCACAACAGAAAGGATCCACTGATTTTCTGTGATGTTCGACCAGGCCTCTGAAAAGAAGGCCAATTAAGCACCTACCTGAATTAAATGAAGAGGTATGCACTGCAGAAGTAAGGTGTCCCTAGGGACAACCTCTCTTTCCCCTTTTGCCTCTTTGGAAAAGGGGGAGACAAAAGTAGACCACCTCTCCACTTATTTCATCACATTTGTGGAGCGGACTTATAGGAGAGTTGGCTACTTTGCTGTTATGGATCAAGAGTATGTTTTGGCACAAATTGTGGCTGACCCATACCTCAGTCAGGATGTGTGTAGACACTGGCCAATTTTAATGGGCCAGCAAGGGTTCTATGTTGTTTGTCCCTAAAGTCCTGAGAGGCGATAGTGGAAACTGCGGAATAAGGTCCCTGAATCCAGGGGTGCAGCCCTCAGAACATTTTTATCCTCTTTTGCTATGTCCAATGCTATATCTTGATGTAGATAAAGGACCTCTGCTGACAATGCCATCACCATTGACAATGTGTGCCACAAGGTTTTGGCAGCAGCCTCTAACTTTCATTGCAAAGCAATGGGTGATAATGATTCTTCCGTCAGTAACTTAAAGAAGCAGCTGAAAACAGGTCAGCATGTGAAGCTATAGTCACTAATGACCTGGCCTTTGATTCTAAAGCCTCCAAGGATTTAAACGAGAGGCCAGGACAAAAGAAACCCCACTGAAATGAACACTTGTGAAGCTTCAGTGTCGGGGGGTGGAAATGGCCAGGCAGCTGAATGGACCTTATAGCTTGAGGCTGATATTAAAGGTCTCAGTGTAACAAAGGTGGTAGACCATCCATTATTCTGTTTCGTCACTTCTTGACCTTTGCTCAGCCATTTTGCAACTTTGCTAAGCATTGAAAAGTGAGGAAGTATTAGCAAGTCCGGAATGGGCACTGCTCCTGACAGTTTCTCTAAACAAGAGAGAATCATAGTATCACTTGAACACTTTGGTTTTGGGCACATGTCAGCTGGAAGAAGGCAGTAGACTTCATTTACAACTATGTCAAATGACCAAGTCTCCTCCTCATAACCACATGATGATGGTAGCGAGGGATTGGATAACTTCAAAAGGTAGGGTATGTATCAGTAAATTCCTGAGAATCTACTAGAATTGACAAAGCATCATCTTACTGTTCCAAAGCTTGGTGGGAAACAGGAGAAATGTAGCCCAAATGATCCCTCTGCAGGGAAGGCCAGGAAGTAGTGACATATCTATTCTGTGTCTTAGCATGAGGAGCGAAAGAATTGTCCTCGATGGATGTCATGTCAGGAGAGTAAGAATTCTTCTCACCTCTCTTTGGTCTCTTAACCGGAGGGGTATTAACCCTCACTTCCCTTGACAACCATTCCTGCAGAACTTGTGAAGATCGTCAGACCTCATCACTCATATATGCAGACAACCACATAGACAACATCCATGGTAGAGGTTGTTCTCTCCCTTGAGGGGGAAGTTCATAATACCAAAAGGCCTGAAAGGGACCATGGGCAAGGAAGGGACATCAGTCTGATTCCCCAGCACAGGAGCATGTCTAAAAGCATGCTATGTCCCTGTGGTGTGACAACTAGATAATGTAATGAAAAGGTGGTATTGAAACCTATCCCTAGTGCTGGACTTAGATTTGGCATGTCTTGCGGACCTATACCCAGTATCTGGGCTTTCTGTCTCCAGTGCAAAGTGGCCTTTCAATGACCTGTCACTTATAGTCAATGGCAATCTAGATTTGGGAGAAGTTCCCTCAGAATTAATAGAGTTCAAATGACAGCTAAATCTCTTGGGTTGAGTGATAAACTCCTCATCTGATACTTGTCCCTCCCTGGAAGGGCGATGCAAAGATTCTCCATCTTAGGGTTCAGTGTAACCCCATACCAGGGATAGTACTGTGTTTGCTTGTGGGATGGTGCTACCCCACCCTCCTGTATTGGGGGGGGGAGTGCACTTGGACCCAGCAAGTTGATTGCCCTTATGACAGAAGCTGCCTTCTTATTAGGAGACACACAATCATGTCTTGGGGAGGTGCTGCTCCTTCCTCTTTTTATCTGTGGGGGTGCACTTGAACCCTTGAGAAATATGTTTCTATCTCACATGCAAACACTATTTCTCTCTTGGAAGATGCTGTCTCTCCCTGTTTTATTACGGGAGATGCAGTCAATTTCATCTTGCCCAGGGAAGCTGCCACTCCTCCCTCTTTTGTTCAGTGAGAGCGCACTTGATCCCTGTAGAAATATCTGTTACTACCTCACATGTAGCACCAGTATTTCTTTCTATGTGAGATTTGATTGATCCAGAAGAGGCAGAACATGCTTCTATCACCTACAGATACATGTGACAGCTTTCAGCAAGGTCCCAAGCATCATCTGACCATGGGCAACAAAGGGAAGTGAGTGTCCCATGGGCCTTTCCAATGCTCCCACTTACCAACAGTTTGAGACATCTGACAAAGAAAAGTTCTGAAACAAGAAACTTTAGCCTGACAAAATAACAGAGAAATGATGATATAATAACAACGGTTACATTGCTACATTGTATCTCTTTACTACTGTTTTTTACATAATGTAAACACCAGAACATCAATGTTGTCTTGGCGTAATGTTAAGAAAAACACAACTAAAACAATTAAGGGGCCTTGACTCTGTTAATAAATTATTTTTATGAGATTCTGTGTTGTGACATTATTGCTTTAATAAACAATAATCACAGTAATATCTGGACCCCGTATTGTAAACCTGCTGTAATTGGAAAATTTTCAAGAACCCAAATTAGTGAGTACTTATTACTACCACACTGTCCCACACCCTTTACTTTAGGAGAGGAAAGGGGGAGGGGTCATCACATGAATGAAAATTATCAATGTTAACCTTATCAATTTTACAAATTTGATAAATATGGAAAGTGATGTGATGTGATTATGATTTTTAACGTAGTTTTAACAATTTTTCAGTCATATCACTACGATGTCTGCAGTGTGGCAATTTATAGTGATGTCTAGCACTGAGGCATCATGCCGCAGACATGTAGCATGATGTCCCACCCAGTCACATTATCCTGACACCAGGTCGACCAGTCCTAACACTAACCTCTTAATGCTGAGAGCCAAGCGAGGCAGCTGTTAGTACCATTTTTGTTAAGTCTTTGGTATGACTCGACCGGGGATCGAACCCACGACCTCCCGCATCCGAGGCGGACGCTCTAACCACTAGGCCACCGGATAAATATGGAAAGAGGTTTAAAGTTTACTATAAAGAACTAATAATGACAAGCCCTAGTTATTAGCATGACACCACTGCAATTGTAGACAGTTTCTCTTCCTAGTGTTTCTATGTGTTGACTCAATGGTTGTCCAGAAAAGAAAAAGGATGCTCTATATAGCATTGGCTGATGACATAGGTCAGACTGGGTTGATGCACGTGTTCTAAGAAATCTTTAGAACAGGGAGTTGGTGCATCTAGCATGGATGAGGTCTTTCCATGCAGAAAGAAAGGTAAAGCTTAATAAAGGTGACATTAAACTTACTGACATTAAAATAATGTATTTTCTGGCACACAATAACTTACAAATTATGTCATAAAATATAACAATAATCATTTTCAAGAAATGAAGAGTCAAAAATAATCTGATACTGAACCCTATATCCTGTATTGAACTGAGTTGCAATATGAAATAACTGGTTACAAACCTGTACTGCCTGTAACTGTACCATACTTTTCATATCCATCTTCATATTATTCTCTGCGACCATTACATTCCGACAGGCAGCTTGATTAATTTCTAAGGAGTCTTCTATAAAATGATCCTCTTTAAAAACCAATGGTTCACATTGACCAGAATCAAGGGAAGAATCTTGCAATGTTTGAGACCTTTTCAATGACTCATTCACAGAATCTTTTATTTTTTTCACAGCTCTATCAGCATCCACAACATTACTCTGGATATTACTGCTTTCCATTCCTAAACTATTAACAATGGTGTCAGAGCCTAAAACTTTCTGATTCCTCTTAATACTGTTATCATCCTGTAATTCGTAGCCCCTCTCCATTGTGGGAGATTCTGGCTCAATACTGCTGCTGCAGGCAGTGGAAGTTTTTAATTTCACATTAACCTCTGGAGTATTTTCTTTAGAGTTTCCAAAATGGCTGTATCTGTAGAAAAGATTTATTTATTAATAGCAGAAAAAAAGATAAAATTATATTAATAACAGAAGGAAAAAAAAGATTATATTATATTAATACCCCAAAAAGAAAAATAGAATTATACTAATATCAGAAAAAAATATAAAATTTTATTAATAGCAGAAAAAAGATAAACTTATATTTATACCAGAAAACAAAATCAATTATAATGCCTGAACAAAAATACAATAAAATTTAATTAATACTGAACAAAATAAGAAAAAATTATGTAAACACCATAACAAATATGATAATACAGATTATATGCAACAACCAAGAAATATGGTATTTTTAGGCAATTATAACAAGGCATTGTAAGATACCTGATTTTTAATTGTCTTTGACCACTATCATCAATACCATCACTGTGTAATAATCTCTATTTTGCAATGTACAAAAAATTATTTCACCAGGAATTAACCCTTAGTATCATCCTTCTTCTCTGACATAAATCAAGCAGATGTAGTCAAGATATAAATTTAGCATACAATTAAAAGCTACAACAAATCAAGTTTCCACAGAAATTGGCTCAGAGCCATTCAAAATTTCTGGACACAATAAAATAATATTTAAAAGAAATTTCACAATTTTGCATCCAAATGCAAACTAACCATAAATAAAAAATTAAATTCTTGCTAACCCTACCACTTTTAATCTCCTAGTCTGAAATTATATAATCTGTTTTTGCAACATGGCAAAGCTTCCATCGGAAAGATTCTTACATTCCTTAATTTTCAATGACAGAGTAAGAACACAAGCAAACCTGTCTATCAAGGATACTAATGAGATGCACAAAATTTATCATTTGTTCACAAATGTAATTTATGTATCGATGAAATATGTAAGTCAATTTATGAAAATGAAATTCATACAAGTCATGTTATCCTTTGGAAACGAAAAACTCTTGCATCTGACTTTGAGCTGGAGATTTTGTTTCAATCAATCACAAACAACATTACTTCTGAAAGGTTATTTCTGACTGGATGATAGTGGAAACTTGAGCCTGAATTTATGATTTCCATGGCAAGAATATTTTATATTATGTGTCCATTAGGTAAGGTTACCTGTATCTTAATTGACAGATACATACCATACTTCCAGAATTAATACCTTATTTCCAGAAATTCTTCAGTGTCTCCTTGCCCAAAGCTGGTTGTTTTGAGAGTGGGGGAAATGACTTTATTAACATTGTACATAGCTGCTTCTGTCAACCCAAATTCTATCATACCTGGCCGGATAAAATAAAAAACTATAGACATCAAGGAGAAAAATCACAGTTCAAGTAAAATGTTTGTGATAAATCAAAACAATAAAAATATTTGATGATTTCTAAGGAAACAAGGGTTTCAAAGAAAACCATATCTTACTTGCAACCCATGGCATAATGTATCATCCACATTTCAAAGGCACTATGTCTTGTTCACAAGTCATGGCATTATGTATCATTTCTGTATGGATTTCACAGAACACTATGTCTTGCTTGCAAGCCATGACATAATGTATTCCTCCCTTATTGATTTCAGAGCAAACTACATCTTATTCACAAGCCATGACATATGTATCTTTCCAATATGCTTTTCAGAGAACACCATCTTATTTGCAAGCCATGCCATACTGTATCCTTCTTGTATGTAAATTTCTACAATAAAAAATCTAACACTGCCAATGACACAACCATAACTGCTTTAGAAAGGACTGTACAATATGTATTAGCATTTAACAGCACATCAGCACAATAATGGCTATATGGTGCTGAATGTCAAGTTCTAAAACAAAAGATGCAAATATAAAGAACCGCACAAAAACAACGTGAAGATAAAACCTTCCAAACAAATGTAAACATAAAGACAGAAAGTAAAAATTTTGTAAAATGTATTTAAAAATAAAGATAATTATGGTGAAAAATATAAAAGCCTTAAAAAATATTGGGTCAAAATTTGTTAAAAAAACCATATTTCCTCAAAAAGTTCATATTTTCTCCAGTAGAACATTATCATAAAGTTCCTTAATTGAGTTCACTTTAGATTTTGTCTTACAGTCTGATGTCAATGCCCTTGATCAGAATGTGTTCCACTGTCAGACGACACTGATAATGTTAGCACTCTGATCAAATTTCACCATTCAGGAGGTATCCATAAGCTAGGTACACTGAGCTATTATTCTGACCATGAAGATGTGACCTTGACCCTAATGACAACACCCCCAATATGGTATACAACAGGATTTTTAGTGATGTAATACAAGTATTCATGTTTTATCCCTTCATTTCAAATGGTTTTAAAATTATATATAGTGGAAGCGAAAGTATGATGAAAAAATTTAAACTACCAATCTAAGACCCTGACCTTGAAAATAGGACCCTCTGTGTGGTATGTGACACAAGTTTTAGTAATGTTGTAAAAACACACAAAGTTTTTGTCCTTCAAACTTATATGACCTAAGTTACAGAGCTAGGAGAAAAGAGTGATGGAAAACTTGAAATATTGAGTCATGACCGTGACCTTGAAGATCATCTTTGTTAGCTAAGGTTCCTATAAAATTACCAATGCCTTGGCAGATTGAACAGCTATATCAGTGCTTTGTCCTGGTGACATCTATTGGATTTCATGTGTTGTCTCCCTTAGTATGTAATGCCAACTAACCAATAGCATGGTGCATTGTACATCAGCTGAAAATGGTGGTGGCAATTGACCTCAAAGGGATACTTTGTAAGTTTAATATTGAAAGTATGACTACATACCAGAGGGAAGCCATTACAGGTGTATTTGAGTGAAAGGTATTTGTGCAAACAGGGACCGGCACCAGAAAATTGCTCATTTATCAGTCCATTCAAGTTGTGAGCTCCCCTTGAATCGATCATGTAGTAACAGTGTTCAAATTTGAGCAACTTAATTTTGACTGGATGCGGCAGCCTGCCACTGCATTCAATGAAATTCACAGACTTGAAGCACAGAAATACCTGCTCTATATGCCAAGGTGTAGATAGGGTTATCGGAACCTTGGCTCATGAAGATGCTTGAAGATGCCTGAAGAAAGGCCTCCCACTGCTGTACATAGCACAGATTCTAATGGTGATGTATATAAGTTAAACAATTTTTTATTCCTTAATCACAAACAATTTTGAAGTTATAGAGTGAAAACAAAAGTGTGATGGATGGACAAAGAGACATAAATGCAGATAACATTTTTCCCAGCTTTTCTTATTAGAATTTTTCTTACATTGGCGACCACAGTAAATAAAACAGATGAAACTTGTTACTGTATATACCTCATTATATGTCAAGTCCAAATTCAAGCAACATAGACCTTGATATGATATTGCATAATGTGCTGGTAGATCAGGGTATAGGTTTACTGTTCTACTGATTACTTCAAACAAACTGCCTATACCCTGATCTACCAGTACAGTCCTGGGTCTGTGCAGTTTGCAGTCTGAATCAACTTATAAGTAAGTATACATGATAATAAATAATTCAACTCATTCATAACTTTCATTTTAAATAAATTACAAGTCGGGTAAGATTATCTATTTAAGATGCCTTTGTACTATACTAGCTCTATCTTGTTTCACTAGATTTTCAAGCAGTAATGTGAGTTCACTATATTTCACCAGGTACCAATTTTAACTGATATCACTGTTACTTCAAAACATAAATTTAAAAACTCAATAAACAACCATCCTTCTATAAAAACAATATCAACCTCCTTCTCAAGTCCATGAATTTAAGTGCTCGTGAAAATATTATCTTTTCCAAAACCATGAAAACTGATACCAACAAAATCAAAGAGGTCACAGAACTAAATATCTTAAGTCTTTCTGGAAGGTATAATTTATAAGCAAAAATTATATAAAATTAAAAACCAGTCAAATTACAAAGATCAAAAAGATCATATAAAAATGAGTAAAATAACAGCCAAAAAAATCCATCCTACAAAGCATTGATTTTTTTTCTTAAATTAACTAATTTTGCATATTTAGACCATAATCAGTTTCCTTAGACCATATATTGCTCATAAACATTTGTCTCCTATGAGACTAGAGTTGTGTATATTTACTGTTATATATCTACCATAGCATACAAACTACCTTTCACCATATCCATACATCTCACTGACAATACAGCACTCAACTTTTCACCATACCACACAACTCACTGCTACCATCGTATGCAATAGGGGTGAAACGATACATCTGTGCCATGTATTGATACGATACACAATACACAGACTGCAATACAATACATACCGATACACATAATTTTATGAACTTGATAGTTTTTCCATGTTTGGAAGGTAGGTGGTGCCCCTTTCTGTACGTTGTTAGCGAGTTTTATTCAGTGTTTTAGGCAATTTAATGGTGGCTCCATTTAACTCAATTTAGCCACCAGGCCATTTGTTTTGCATGTAATGAATGCTTTGAAAACATCTTATTACCAATTTCATGTCCCACTTAAACTTGGAAGAATTATGCTGTTATTATCAAAACAGAAGAAATAAAGCAATTTCCTCGTGCAAAGAAAATTTCATCAAGAACAAATCTGGGCATGGGAATGAGGATGAATACCAACAAAACCTATGACACTGTACTTCCTATAGATGCAAAAGACTGCTGCGGCCACAGATATTTGTATTAGTTAGTAAAGAAGGAAAACTACTGACAACACCCTGTCCTATTCTATATTTTTTAAAAATTTTTTACACAAGGTGATAAACTTGAACAGTTTAAAATCTTCCCTTGCTGATTCTGAGCTAATTTTATTTATTCCATCAGCACCTTCAATTACTGGTTAAATATCTCTGCATATTAAAGAGAAATTCCAAATTTGTTCCCAATGTGCAATTTAAGGAGAGATGCTACCAGGAATTTATCTTGAGGGGGACTGCACCCTTTGTCACTGAAAGAAGGGGAGAGTAGAAAAGGAGCCTAGGACATGGTCATAGTTCAATATTTACCCAACACCTCAATATCTGTCTCTCTTTCTTCCTGCTCCATTATTTTAGACCTCTACTGAAATCAAAATCTTTAAAAGATGTCACCTCTAGTTGTATAAGTATTAATGTGTTAATTATTTCTGAGCATACTCTGTTCCTTATCTGTGTATGAATATATTTCTTTGGTTCTTTCTGAAGAGCATATACATAGCTAGCTTTCTCAGTTTGATACATCTGCTCCCAAATAGGATTTTTCACTAACATAAACTTACTTTCTTGAATCAGTAGTTTACCGAGTACCATGCCAAATTTCTTATCTGTTCCATAATACTGTATTAGTGTGTTTAGTCCATCAATGCCATAGTCTGCTTGTGCAGACTGAGGTATTCAAACAAATATCTTTACTTCTTAATTTCATTTTTTTAATCCTTATTTATTTAGTTTATCTTAACCCTAATATGGATATATGGTTTTGTAGCATATCATTCGCAGGGCTAAAGTGATTAATAAAAAAATGAAATCTGCATTCTACTTTTAAATTGTCTGTATTTTAATTATGCTCAGTATTCTGCCTTTTCTACATTTAATTTCAAAATATTGTTACAAAGGAGACTGACCATCATGCCATCTATTTTTTTCTATCAAACATGTACAGCTGACTCATATTTAACAACATTTTTGGGCTCAAAATCACTCAGACATCTCCATTAACAACTTCCCAGCTCCAATAATCCAATATACTTCATAACTTTAAAAACTGTTGTCATCATCACTATCACCAGCCAGTATTTGCTGAACGAAAACATAACGAACCACGCCAGGAATCAGACATTTTGGGTTTACTATGTAGCCCGCATTTTAAACATGCATTTGTAAAACATCCTTCATGGAAGGTTCAAACTATGCCATAATGCTTATTCCAGGTCACATTGTGCCAATCAAATTTAGTTTAACAACCCTTCATGTCTTTGTTTGAAGAACCCAGATGTGTTAACAATTGCCAACCTGAAAAACAGATGCTGCAACAAGAACGGTTATATACCAATTGTAGACTTCACTGAGCACATTTTCATATGAGGGACTTTCAACTAATTTGCAGGAGTTCTCGCACATCACTGTTCTACAAGTGTGCAAATCTGTACAAATTTTGCATGATTCATGTGATCACACACCCTGACAGCATCTTTGTTTAAGTACTACATATTGATGATTTATGCAAGCAATTTGTTGCTTTGCTAGTACTTCCTGTTTGCTATGCAGGGAATAAGCTACACTAATTCCTCATTGGTAGTGATTATTTAACCTGGACTGGAGCAAGCAATAACCACCAATGAGATTTCAATGTAATATATACTGCACTGTGTGACACACCAGTAGTGTAGCTTTCAAGTCTACCGAAGTAGACAAGATGAAATTCAATGTAGAAACCTCGCTTAAAAGTGGTTATAAAATGATGAGTGAAGTCCTTCATTATACATGTGGGACACATTTGGATTGTATCTTATACGCTGAACATGCTGCTGGGTTAAGATAATTAGCATGGAATGCGGGGGGGGGGGCAGATTACAAAACATGTCACTGTGTTGATTTGCTGATGGCGAGCAACTATTCTGAATAGTCTTTTTCATTTTCACTAATAAAAATGAGTGTCTAGGACTGCAAATGCTGTTTCAGATGAATTCTACATTTAAAGAATAACAAAGCAAACTAATAATTATTTATGACTACTGAAGATTAAAATAACTTTCATATGGTAAGTATCATTTTGTATTGGTTCTCCATCTCTTGTACCAATGTGTATCGTTACAGCAAAAGTATCAATGCATCGATATATCACCCCAAGTATGCAAACAACCTTTCACCATACTTACAAATCTCACTGCTTCCATAATATTCAACCTTTCACCATACCCACACATCTCACTACTACTATTGCATGTAAATTACCTTTCAACATACCCACACATCTCACTACTACCATAGTATGCAACCTTTCACCATCCCGCACATATCACTGCTACCACAGCATGCAACCCTTCACCATACCCACACATCTCACTGCTACCACAGCATGCAAACTGCCTTTCACCATACCCAAACATCTCACTGCTACTATAGCATGCAACCTTTCCCATACCCACACATCTCACTACTACCAATGCATTCAACCTTTCAGCATACCCACATATCTCACTGCTACAATTGTATGCAACCTTTCACCATCCCACACACATCCCTGCTACCAGTGTATGCAAACTACCTTTCACCATAACCACACATCTCACTGCTACTATAGCACACAACCTTTCCCTATACCTACGCATCTCACTGATACCACAGAATGCAACCTTTCACCATACCCACATATCTCACTGATACCATAGTATGCAACTTTTCAAAATCCCATACATATCACTGCTACTACTGTATGCAATTTACCTTTCACCATACCCACACATCTCAATGCTACCATAGAATGCAACCTTTTATTATACCCATGTCTCAATGCTACCATAGCATGTAAACTACCTTTCACCATACCCAGACATAGCTCAACAACCTTTCACCATACCCACACATCTCATTACTACCATAGCATTCAACCTTTCACCATACCCACACATCTCACTGATACCACAGAATGCAACCTATAACCATACCCACATATCTCACTGCTACCACAGCATGTAAACTACCTTTCACAACACCCACACTTAACTTACTGCTACCATAGCATGCAAACTGCCTTTCACCATACCCAGACATAACTCACTGGTACCACAGCATGCAACCTTTCAACATACAGACACATCGCACTACTACTATAGAATGCAACCTTTCACCATGCCCACATATCTCAATGCTACCAGAGCATGCAAACAAACTTTCAACACACCCTCACATCTCACTGCTACCATAACATGCAACCTTTCATCATACCCACACCCAGACATCTCAAATACCCACACTTCTCACTGCCATCATTGCATGAAACCATTCAACATCTCACTGCTACCACAGCATACAACCTTTCACCATACCCACACATCTCACTACCATAGCATGCAACCTTTCACCATACCCACACATCCCACTACTACAATAGCATGCAACCTTTCACCATACCCACATATCCCACTACTACAATAGCATGCAACCTTTCACCATACCCACACATCCCACTACTACAATAGCATGCAACCTTTCACCATACCCGCACATCCCACTACTACAATAGCATGCAACCTTTCACCATACCCACACATCTCACTACCACAGCATGCAACCTTTCACCATACCCACACATCTCACTGCCACAGCATGCAACCTTTCACCATACCCACACATCTCATTGCTACCTTTTTGTGTAACACTATCTTAATACTTTAGTGTAAAATGAATGATAGGAAAAATCATCTCTGTAGAAGTATTTGCACTATATTTTGGATTACCAAATTTCTGGGTAATGTTTTATGACAGAATTCTCAGAACTTGTGATTATCTGTTGAAACCTTAGATAGTTGTAAATCAAGATTATCAAGATTATAATTTCTATCATTTTTAATTTATGCTGTGTAATATCTACAAAGCTGATCAAAACTGAAGACACAACCATCACACCACTACCCTCAATCCAAAGAATGTATACATATGTCTTCTCAACTATTATAATAATAACTGTTGTCATGACAACCATAACCATTGTCATGCTCTTGCAACAGATAAAATCTGATTAGCAGAAGTATGGGAATAGTTAAGTTTAAATGTTTTATTATTCATTATGATGTTGATAGTAACCTAATATTAAAACCCATTATATTGATACATGTATATGCAAAAGACTTACAATGGAATGTATGCAATGACAGGGGTAAAAAACTGACAGACTGGTGATGAGCAGTGCATCAAATGCATTTTGTATTAGCCAAAGACACAATACAACAACCAGAGTTGATCTGGGAAAGATCAGAACAAACAACTCACTAGTCAGCTTTGCACACTAACCCCTGAACTGTCACAGCCGGAACAAAAGAACATTCATATCTGCTATTTCTCATACACTGAAGGCATATATTTAAATTATGCTGCGCTTTCAATATGTATCCATCACCCCGAACACTTACCTGGAAAAAGTGATAAAACTGATAGCAAGGTGTTCACTATTTTTTTAACAGGTCCACCAGTGAACAAAACCTATAAATAAAAGACAACAATTTATAGTAAAAAATCTCCAGAGTTCATTTTCATTAAATGTTTTTGTTCATGACTTTACTCAGTCTACCTAGAAACATTAAACACAAATGTGTCTGCTGTTGATATTCCTGAAAAATTTGCATAGCTGCTGGATATTCTTGACGAAATATGAAAATATTAAAGATATTTATATATGATAAATAATACAATCCTGATATATTTGATGAACTGATGTACCTGAAAATGTGCCCCTTTTTTTACAATCCAGATTGCAGTTACTCTGAGGTGTCATCCGTTCATTATTAATTATATAAGTATTATACAGATATGTACAGATATCCCAAAATGGCCACACTTGCAAGTCATTCACCAACAAATGAGTTCAATGACTGATTGCTAATTTGATATAACAGACATTGGATAATAGATGCCCATTATTATCCCATGGAATATTTTCAAAATCGGTCTTTATGTAACCTGGGTAGCCTGTCTGTCTATCTATCTATCTATCTATCTATCTATCTATCTATCTATTATCTATCTATCATTTTCTCAGCATAAAAAAGAAATCATTTATGCAACCAGGCCTTGGATCTCTCCCAGCCCCTTGTCCCTAACGTATAACTTAAAAACTGTTCAGAGCCCGACCATTCAGGTATATACTCTTACTTGGCATGACAGGAGGAGTTAATCTGTGCAATCAGCATAGATTCCTGGGCTTGTTGCCCCCACCCCCAACCAAAGTCATAGCTTGGCAAAAGTTACCCAAGGAAGCTGTGGTGTCTCAGTGGTTAGGACACATGTAATCTGAATGTTGCAGGTTAAAGTCCCTCTTTCTGATCAGCCTTAACTGACTACCCAATTTCCCATGACTTTTTTTAAGATAGCAGATGTGGATCATTTGTATACACATATAATCTCTTCATGTGAGAATCCTTTCTGTAAAATTCTGCCAAGTAGTTTCTGAAAAGTAAATCAAAGATCTTCCATCAGTAATGGAAGTCATATTTGATGGTGAATTGGTACCAACTGTACAAATTTGGAAAACCCTTATTACCAGAATGCTTTCGTTCAAATCTAGTCAATTTCTTCTGAGCAGTTTCTGTGAAGTCATCATTTAAAACTCTATCTATTTTTAGTAACAGCAGTAATATGTGATGGTGGATAGGCATCATTTGTATAAATTTGAAAGTATTTATGCCAGGATAATTTGTCAAATTTTGGTGGAATTATGTTTGGCAGTTTTTCACCAGTCATTTAAACGTTGTTCTGTTTTTATTAACAGTGGCCAACTTTGTTACTGGATAGGCATTATTTAAATTTTATTTTAAGGCCTTCATGTCAGAAAGCTATTTGTTAAATTTGGTCCAATTCTACTGTGCAGTTCATTTAGAAAATGTCATTTAACGGATTTTCTATTGCCAGTAGTGGTGGGCATAGTTGATCATTGATTGACATTATTTCAACAAATCTGAAAGACCTTCATGCTAGGATGCTCTCTGTCAAATTTGGTCAAATTCTGCTCAACTGTTTTTATATTGTTAGCAACAGTAGCCATAACTGATGGTGAAATGGCATCATTTGAATAAATTTGAAAGACCTCAATGCCAGGATCATTTCTGTCAAATTCTGAGGAGTAATTTCTCAGAAGAATTCATATAAACATTTATCTATTTTTATTAATGGTTGTTACATCTGATGGCATCACCAGAATAAACTAAACATGGCATCACCAGAATAAACTAAACATAGCATCACCAGAATAAACTAAAAATGGCATCACCAGAATAAACAAAAAAAGCTCAATGCTAGGATGATTTCATTTAAATTTAGTTAATTGTGTTAACAAGATCTGAAAGCTGTAGACAGCAATTGTGAGAAAAAAAAATGTTTCACCACAAATGATGGATGGTGCACAACAAATGAAGAACTATACCATAAGCCCACTTAGCATTATAGAATGTGAGAAAACAGCTGAAGCAACAGCAAATCTGGAACTGAAAATGACACATTTTCTGGAATAATTTAATTTAGAATATATATCAGTGCTTCAAAAATGCAAATTTCTGCCTGTCCAAATGCTCCCTTGTTAACTCGGATTTCTACATTTGTTTCTCACTGGGTGCCCATAATCATTCAATGCATTAATTCAGTAATTATGATTTCCTAATTATTTAAACAACCAACACTTGTCCCAAACCATAGGACTGTGCAAGTGTGAACTCCATGTCCTAATCACTGGACTCCTCAAAATCTTACAAATGAATAACTGCCCCAGGCTCTTTGCTTTGGATGTTTCTACTGACTTAAGTTCCTCATACCAGGTGATGTGTAGCAGTACATGTACATACAATACTAAAACAACATACCTGTAGTTTAGGATCTAACAAGAACCAAAGAGGACAGGAGCAACAAAGCTAATCTTTATTATCGTCTACAATTTACTACTTTGGTCGCTAGTCCCAATCAGACTCAACCAAATATGTTTGCTACCAGATAAAAATTATAATTTTTTAAATCATAAGAACAGAACAAAACAATGTTGTATGGTAATATTCTATACTAAACTGTTTATGAAAGAATGTATTTTGTGAAAATAATAAGTTGAGATGGGGAAAAAGGAATAATGAACGGATAAAACTCATACAGAAGCAACAGCAAATTTGGAAAAAAAACTACAGATTTTTCAGGACATCAATTATGGAATATATAAATCATTTTCTTATTATTTAAGATAAATAACATTTTGTAATGGTTGTAAATAAACTTCATCAATATCCTTTGTTCTGGGAAAAAAAAGACTGTCTAGCAAGGGCCAAAAGACCTGAAAGCTCTGATTATATTCAAGAGTTTCTTATACAAATTTGGTGAAAAAAAATGATTTGTTGCAGACATTTTCCCAATACTGACCCAAAATGTTCATTACTCTTCCTCAAACAGTTTTTAAGATATAAAGCAGAAACAAAAAAAAGACTTGTGACCATGACCTTGAAAACAAGAGTCAAAATGTGGAACACAACACATCTTGTAGTGACAATATATAAGTATACCAAGTGTCATCCATTCAGTTTCAACAAATCTAGTATTTAAAAGCTGAAAATGTTAATGAAGTATAAAATACAAACCACAAACCATGATCGTAATTACAGGAACCCCAAACTGGTTCATGACCTACCTTCTACTGATGATGTATAAAAATACTTAGCATTTCATTCCTTAAAGTCAAACTGCTCTAACATAAGAGAAGAAATAAAATTGTGATGACAGCAGAATACTGACTGATGCCCTTGACACTGATGATCAAATATATCACCTAATCACAACGTCACATAAATAGGTAGAAGGTGGAGAGAGTTACATTCTATATTCTTGCAGTTTGCCCTGGCTCTTAATGTGTGCAAAGCAGCTTAAAGTCTTGACTGAGTGATATAGGGCTCAGGTTGGCACAGATCAATGAATGGACATCTGCCTTACAAGTTAGAAGTGAGGTGAGTGTCCTCCCCTTGGAGAGCTAACTTTAGTCAATCATCAGTTACTACTTCAGCAGATGTGCATGCTTTCTTAGGGGATGTAACTGCAGGGAGAGCATGGGTGGGTGTGCCCATATTTATATTATGAAATTAACTTTTCACTCAAAAATTTTGTTTTTTCATATTTGTTACCCAATCACAATACACTAGGAGAACAGGCAAGGTGCGGACAGCATTATATCGCCATAATCTAAACTTGATGCTTGCTCCAGTCTCCAAACATACATGAAGCAGCTTTGAACATCATGTGAGATAAGGGTTTTCTTCAGCTAATCCACCAGCTGAGGTAGAATAACCAACATTGTGATGAAGCTGCTTAACGACCTGGGAAGGTTGCCTGTCACACTGTTTCTATAGGTTCCACAAGGTCAAAACAAGCCATCTGGGATAAACAGTCTCAGTTAGAACCTGTGAATATGTCTCTGACCTCAATCCCATGGCTGGAATGATGTCATTTAATGAGATTTGGGTCTGCTGATAGGGCACATGTTCGCTAAATCTGTCCACCACCGCTAATGCCATGAGGAAACAGATCTTTTATGAAAGGCGTGCCAGAGAAGCCCTTGAAAGTGGTTCATCAGGCGTCTTGTTCAGTCAGTTTATATTCAACAAAGGTTTTACTTGGGAACAGGGCTAATATTTTCAGATAAGGTTACTCAAAGTTGGAGAGAAGGTTTTATTATTCCTTGTTTTGTCCAATATCCTCTCTTCTGTATTGACAAAAGGTGTCAGCAATCATGTAGCAGTGACATTTTATTGTACTCAGTGCTAACTTTCTCTCTTTGAAGAGCCAGTGGAGTAAATTAGCTATTTGAGATATAGATACCTGGAGAGGTAGGATGTGTTTGTTGAGTGTCTTTGCTTGAGAACATGTCATTTGACTTCATTTGCTTTCAGTGTGGAAGGCCTACTTGCTTTAGTGATTCTCTCCATGACTGGTTGTGAGAATTTTTGAGGGCCTGTTTAATGTGATCCAGATATGAAGGTTCAGTAGCTCTGGGCGTGGATGAAACAACTGCCATCACAGTTGTTTGAGTAGATGAGAGAAAATCCCAATTTTGTGAGGAGTTTCAATTGCGAAATTGATCAACGACTTCTCCCCTCTGAGTGGTGCACTGAAGATGAGGCAACACTCCGGTTCTCTTGCTTTCTGTATCACTTTTGGAATCAGAGATGTTGGAGGTGCATGCATCCAGGCCATTTCAATCTATTGATAAAGAGTTGTCTGCATAGGCTAATGGGTCCAGGACTGGAGAGACAAAGGTTGGGAATTTGATATTCTACCTTGCTGCAAACAGGTCTACCAATGGTCGATCCCATCAGGTACATATCAGAGTAAAAATCGAGTGATGGAGAGACCATTCCATCTGTATAAGATGACTGTTCCTGAACAAAGAATCAGCTTGTATGTTTAGGTGACCCAGGACATGACGAACTTGTTCATGGATTTGTTGTGGACAACTTTATACACAGAAAGTCCCACACCATGATGCAAAGGTCTGGGTACTTGATTCCTCATCGTCTGAGATAAGTCACCACAGTAGAGTTATTGGACAGACCTTTCCATTTAAATATTCCTGCCACCAGTTAAAGGCTTTCACAATGGCCTTCATCTCATGAATATCAATATGCAGATGTCATTCCTGAAAAGACCATGCACCAATGGCTTCCTGAAAGGTAGTAGGTGGGCTCCTGAGACTTCTGCACTTCCATCAGTACAGACTGTAATCTCAGATGGTTGTACTCACAGAAGTATATCCACCATGAGTCATAATAGGTTGCTAAAATTCTGTAGATGGTGCCTCAATTGTGTGCTGATGATGAGGAGTTGGTCCAGTTAGCAAACTTTCGGCCACCATTGGGAAAGAAGAATCATTTACAATGGGCACATATAAAGGTGGCCTAGGACAATGAGGTCCGCTGTCGTGTTGAGCAAGCCTAGTAGGTGAAGGAATTCCTGTGAGGATAGAGTTTTCCTCGAAAGAAAATAAGCCACTATGATTCAGATTTTCAATGCCCATTCCTGAGGGTTTTAGATGAACTATGTTTGGCTCTGTACTGAACTCCATACCTAGGTGAACAAATTGTTGACATGGTACTAGGTCAGATTTTTCTTTGTTGACGAGAAAGCCCAGATTGGTAAGCAGTGTAACAAGGGTTATCATGTCATATTGTAAGATATAATGCACCTGATGTTTCTGCAGGATGCTGTCTAGGTAACTTTATGTTGCTGCTATAGAAATGGTCCAGACATGCATCATTACTCGATCCATCGGATGAGAGAAGACCCAGGGGCTGATGTTGGGTCCAACTGTGTGTGTTCAAAATAGGTATATGATGTCATGTTTTCAGAGATCTGAGTCCAATATGTGGCCCTTGTTTCCTTGTGTTGATGTCCAATAATGTCATAATAGACTTTGGTTGCAGGGGTTGGAAATTGGTGTCTTTGGTGGCTTGTGTACGGACTTTTTCAGTCTAGCCAATAAACAAAAGGTTAGAGGATAAAAGCTGTGCTTGTTACTTGGCCTTATGGTGATCCTTAAGGAAAGTGGAGAGCACAGAATTTTGCCAAGTGTAAATTGTACCTACTGTTACGTCAATGGCCAAAGTGTGGTGAGCTGCTCTATTCAGTATTTGGGCATTCTTGATACTGACTCCCATGCATGCCCAGAGGAATTTGGAGTGGGAAAGGATAAGCTGCAATTTGCCTCTTGGAAGACAGCCATAGAAATGAAGTCCACCAAAGAACCCATGGCTATGATAGTGCATACTAAATGCCAAGTGTCATCAAAGGCCATCTGATCCATACATATGGAGTGTAGCTTTGTCATCCCAATGCAGCATTATCACTGTCAATTGATGGGGTTTCTGAATGAAGTACTGGTGTATGGCAAAGGTAGAACCACAGATGAAATTTTGATGCTCAGATCTTGTAACTGACAATGAAAGCAGGTAAAAATGTCCGTAACTCTCCCAGACTGCCAAAGGAACTGAAGTTGGACTCTTCCTTCTCAGCATAAGACCAACAGATGCTGGAGCACTGGTTCAGGTCGTTGAAGGGGTGGGAGGAGGAGGGCAGAACTACTGGCATCCTAAGGCAGAAAACTACCTCAATGGTGGCTCAGAAGGCTGTGACATTGGAGAGTCTAGAATTGATGACATCACTTGAGAACAGGCAACATCTTGGTTGCATGAGGTGAGGCTAAAGACTCTAGTACTGCCTGAGACTGAGGTGGTGAAGAGTGATGAGGCCTGCCACTCACTAAACTGAGTTCACAGAGCACCCTGAATCTCCTCTTGTGGCATAGTGTCGAGAAATTGCAAAGTGACATCTGTTGGAATGTGAGGAACTATGCTGGGCATCATAACAAATGAGTGCCTCGAGACAGAATATGGGTTAGACTGGACCCTGTATATGCCTGCATAGGTCAGGTTCAATGAACTGGAAGCCAGGCTGCTTTCTGGTGAGCCATTCATGATACCTAGTATGTAGCCTAGGCTGGTAGGAACAGAAACAGGCCATCTGTGTGGGGAGGAATTCATCAGGATCGATAGGTTAGGATGGGTTACAGGATGTTTGATCCATGTTTCCGGTCCATGTGTCTGCTGAATGAAAGGGAACTTGGCTGTTTGTTTAGCTATTTCCGTCACTGTGATGCAATAGAAATAGTCAAACTCCAAGGAGTCAAGGCCAATAGAGGGCCAATAGGAGTTGCCAATAATGCCGAGTCATACAGTGGTGACATGGGTGCTGGAGCTGTTTCAGTGTGTTGACGTCCAGTTCTTCATGGCTGAAGGGTAAGAGTTGACTTATCTCACTTGTCTGCCAGAAATTCTCACACTGAGGAAAGGTCAGCACGCAGATGTATGATGTCATCATTCTTTTAGCTGTGTGTTCCTGAGCTTTGCATAGTTCTAATCTGTGAGACAAATAGAGACAAACTGAGCAGAACATATAAAACTGTTTAGCCCTGTACCTGTCTTTTGAATGTAATGTTGGTGCTCAGCTAAATCTTATAAAAAAAGAAAAAAAAAAGGAAAAGAAATTGAAAACAGCCAGTCTAATACTAATAAAGCAAAATGAAGTGTGCTGGTAAAATACAATGACAATACCACCTGTAGGGAGAAGTATAAACCTGTGGGCCTGCACTGGTCCTGTTTGAATACAAAGTGGGTACAGAGCTATTCCAAATGATAGTTACCTGGAAAATAGTGATAGCAGATGATCTTAATTATAATACTGCCTGAAGGGAAGGTCAAGAATGGCATGTACAGGTAGAATCATTGAAGCATGGTGTGCAAACACTAAGGATGCAGTGGTTAAGGAAACTCAGCTGTATGCACCAGTAATGATGGAATAATACAGATATTGTTATGTATATGTAATTTAATTGCTTGTGTGTTAGTTTTAAATTCTCTTTTATTTTATTTTTATTTCATTATATTATTGTAATGATAACTTTATTCACTGGATTTAATTTTTTTTTGAAGGTTCAGTTTTCTGTTTTGACCTGATAACAACACAGTTCCATTGCTACATTTTATTTTTAGCTGACCTAGTTCTTGACCTTGGTTCCGATTTTGTAAACATTGAGTGAAAATGATTGGTCTTTACCAAGGTCATGTTCAACCCATGTGTTAGTCTGTTGTAAACAGTTTTATTTTTAAATTTATTTTCAGTGTGGGAATCTGATTCTTAGATATGGCTATTCTAGCCTACGTGCAAATTGGCATTTTTTTTACTGTGCTGTTCAAGTTAAGTGACCACGTGAGCCATCATGTGATCTAAAATCATGGGTTAAAACAGACATTTTCTAGTGGATTTGATCAGTCGTAAAAATATACCTTCAGACTCGAGGTATTTGTCTTGTTGTTGCCATTTGAGTTGATTTTCATATTTAAAATAATTTATTCACCCTGGAAAATACTCTTCTTCAACGAAATTCTTGGACAAAGACATTCACTAAATTATTCGGAATTCAAAAGCCGGAATTATATTCTTGGTGACTCAACAAAGAACTGTTGACACATCAACACAAACTAGTTATAGAGGATGTCATCGCCTTCCATCTTGGAACTTCATCGAGATTCGAACTTGGATTCAATTAGAACTTTTTAGTGATAGGATTGCCAAAGCAGATAAACATCAATCAAGTGTTGCCTATAGTAACATGCATAAGCTGGATGCAACTGAGTAAACTGTGTACAGAAAGCTTACCTGTACTTGTCCAACCTGAGTGGAAGAAATATTCACAAGTACAAGTGGGACAAGATATGGGAGAAAAAGTCTCAAAGTTCTCTCACCTAAAACAAGCAAATGAAGAAACACACTCCAACAGAATAGCCAATGCATGATAAACCTACCAATGTTGATGAAAACAGCACAAAAATCCAGAGCTGCTGCATCAAGCTTGTTAAGCGATGGCAGCCATTTTGAATTTGTAACAAGTTAATGTGGTTATACTGGCTCTAGCTATTGTTCAACTCTGCAACTTTATAATTAGTTCTGGTTTGTACTGGCCCTAGTCATTGATCTATTCTTTTAAGTAATGAGTAACTGCAGTTATACTTGCTCTTGCTATTGGTTTGCTCTGCTCATTATGCTGGCCTTAGCTATTTGTCTGTTCAGCTAACTATTGGACAGCTGTGATTATACTAGTTCTAGCTATCTGTCTACTCTGCTACCAATGAATAGCTGAGGCTATGCTGGTCTTAGCTACTTGTCCACTCTCCCCCGTAATGAGCAGATGTGGTTATGCTGGCCCTAGTTATCTGTCCACTCTCCCCTGTAATGAGTAGATGTGGTTATGCTGGCCCTAGCTATTTGTCCACTCTCCCCTGTAATGAGTAGCTGAGGTTATGCTGGTCTAAGTTATTTGTCCACTCTCCCCTGTAATGAGTAGCTGTGGTTATGCTGGCCCTAGCTATTTGTCCATTCTCCCATGTAATGAGTAGCTGTGGTTATGCTGGCCCTAGCTATTTGTCCACTCTCCCCTGTAATGAATAGCTGTGCTTACGCTGGCCCTAGCTATTTGTCCACTCTCCCCCGTAATGAGTAGCTGTGGTTATGCTAGCCCCAGCTATTTGTCCACTCTCCCCTGTAATGAGTAGCTGAGGTTATGCTGGTCTAAGTTATTTGTCCACTCTCGCCTGTAATGAGTAGCTGTGGTTATGCTGGTCTTAGTTATTTGTCCACTCTTCCCTGTAATGAGTAGCTGAGGTTATGCTGGCCCTAGCTATTTGTCCACTCTCCCCCGTAATGAGTAGCTGAGGCTATGCTGGTCTTAGTTATTTGTCCACTCTCCCCTGTAATGAGTAGCTGTGGTTATGCTGGCCCTAGCTATTTGTCCACTCTCCCCTGTAATGAATAGCTGTGCTTACGCTGGCCCTAGCTATTTGTCCACTCCCCCCGTAATGAGTAGCTAAGGTTATGGTGGCCTTATTTATTTGTCCACTCTCCCCTGTAATGAGTAGCTGTGGTTATGCTAGCCCCAGCTATTTGTCCACTCTCCCCTGTAATGAGTAGCTGTGGTTATGCTGGCCCTAGCTATTTGTCCACTCTCTCCTGTAATGAGTAGATGTGGTTATGATGGCCCTAGCTATTTGTCCACTCTCCCCTGTAATGAATAGATGTGGTTATGCTGGTCTTAGTTATTTGTGGCTATGCTGGCCCTAGCTATTTGTCCACTCTGCTACTTACCTTCCTTTCAAGCAGAATAAGCTTGAAAAGTAAGAGGATTCTGTGTTTGAAGCTTGTCACAACATCTCTAGCTGACATCCCTGAAAAACAAGTGAAGTCAATTCTCATTCTTGTTCATAACTGTACAAAATGGAACACAAGGGTTCTGCAGAACACATGTAATATTAAACACATGTTAGTATTTGCTCCCACTGTTTTCACTAGATACAAATTCAACACATCACTTTTACATTAAATCTTAAAGTTGAAAATGTCACCACCGTCCTTGAGAAAGTGATAATGTCATCATGTTTACAAAGGCAACACATAAATAGATCATACCACCCTACGGTCAATTTTTATATGAAACACATGTAGAAAGCAATAACTGTGTGATACAAATTTGTACATTTGTCAGCTGAATCATGTTCTCTAACATACCTGATACTATGTAATAGAATTACCTGTGATTATGAACCTTTAAACATTTTTTTAAAAAAAAAACAAAACAATATCACATTGCTTTAGACGGGCATTGATCTTTGGACAATGATGGATTGTTTTACGATTTTTTTTTTCACCTGGGAGTTTAGAGAGATTGACCAATTCTGAATACCACAAAAAGCCACTAAGATTCATGTGTAGTTTTCATGTAGTGTACGTGAAGGTCATTCAATGAATTAAGTCACCAGTTGTTTTATGGTAATGTGATTGTTTACAGAAACTTGGTTTTAATTCAGTAAATTATGTCACCTGTTGACCTATGTTAACGTGCTTTACAAATAAGAAGCTCAGTCAATGAATATGCATTGCCAAAGAAAAAAGGGCAACAAGATCCTAAATTTTAAATAGATCTCCTACAGACAACTAACAACTGAAATGAGTGAAATCTTTCATTTATAAACCCAAATGAAATGCAGATATGCAACCTGGTTGCACAAAGATTATGAACTTATGAACAAGTGGCATTCAAAAAATGTGTTTCATACAGACCCAGAGTGTTTATTTTCAAGGACTTCAACAAGTTTTCAATTATAATTTATTCTTATTGAAATTTAACTTCTCCATTATTATGTTACTCTATTACTGCATAAATAAATACAATAGTAAAATATAAATATAGCTACAGTTATTAGTGCACCACTACAGCAAATAGATTTTATAACATTGGGTAATTACACATTTCATGTATCAATGGATCCATCCCATTTTATTACACTTTATTTATTTACTTATTTATCAGTTTTACGAAACAATAAATAATAAAAAAGTCTGAATTTAAATGACATATTATATTTAGGTTTACTGTTCTATATTCCCTCATATTAATTCATGGAGTGTGAGAAAAAGTTCAAGGAATTTTGTAATGATTATCAAGGACATTTCAAGGTCAAAATTGACATTTTTAAGGCAACTACTCAAACTCAAGGGCATTTCAATGTTGCATGAACCATGTTTAACTGTGCAAAATATGCCCTACTAAAAGTCAGTCAATCAGGTTTCCATGGTGAAAAAAAATTGATGCTCAAAGGATTTAAGTAATTTTAGGTTTTATTCTGTTAACCTCTGACTGAACTGGTCATTTAAAACAATAAACTGGTAAAAATTGATGATTTAGATAATGAACTTGCATTACTGTATCAGATTTTTTTGTGTCTGTATCCACCCAACATTGCATTTTTCAATTATCATTTCTATGAATTGTTGAATCTGTTCATTTGTTTGTAAACTGTAACTCGCATTACAACTGCAGCAAAACATTTTATTTACATCACATACATCACTTTCCTGAATAATTGAATCCTGTTTGTTTGAGGACTTATCATTTGACTGTCAATTTGTTCTAAAATTGTCTTACTTGCAGAATAAAGAATATCATAAAAATTAAATCTATATTCAACTAGGTATTAAAGGTGTTCATTGTAATCAAATTAATTAAATTAAATAATTATATTCATCTAAGTATTAAAGGTGTTCATGTTTTAAAATTAAATTAAGTATTAAAAGTGTGGATTTTGAGAGTCTGATAAAGACTGATAAAACTGTAATTAATTCACTGTATTTACAGAATCCGAATTACATGCACAAGCAACAATCAATAATCAGCTGGAGTGTCCTATCAGTGTCACTGTCCTATTGACTGACATGTTGTACTTTTTTGACTGTCCTATCAGTCATCCTATTCGCAAGCTTGTCATATTTTCTTGGCTGTCCTATCAGTGTCATAGTCCTAATGACTGACATGTCATTTTCTTGACTGTCCTATCAGTGTCATAGTCCTAATGACTGACATGTCATTTTCTTGACTGTCCTAACAGTGTCATAGTCCTAATGACTGACATGTCATTTTCTTGATTGTCCTATCAGTGTCATAGTCCTAATGACTGACATGTCATATTTTCTTGACTGCCCTATCAGTGTCATAGTCCTAATGACTGACATGTCATATTTTCTTGACTGTCCTATCAGTCATAGTCCTAATGACTGACATGTCATTTTCTTGACTGTCCTATCAGTGTCATAGTCCTAATGACTGACATGTCATTTTCTTGACTGTCCTATCAGTGTCATTGTCCTATTCATTGAGATGTCATATTTTCTTGACTGTCCTGACTTGTCAGCAAGCTTTAGGACAATTGTTCTGGTCCCAGCCAAACCATCTGAGATGTTGTATTTTAATTAATGTATTTGATGAACACCCTTTGTCTCAACCAAACATCTGAAATGCTGTATCATAATTATACAGTTGATGAAACCCCTTAGTCTCAGCCAAACCATTTGAAATCCTGTATCACAATTATGTATTTGACACATACCCAGGGATTTACAAGTCAACATGCCTAACTCCCAGGACAAGTTCAAATTCAGCTCGGGCATGGGCAAATCCAAAAACTGAGTTGGGGAGTGTTAGCGTTCCATATGTAATGCCACAATGCAAATTTCTATCTTGTGGTCAATGTCAAGGTCACTTGCAATTTCTTGCACAGGCGTGATAATATGAACATTTACTAACTGAAGCCAGTTCTGACAAATAAGGAATAAATATTGATATTCTAACTTATCAGTTAACTTTTAATCATAATATCTGTATGCATCTAAGACTAACCAACATTCAGGTACCTAACCTAGCCTCAGACAATTTGTTAGCTGGCCGAGTCTAAGATTGTTTTGATGGAGTCTAAAGATTGTTTTGATGTATGTTACGGTCTTTACATGAGTACAGTGTTAATTGTTAATAATACTTATGAGATTTCACCGACAAGTGTGTTTGGAAATAAAAGGCACTTGTCACTAACGATTAACCACCAGGACTTCATTCAAAGCATGATTGATGAACTGAAAATGTAACACCCACACACGGTGCTGATGATCTGTTGTTTATGAGGTAATTAGCAGGAGATAGATACATAAATACTACTTGGCAAACAATTACATGGATAGAGAAGTGCTTTCAATCTCTGTATCAAAGTTAGCTTTTCAAATATTTTGATGCATGATGGTAATTTCAATATGACAGGATCATAATTGTGAATGTTCACAGATCTTTCAGTTGCAAGTATAATCAAGAAAATGACATAGTAAATTGGATGACACGTGGAAGTGGAAGCAGATGTTTTGGACATAACACATCCCTGAAGAACATAATTGAGTGAAATCATGGACAATTTGTGACAATTTCAGTGATGGACATATTTTTACCTTGTTTTCCTAATGGATGTATAATTAAATCTGCATGATCATTTGAACTTTAATTGGAAAGAGAAAGAATAATGTCATGTATCAAAACAGGATTAAAATTAAATTAACACAGTTCTGTTATTGGTTGTTTAAATTTTGTCCCTCTCTTTCTCTCTCCCTTTCTCTCAAAAGTCTAGCTATTTCGAAACCATTTTCTACCTGACCATTTTGGGGGCAAGCTCTATTTTCCCAAGGGCAAGTTCAATTTCCAGTCAACTCACCTGGGGCAAGCTGACTTTTAGAAAATTTGTAAATCCATTCATTTACCCCCATAGTTATAACAATTATTTACATTTTTTGTAAACCATACAAAAAATTATACTTTTTATTTATGAAATATCTTTCCTTTTGTTGGTAAGAAATAGTTTGCAATCAAATGGTGTTCTTCAATCATTTAGGTGTAGTTCACTGGTCAATCCTCTACTTATAATTCAATATTTACTGCAAAATAATTATATTGAACACATACTATGCAGGTGATATGCATAAGATACGTAAATGCAAACTAGATAATATTGCAAGTGATTAGCTTACATGCTACTTAAAATGATTTCTAAATGCTTGACCTACAAAACTATTATGCATTTAATCTATTATATATTAACTACAGTGTTTGGATCAAAATTCTGTGCAGTTTGTTAGTAGTAATCAGAAGAACAAACAATAAAAAGCCTGATCTGCCAGGTGCATTAAGCAATGGCAGATCAGGATCTATCTTGTTTGCAGCTGAACTCAACTTATAAGCAAGTATATATTGTATTTGCACATCCATATTCCATCTCAAATCAGACTGCAAAAGTTGAATTCTCCAGGAGTGCAAAAGGAGTTGCACAATATTTTGCATGCAAACATGTCCACTGTTGGATGCCAGTGTGGATGTTAAGGACTGCATTGCATGAAAATGTGTCCATTGTTGGATGCCAGTGTGGATGCTAAGGACTGCACTGCATGAAAATGTGTCCATTGATGGATGCCAGTGTGGATGTTAAGGACTGCATTGCATGAAAATGTGTCCATTGATGGGTGCCAGAGTGGATGTTAAGGACTGCATTGCATGTGCTGATGTCTGCATTGCACGATAAATGTGTCCATTGTTGGATGCCTGTGTGGATGTTAAGGACTGCATTTCATGAAAATATGTCCGTTGTTGGATGCCTGTCTGGATATCATGGACTACATTGCATACAAACAGGTCCATTGATGGATGCCAGTGTGGATGTTAAGGACTGCATTGCATATGTAGAGGTCTGCATTGCATGATAAATGTGTCCACTGCTGGATGCCAGCATGGATGTTAAGGACCACAATGCATAAAACCATGTTCGTTGATGAATGCCAGTGTGGATGTTAAGGACTGCACTACATGTGTGGATGTATGTATTGCATGATAAATGTGTCCACTGATGGATGCCAGTCTGGATGTTAAGGACTATATTGCATACAAACATGTCCATTGAAGGATGCCAGTGTGGGGCATGTACAGGGCCTAACATACTTTGATACTGATATATACCTAGATAAACATGAGATTCCCCCATCTAGAAGACTCGGTTTTACCTAGATAAATATGTGATTCCCCCATCTAGAAGACCCTGTTTTACCAAGATAAATATGTGATTCCCCCATCTAGAAGACTGTTTTACCCAGATAAAAATGTGATCCCCCATCTAGAAGACTGTTTTACCCAGATAAAAATGTGATCCCCATCTAGAAGACTCGGTTTTACCAAGATAAATATGTGATCCCCATCAAGAAGACTCGGTTTGACCCAGATAAACATCTGATTCCTCCATCTAGAAGACTCTGTTTTACCCAGATAAACATGTGATCACCCATCTAGAAAACTCTGTTTTACCTAGATAAACATGTGATCCCCCATCTAGAAGACTCTGTTTAACCCAGATAAACATGTGATCCCCCATCTAAAAAACTGTTTTACCTAGATAAACATGTGATCCCCCATCTAGAAGACTCTGTTTTACCTTGATAAACATGTGATCCCCCATCTAGATGACTCTGTTTTACCTAGATAAACATGTGATCCCCATCTAGAAGACTGTTTTATGTAGATAAACATGTGATCCCCCATCTAGAAGACTCTGTTTTACCTAGATAAACATGTGATCCCCATCCAGAAGACTCTGTTTTACCTAGATAAACATGTGATGCCCCATCTAGAAGACTCTGTTTTACCCAGATAAACATGTGATCACCCATCTAGAAAACTCTGTTTTACCTAGATAAACATGTGATCCCCCATCTAGAAGACTCTGTTTTACCTAGATAAACATGTGATCACCCATCTAGAAAACTCTGTTTTACCTAGATAAACATGTGATCCCCCATCTAGAAGACTCTGTTTTACCTAGATAAACATGTGATCACCCATCTAGAAAACTCTGTTTTACCTAGATAAACATGTGATCCCCCATCTAGAAGACTCTGTTTTACCTAGATAAACATGTGATCCCCCATCTAGATGACTCTGTTTTACCTAGATAAACATGTGATCCCCATCTAGAAGACTCTGTTTTATGTAGATAAACATGTGATCCCCCATCTAGAAGACTCTGTTTTACCTAGATAAACATGTGATCCCCATCTAGAAGACTCTGTTTTACCTAGATAAACATGTGATCCCCCATCTAGAAGACTCTGTTTTACCTAGATAAACATGTGATCCCCCATCTAGAAGACTCTGTTTTACCTAGGTAAACATGTGATCCCCATCTAGAAGACTCTGTTTTACCTAGATAAACATGTGATCCCCATCTAGAAGACTCTGTTTTACCTAGATAAACATGTGATCCCCATCTAGAAGACTCTGTTTTATGTAGATAAACATGTGATCCCCCATCTAGAAGACTCTGTTATACCTATATAAACATGTGATCCCCATCTAGAAGACTCTGTTTTACCTAGATAAACATGTGATTCCCCCATCTAGAAGACTCTGTTTTACCTAGATAAACATGTGATCCCCATCTAGAAGACTCTGTTTTATGTAGATAAACATGTGATCCCCCATCTAGAAGACTCTGTTTTACCTAGATAAACATGTGATCCCCATCTAGAAGACTCTGTTTTACCTAGATAAACATGTGATCCCCCATCTAGAAGACTCTGTTTCAAAGAAAGATTCAGATTCTTGTACATCTCTTCTAGCAGTTCTACTTTTGTAAAATCACACTCGTCAAAGTAAGCATGGGTAATAAGCTCCAGCTTGGCCTGAATTAATCCATACAGGGGCTGGAAGAAAAAGAAAAACAACTTAGCTTGACTTAATCCATACAGGGCCTGGAAGAAAAAAGAAAAACAGCTTGGCCTGAATTAATGACTTTTCTCACCAGTATGAACTGTTTCAAGCTTGACTAACTTCAAACAACTTCAATTACACAGTTAGTGACATTATTAGTGTCTCTTGGCAAGTTACATCACATGGGTAACCTTTGTTAAACATCCCTTCTCTCCTGAAAGTAGGATTTTCTGTAGGAAAAGATGTGGACCTTGGTACAGTTTGACTCTGTGTGAGAAGATATGGACCTGGGTATAGTTTGACAACTGAATGACAAGATATGGACCTGAGTATAGTTTGATTCTGTGTGACAAAATATGGACCTGTGTATAGTTTGACTCTGTGTGACAAGATATGGACCTGGGTATAGTTTGACTATGAATGACAAGATATGGACCTGGGTATATTTTCACTATGAATGACAAGATATGGACCTGGGTATAGTGTGACTATGAATGACAAGCTATGGACCTGGGTACAGTTTGACTCTGTGTGACAAGATATGGACCTGGGTATAGTTTGACTATGAATGACAAGATATGGACCTGGGTAGATTTTGACTATGAATGACAAGATGTGGACCTGGGTATAGTTTGACTATGTATGACAAGATGTGGACCTGGGTATAGTTTGATTGTATATGACAAGATGTGGACCTGGGTATAGTTTTGACTCCTGAATGAGGTATAGTTTTGACTACTGAATGACAAGATATGGACCTGGGTATAGTTTGATTATATATGACAAGATGTGGACCTGGGTATAGTTTGATTATATATGACAACATATGGACCTGGGTATAGTTTGATTATATATGACAAGATGTGGACCTGGGTATAGTTTGATTATATATGACAACATATGGACCTGGGTATAGTTTGGTCATATATGACAAGATGTGGACCTGGGTATAGTTTGATTATATATGAGAAGATATGGACCTGGGTATAATTTTACTACTGAATGACAAGATATGGACCTGGGTATAGTTTGATTCTGTGTGACAAGATATGGACCTTGATACAGTTTGATTATATATGACAAGATATGGACCTGGGTATAGTTTTATTATATATGACAAGATGTGGACCTGGGTATAATTTGACTACTGAATGACAAGATAGGGACCTGGGTATAGTTTGACTCTGTGTGACAAGATATGGACCAGGGTACAGTTTGACCCTGTGTGACAAGATATGGACCTGGGTATAGTTTGACTATGAATGATAAGATATGGACCTGGATATAGTTTGATTATGAATGACAAGATATGGACCTGGGTATATTTTGACTATGAATGACAAGATATGGACCTGGGTATAATTTGACTACTGAATGACAAGATATGGACCTGGGTATAGTTTGATTATATATGACAAAATATGGACCTAGGTATAGTTTGGCTATGAATGACAAGATGTGGACCTGGGTATATTTTGACTATGAATGACAAGATATGGACCTGGGTATAGTTTGACTATGAATGACAAGATATGGACCTGGGTACAGTTTGATTATATATGATAAGATATGGACCTGGGTACAGTTTGATTATATATGACAAGATATGGACCTGGGTAGATTTTGACTATGAATGACAAGTTATGGACCTGGGTATATTTTGACTATGAATGACAAGATATAGACCTGGGTATAGTTTGACTATGAATGACAAGATCTGGACCTGGGTATAGTTTGACTATGAATGACAAGATGTGGATCTGGGTATAGTTTCCAGTGATTTCTCCAGCTATCCAAGAAAACGAGCCTTTATTTAATTTTTGACTTATTACTTGCTTATTACATCACCACTATTATGAACATCTATATAAAGTTCCTTTAGATAAACTGCATTAAATTTCTACTAGTAGTTCTCAATAATCCTTAATTATTGTTAAAATATTAGTACCTGTTCTTATTTGATGCAATATAGTCTACAGATGCATTATTATGTAATGGTCAAGTTAGCACAATGTAATGTCCAAAGTAGAAGTAAAAGGAAATGATTGCTTTAGTTTGGTGTTTTACAGCACAGCAATACAAGTAGGTGATTCAGTGCTGAAGCAATTGCAGTAAAGTATCTTTCCTAAAACACACCATGGTAGCCAATTTTCAATGACTCTATGGTAGGATTCGTAACTAAAACTGCAATGGAAATGAAACTAATTTTTTCTAGTAAAATATGTTTCTTCACGAATACTTATCCAATCATAATACCTAAGGAGAACTACTACTATTGCACAAATCCAACCCTCCCAGGTTAAAAAACTTTTAGCTAAAAGCTAAAAGTTATCTGCCCACCTAGGTTTCAGTCAGGTTGAGTGATCTCCTCTTGGCACAGGGACTGGCCCCAAATCCCATGAATATCTCAGTTATTACTGAAGCAGAAGGTACTGATTGGGTAAGTATTCATGAAGAAACATACTTTACCAGAAAAAAATTTGTTTCTTCTTTGAATACATTACCCAATCATAATACCTTAAGAGACGAGGTATGAGGTGGAGGGAGATACATCCCCTTACACCAGAGATGCAATCTCTGGTTCCCTAAGGTATGTGAGACAGCTTCTATCAAACCCAACAGGAGAAGACACCATCTGTTAGGATGGACTTCAGAAAGAGAAAATTTTCCCTCCCACAAATCCAGGGGGCATCGTGAAGCCTCATCTTATGAAGTTGTTGAATGGCCTGAAAAGGTGACCTTTTGCGCCACAGCTATAGGTCTTACCAGACTGAGTTGAGCCCTTTGGGGTGAAAGATCCATTAGGAAAAAACTGAAGAATGTTGACTCTGATCTCCATCCCATGGACTGGATGTCAGTTAATGGCTCTCTCATTTTAAGATACCATTTCAGAGCGCGTACTGGATCTTGCAGGTGATCTTGAGCTGAAAGGTTCAGTGCAGACGGTGATTTCATTACAAAAGTCTGACTACCTGTGGACAAGAGCCTGTTCTTGGCAATGAAAGTTACCATCATGAGTGAAACTGACCCATCTTGTCGGCACTGCATGTAATTCAGGTGCACTGTTAAGGCATGTGTTGCTAATGCAAATGAGGAAGTAGGTCTTGTATGAAAGGTGAGTTGATGATACCCTTGCCAGCGGGGGGCTTCCTGAGTGATATTGATCCATCATGTTGGAACTGTAAGTAAATGGGTCCACAAAAACATTTATTGCTGATTTTACCTGTTGCCTGTCAACTGCCAAAGTAGTGAGGCAGCAGGACTTGTATGAGAGATGAATTAATTAAGCTCTTGAGAGTCGTTCAATTGGTGTCTTGTTCAGCCAGGTTAATCCCTGTGAGCAAGGGTCTAGTGCCATTGGCGAGGTGAAATCCAAATGAACAAATGATCAGATAGGTCTTTGATTTGTGTGATATCATCTCTTCTATGGTAGCACTGTGTGCTAGGGATGGTGGAACAGTAAGTTTAATTGTGATGGGTGCTAAATGTTTCTCGTCAAAGAGCCTAGAAATTAGCAAAGGTAGTATAGAAGTCTTCTTTGGAATAAAGTACTCTGGTGAGAACCATTGAGATTATATTCCATTGCCTTCCTATCCTGACCCGGTTGATTAGGTATTCGCTATTTTAGCAGAGTAATCAGAATGAAGAGACACTCAAATACCTTTGGTTCCTGTATCATGTTCAGAATCCAAGGTGTTTAGATGTGTATACATTAGCCATTCCAATGTATAGAAAGCAACAATTAGCCAGATCTTTGGGTCCAGAATAGGTGTGACAAAGGTTGGAAATATCATTCCACCAAACTACTGATGTCCATCACAAGTCGATCCCATCGAGCATGTATCATATGAAACTGAGGGATAAAGAGGCCATTCTGTTTGTACAAATTCTCGCTTGCAGAAAAATTAGGCTGCCAATACATCTGTCAGCAAATGATCACTGGAACTGAAACCTGGATTGTAGCTGATTACACCACTTTTGAATATCCCAAACAAGAAAACAAAGGTTCGAGTACTTGTTCTGCTTTGTTGTTTGAGACCAGTCACCAAAGTGAAGTTATCAAGCAGAATGACAACTCGATTCACCAACACCAATGACAGGCTTCCAAAAACCATATCCATTTTGATGATGTGGGCAAATCACAGAACTCCTGAAAGCCATTTGAGTGGGGCCTGAAATCAAATCTCTTGCACGTCCACACTGATTGCACAGTGTTTGCAATGGACAGCATTAGGACGAGTTACTGTATTCCATTGCAAGCCAAAGAATGTAGCAGAGTTGACTGAATGTGCTTAGGTTGAGGATCAACTTACAAGTGCTGTGATGTAGCTGAAAACACTGTAGGAACTATTGGATCACCATGTTGTCATGGCAAATCTTCTCCAATCAGCCATGAATGATTGGAGTCTTCTTCCTACCAGGATCTGAGATAAGTGTAGGATGTGGGGCCTGTGTGTATATGCATGTCATCAGGATAGGGATGGTCTTGTGGAAACACTTGTGGAAACAATGGAATTCCATCAGACTCTTCCACTTAGTTCAGAAGTTGTAAAACTATTTCCCAGTTGCATGCTCTCCAGAGATGTCCCTGTGACCTTGTTGGTTGTCTTGTAAATCCGTCTGCTATTGCTGATTGAGAGATGTTGCTTTGTCGTGAATTCCATCAACATGATCATTAAGAGGGAGAATAGATTTATGGAGGTTGTGAGCGTACCTTAGGAAAAAAATAGGTCTGAAAGGTTGGGGGTAGAGAGCATTGAATTTAGATGTGTGGTGTAAGGATATAAGCTGTGGTCTCCACACTGAGGATCATAAAATTATTGGATACAAAGTTGATCCCATGGTCATGATGCTGCAAATCAATTCATGAGTATTCAAATGGAAAACAGGAAGCATTTATGATATACACACTCGCAGATTCTTAGAACTCATAACTGATTACATGCTCAGTCCCAAAATAAGTGTTCAGATTGTGGAAGCAACTGAAAGTAAAATCTTGCGTAGAGAATTCTCACCTAATGTCAGAGCTGTTAACCCAGCAGGTCATGTAGAAAACCAAGGACAGAACTCATCCAAGTAAGATCTGATAATGAGGAGGAAATCTGAATGCCTGTTTTCATTGTCTATAGATTGTGGTAGAAGTTGACATATCTTGCGTTACCTGCAAAGCAGTTGGAGAACAATATTGATGGTGGTTGCCCACTACACTTTCAGCACATACAAGTCAGATCCCGTTACTTCTAATGTACCACTAAATAGAATCTCTTGGGTGGCAGAGGCATGAGGGCAAGTGAAGAGACATCTCTTGAAAATGGAGGCCCCAAGATTGACATTGTATGCTGAAGTGTTTTGAGGTACTATTGCAGGTAGGACTGATCCATTAGGGTGTCTGTATAAACTTATGTCTTTCACAGGAAGTGCCTAGCAGCACTATGTCAACAGACAGATCCATAAGAGTGCCAGTATAGACTGGGCGTCATCCACAGGAAGTGCCGAGTGAGTTAGACTAAGCCATGTATAACTAGTTTCATGAAGTGGGTTCATTGTTATAACTGCATTAAACTGTGCATCATACTTGGGAAGAGCTTGGCTGTATTATGCGAGTTATGGAACTGGACAAGTTTGTTTTTTGGTGGCTAATACTGTATGATTGATTGTGGTCATGGCCCATTGTAATATGGCCAAGTCTGCTCGTGAAAGAACATGGCCATCTTGGCTGGCATGACAAAGTCCAGTTGCTGAGGTTGGGCATATTGATCCACATATCCAGTTCTGATATGTGAGACTGTAACTGATAATTGTTCCTGCTCTCCATCTCGATGCTCAGGAACGATATGATGCGACTCCTTGTGTGCAATGACTGACTTCTGTCCATAATAAGCAAGCCCCATATGTATTCCAGGAAAGACAACCAGAGAAATTTACACAATGCTGAGTAGTTGTCAGACAGGTTGCCCATGATCTAAATCTGCAAGACAAAATAGAGCTGACCCTATACACATTTAGTGTAGAGAGTGTCCTGCTTTGAACTTTAAGAAGCCATGCAGGGTTACCCACTTTGACAAACACCTGTTGAGGGATGCATATGACCTGTACAGATAGAAAATTATCCTCAGTATTAGTAATTAAATATGGATGCTAAATAAATAATTTGAGTCACAAATGACCTGTAGGCATGTGAATATGACTGACCATCCAGAAAGAATCACTGGAGCATCCTTTATTGTATTTATATGTACCAACTGGAAGCAAAGTATCAATTCTGTTAACAGCTAAACCATAGGAATACCAATTGTTTAGATGCCTATAAAAATCAAAATCACTCAAGCTTTGCTTATAGTAACACTGCATGAACTGGATGCTACTGAGTAAACCATATATAGAAAAGTGACCTGTACTTCTCCTGCCATTGTGGAAGCTATTCAGTAATATAAACAAATTTTCTATATTACACACAAAAGCCCAAACATAATAAAGGAACTGAATCACCATAAAATGTAGGTGCTACAATATCCATTATGAGACAATTAACCTGTAGGAATAGGCCCAATGACATTCTATACAGGTAAAATTAATAAAGTGCTAGCAGATGGTGTAAGGAAGGCAATGAAATGTCAATACACAATATCAATTCACAATGCTACCTGTAGGAAGGCTCTTAATGACAGCCTGTATAGGAAAACTGAGTGCAGCTTGGCACCCAGATGCTAAATATACTGTTATAAAAAAACTTACCTTTATGGATCCGGTTGTAGAAGAAATTATACACATGTTAAGAGTTTTCTATAGCCCACTATAGACTTGAACACACATACAAATGAAAACTATTGCCAGAACTATTGTGAAGTCCTATATGCTACCCGTGCAAGTATATAAATACTATCAAGTGATGGCAAAATGATTTGATTGTAAAAGCAGAACTTTGTCATCACAGGAAGGAAGAAAAGTTGAAAATGTTGAAAGAGTATGCTTCCCTTTGAAGTGAAGACTCCTCAAAATTGTAAATGTAGAACTTCCTGAAACCTGGTTGAGGATTTTCCAAGGTTTTCTTGGTGAAAGTGTGCTACTTGGCATGAGGGGAAGTAGTAACTGAGATATTCATGGGATTTGGGGCCACCCCCTGTACCAAGGGGAGACCACTCTGCCTGACCACCATCTAGGTGAACAGGTAACTTTCAGCTACCAATGACCTTGACCTGAGATAGAGGGTATGGCTACGGTATATGACAAAGTTTCACTACATTATCTTCAGTGGTTTCAACATTATATTCTAGAGAAGAGACCAAGTCAAAGAATTAAATTTTCCCTCATTGTGATCTTGACCTAGAAGCAGGGGAATAGTTACGGTACACAATATACTGGCTAGTCATGATATATATTTGGACAAAGTGTCATGAAAATCACTCTAACTATTGCAAAGTTATGTGCTTGACAAGCAAATGTTAATGGAAGGATGGACAGACAATGCCACAGCATAATACACCTGACTTAAGACCGTCTATAAAAATGCCAAATCAGTTTGCAGACACAAAATTCTGAAGCGTACATAAAGTACATGTAGACTAATGCTATATAACTATGTCATGAACATTGCAGGCAGATAAATTGAATAAATGAAAGAAAATCAATTTACCAGGTTGCTCAGGACACACACACTCTTCTGAACTGTACTTCTGGTGACATCATCTGTCTTGTTGACAAGATCCTTGAAATATACAAACAGCAGAAAACTCAAAACATTGCATGGCCAATTTTAGGGTTCCAGTATTTGTTAATTTAAAGATGTTTGAGGTCAAACACAAGATAATGTTTCACACTGGGACTGAGCAAGTTCTTTGAGTGATGCCAATTATACAAGTAATTTGGAAAATATATCTGTATATAATTTTAGAACAAAAACAATATTCTTCATGCAATTTCCCTATTTCTAAATTTTAACTTTAAACAAAGTCACTGATGGTGATATGTCAAGATCAATCCAGAAATAAACTACCGTACTGTGTTCTTAGACTACTGTAAATCACACAATCTGGAAGACAATTTCATTCACAAACAATTTCAATAGATTAAAAAGAATATCTCAGAAACTACCAGCATAACTGATTTTTCCCATTCAAATATAAAAATATGCTAAGTCAGTATCATTAGTTAGCACTGAAAATGAAATGAATAACAAAATCTGCATGACAATGTAACAAGCAAACACTTTCATTATAATTAAAGCATGGGAACAAGTACTGGATTCTTGTGCTGATAAGAGAGTTGTAAAGCATGCAACTTGTACTGAACTTTTGTTCTAATAAGAGAGTTGTAAAGCATGGAAAACTTTACTGATTCAAAAACTTTTCAGTAAAATGTTTGTTACATTTCTAAAGCTGTGATATGCCACTGCTGCACAAAAAACCCCATAATGTTTTAGCTGGTTTATCAGATTCCAAATATATGTGTGTGTGATTTGGATTTTTAATGTACCTTTAAGAATTTTTCAGTCATATCACTACAATGTCTGCAGTGTGGCAGTTCATAGTCAAGTCCAGCACTGGGGCATCACGCCGCAGACATGTAGCATCATGTACCACACAGTTACATTATCCTGACACCAGGCCCACCAGTCCTAATACTAACCTCTTAATGCTGAGCACCAAGCAAAGCAGCTGCTAGTACCACTTTTACAAGTCTTTGGTATGACTCGGCCGGGGATTGAACCCACAACCTCCCACATCCAAGGTGGATGCTCTAACCGCTTAGTCCAACAGAGGTGTCTCCAAATATGTGAATTGGAATTTTGAAGTTAAGCATTTAAGAAAAAAGATATGTTTGAAGCAAGACAGAGTCTACAACAATAAAATGCAAATAGTTTACATGCTTCTCTAGAATTGCAAATGTTACAGATTACTGTGACAGCAAGATACACTTAAGTACATACACTGTACAAGGCCATTTTCAGTCTGAAACAATGAAGTACATACACTATACAAGGCCACTTAGTTTGAAGCACTTAAGTACATATACTTTACAAGGTCACTGGTAGTAGGAAATATTGATGTACATACACTGTACAAGGCCACTGTCAGTTTGAAACACTTAAGTACTACGTACACTGTACATGGCCATACTGGTTTGAAACATGAAGTACATTAGGTGTACATGGCCATATTAGTTTGAAACATGAAGTAAACATAGTGTGCAAGGCCACTGTTAGTTTGAAATAAGTACATACAGTGTACAAGGCCACTGTTAGTTTGAAACATGAAGTACATTCAGTGTGCAAGGCCACTGTTAGTTTGAAACATGAAGTACATACAGCATACAAGGCCACTGTTAGTTTGAAACATGAAGTACATACAGCGTACAAGGCCATATTAGTTTGAAACATGAAGTACATACAGTGTACATGGCGACTGTTAGTTTGAAACATGAAGTACATACAGCGTACATGGCGACTGTTAGTTTGAAACATGAAGTACATCCAGTGTACAAAGCCACTGTTAGTTTGAAACATGAAGTACATACAGTGCACATGGCCATATTAGTTTGAAACATTAAGTACATACAGTGTACATGGCCATATTAGTTTGAAACATGAAGTACATACAGTGTACATGGCCATATTAGTTTGAAACATGAAGTACATACAGTGTACATGGCCATATTAGTTTGAAACATGAAGTACATACACTGTACATGGCCATATTAGTTTGAAACATGAAGTACATACAGTGTACATGGCCATATTAGTTTGAAACATTATTCAACAATCACATAAACATGATATTATTTTGAATTGCTGAATGTTATGTTGTAACCACCAATTCATAAAAGTAATGAAAATTTCTACATTATTTTCATGATGACGAAAAGCCTAGGCTGAAATACAAATGTAAAGCTTTGATAAAAAAGGTACAGAATGATTAAAGTATATTTCTGATGCACTAATGGTTTAAAATATTGTGTATTGCATATGACATAAATGTTAGTGTCTTACTGTGATAGAATTTTCTTTGATTTCAAGATATAACTAATACTGAACTGTTTGTTACTGACCAAACAAAATAAAAAATGCGCTTAATTGTTCGAAAAAGCAAATCTACTTGAAGTTGGGGTCATGTTTGGATATACACTTATAGTTTGTGCTACCAGCAAGTAGTAAATTCTCCTCCATCATGGTCAATTTTCAATACCATTTACTTTACCTTGTTCATAATTTATGATAGTCAAATGCCATTTGCTGTGCAAGCAGACAGGAATATGTCTGACTTTGCAAATCTGATTACATATAAATATTTGATTTGTTATTGATGTTCTGGTCAGTATGCCTGTACATAAACATACAGAAACATGGTTTTCACAAAAAAGGAAATTAAAAAAAAAAATTTGTTTCAGAAATCTTATATTTCTTTGAATTGTTTTTAATTATTAAGTTCAGTAACAAGTCATAACTGAGTAGCCAATAATACCTTATCTTGGTTATATAGTGTCTTTCATTGATGACTGATCTTTGTTCATAAAGACATGACACAGGACTGTGTAATTCACGGGGTAATTTGGTTGGATAACTAGTGTAAAATACATCCAGCTTTACAACCCAGAAATGTTTTAAAAGATTTGGTGAAAGTAGTCATACTGAAATCTGAATCAAAGATGGGGGTCAAAAATCAGTGGTGAGAAAGACAATCATGTACTTTGTCATCAGGTGCAAAAGAACCATAGACAGACTTGAGCTGATCTAACTGTGGAATTCAATAATACAATACCAATAACCATTTTTCAGAGTACTATGAAGAGAAAATTAACTTGATTGGAATTAAAAAGATACACAGTTCATAGTTTCTAAAAAGACATTGCCATTACCATTTCATGGTGCTGTGACTAATGAAACTGGACTGTTGACGAAAACTGGTCCACTAGCATTGTTAATGATGAGATGAGGGTTATGTTAGAGTCATTTTACCCATAAAACATCTATGCTGTGTTCTTGGATTGTACAAGTTTTAATGGGTTTGGCATACTGACACCTACTGAAGGCAACATCAATTTATTGAGGTGCATACATTAGAACTGAAGGCCTCTTGCTGCCAAAGAATTTCCAACTGGGGGTGTATTCTTCAAAAAGATATATGTTCTTTTATCTATCAAGGACAGCAACTCAATGGAAAGCAGCACACAAATATTCAAACAACTCTCTGGCCATCATAGGCTCATGTAAGACAAGTATAATGCTTGTATTAAACCAATTTTAGACTGTCATAAAAGCAAAGGAATCAATTTCAAAATAATCAAACTTGTATCATTTTCTTCTAAATATCTTATACACTATGATTTTAGATTAGGACAAGGTCACTATTACTTCAATGTCATGTGAAATGGCTCCTCACTTATGACCCACTACATTTGCTCTTAGTTTCTGCAATTTGAAAACAGTTTCTTCTTCAACTTCATTAATTAAAAAAATTAAAATGCAAATTAGTGTTTCTGCTTTTCCTTTCTACGCTGATTTTAGCTTGTCACTCATAATGATACAAGTTTCTCAACATGTTTTCAATTGGTCACATATTATGTTTCCTTTAACTAAAAGTTTCATTCTGTCGACTTCAAATCTTATATGAGCAATTATCCTAATGTACTGGTGTGTTATGTATGGCAACCTGGGGTCTATTCTGTTCATTTGAAATCATATAGCAATGATTATCCTAATGTACTAGTGTTATGTGATGGCAGATCAGGGTCTATGCTGTTCACTTGAAATCATATAGTGATGACTAACCTAATCTACTGGTGTGTTATGGGATGGCAGATTGGGGTCATATATCATGCACTGAAATCATACAGTGATGACTAACCTAATCTACTGGTGTGTCATGGGATGGCAGATTGGTGTCATATATCATGCACTGAAATCATATAATGGCAATTATCCTAATCTACTAGACTGTGTTATGTGATGGCAAATTGGGGTCTAAGCTGTTCACTTGAAATCATACAGCACTGATTATTCTAATCTATCGGTTTTATGTAATGTCAGATCAGACTCTATGCTGTTGTATCAAAATTACATACCAGTGATTAACCTAACCTGCTTGTGTTATGGGATGGCAGATTGCAGTCATATATTTTGAAATCACACAGTGGTGATTATCCCAATCTACTGCTGTATTAAGTTATGCCAACCTGGAGATTAGGCTATTCAATTGAAATCATATATCAATGTTTATTCTAATCTGCTGGTTTTATGTGATGGTAAATCAGGGTCTATGTTGTTCCATAAACTCACATACCAGTGACTGACCTAATCAACAGGTGCTATGGGATGGCAGACTGGAGTCATATATCATATTCTGAAATCATATAGTGGCAATTATCCTAATCTACTGGTATGTTATGTGATGGCAAATTAGGGTCTATGTTGTTCACTTTAAATCACATAGCAGTAATTATCCTAATCATCTGTGTGTTATGGGATGGGAGATCAGAGTCAATGCTGTGAATAGTTGAAAGTACATATTGTGTAAACACAGCAGATGATTAAGAATTTTACCTTGGCATCCATCTGTCTGTAACAGGCAACTCCATACACTGTCCTGTGATGTGTAAACCTTGCTGGCAAATGGAAATAGATTGTATCTGAAAATAAATAAATAAATGAATAAATATCTATCCATATCTACATAAAAGCATTCATACATAAACCAATTTGGGCACATGATCCTAAGTTTCTTGCAATTTTGTCGGTGTTCCCCAAATCCTGACTCCTATGCACCCCTGGGCTCATTGTTTTCATCCATGTGCTTACAAACTGTATGAAAAATTGTTAAAAATCAAACTACAATATTTACTTGGTGCACACCCATCATGAAAAGAAACTGAAACTGAACATATAAACTTCTGAGACTTGGTGTTAAAAATCATAAAAACTTTCAATGGCAATCAAAAGTTTCAGATGTCAAGTCATTCCAGTTAAAATAACGTAATTGCCAATTGAAACAGTCAGGGTTTATTTCGTTGCCTGTTGAGTTATAGTGCAAAGTCAATGACAACCAACAGTATAACATATATTTGAAGTTCAATTAAAGACAAAGAAGCTAAATTTCTGAACTGGAGAAACCTGCTGATATAATTTAGCATTTAATTACTTTTTTCAAAATAAAAACTTATTCAGAGAAAATGAGACTTGGACTTTACATGCACATAAAACACTGCTAGATAATAAGTGAGAAAACCTAGAAAGAAAACAACAGTGCAGCTCCATTCAGAATTCCAGAAAATTAAGCATATTTAATGCTTTTACAACTGAGCACTTCAAAAAACTATATTGCAATAATGTAAGCATCCAGGAAAAGATAATGCAGTGCAGATGATGAAGTTTAGATGCAAATCCAGCACTCCCAAACTAGTTATTAAAAACAAAAAAGCAAAAGGACATCTACAAACACAGCTGGGAATCACACAAGAGTGATCTCCTCTTATATTGAGGAACTGAAAATGAATATCACTTGTACTTCCAGTGCTCAAAGAAAATTTTTTTAGGCATAGGCCAAGGGCTAGTGACTTTAAAAAAATCACAAGCCCTGACTGAAATTCCACAAGCCTGGACTCCAATTTGCATATGCCCAAATTTCCTCTTTTTTAATATTATTTGTCACACAATGTTGCAATTGCTACAGTACAATTATAAATTTAATATGGGGTTTGAAGCTAATGCAAGTGTCACTAGTGTTCATCACTACACTCACTAGAGACTGGATGATTCTGGTGTTCAAACTTCTCTGCTGGATTCTCTGAACAAATCCTGGTCAGAACCAAGCTGATGTATGTCAATATGTTGTTTGCAAAGAATTAATTTGTCTCTCCCTCACCTTATGTTTTCATTTTGCTGGTGTGCTTCACAAAGTAAAACTCCGTCGACCAATTCTGAAATTTATTTTTGTTGGGCTTTGCTAATTGCTTCCTAAATCGGTTTCAAAAATGAATCACACTTGAACACTATTCTGACAAGTGAAATGATCGTGCTTGCGTTTTATACATGCTGTAAAATCTGACTTCAAAGAAACATTGCTGCTATTCCCAAACTTGTCAAAAACCTATAATACATATTGCTTAAAAATTTTCCTTCAAAGCAATGATAAGTAATGACTGTAAGTCTTGGGACACAAAAAAAAATCATATTTTTTCGTGTCCCAAGATTTATGTGCATTTAAAAAATATAGCATTTTCAGTGTCCCAACATTTAAGAGGTAAAAAAAGAAGACAAGACAAAATTGGCAAGATTGCCATACTGCACACAGCTACCTCAATAAACTGTTATAAGCTAATATAATTGTTTTTAAGTTTATTCTTTTGCATGTGCAAGTTTTCAGATTTTTCCAACATGAAATAAAATAAAGGTAATAAAAACTTCAATGATTCACAGGGTACTTAGAGTTTACCTTGTGACTGTTACTATATATATAGTGTATAGAACAGTACTTACACAGTGCAAATTGTACATTCTCATTTATTCCCAGAAATACTAGATGCAGATTTTGCTTATTTATCGTTTTTACCAAATCTCATTCTTCCAAATCACCTTTTAAAAAATGCCTCAATTGCTATTTTATTTACTTTGATCCATGCACTCATGAGTTACCATTTTTCAGAGATATAAGCAATCCAACACAGTGATGTAAATCTTACGAAATCACACACATCTTTAATTACACAAGTCACATAACCAGCATCCAATATATTCACATAACTGATTATCACTGATACATTTTAGTTTTTTTGTTTCGGCTTATTGACAACACAAATTCATAACTTTCAACACATTTTCCATTCCACCTTTGATTTTGGACAGCTGATTGTCTCAGCATTTCCTTTTGTTTATTATTCAGATTTGGCTTTATTTTTCTGACAGAAGACCAGGTAATTGTTTGAACCATGAAACTGGCTTGGGAAAAGGGGGGATTTTTGTCTGGCAGCAATGCCAGTAACCATTTGTTCTACAACATTAATCCACACGCATTAACTGCTGTAAAATCTAAAGTGGGCTAAGCAGAATGAGATGTCCTGCATAACAGCAGTACTAAATTATTTGGCCCCCCCCCCCTTTATATTGGACTGACTAACCACTGACTATCATTTTATTTTGAAGTATTATTTAAGTTTAGCACTATTGTATCTATAATTCGAATCCACGGGATGTACTTCACTTAGTGCAAGTCAAAATCTTCGTTGTACATGCGGTGACTCCATGATGTAAACATGCTAAATAAATGCCAACGCTGAACCAAATGCTACTGTTGTTCATTCTTGTCACACTGGGAGCACAGTTTTATTCAGATATTTACATTTCCAAGGCAAAATAAAAATATAATTACTCGTGCACTGATACAGTATTCTAATGCAATAATACTTAAATAATAATAAATTAAAGACAAAAGGGACAGATTACTATTGTAAATACTTAGTGCAACTCGCTAATGCTCAATAATTGGCATCAAATTATACACATTACAACTGGGTAGAAATAATAAGGAAACAGGAAAATTAAATATATTTATTGACTTGTCAAACAAATTATATCAACTTATAATATTCATATGTAATAATTCTATAAGATAGTCCCTTTACAACCACGGTCACTTTTTAAAAAATGTTGTAATGATTGAGAAAATACACTGATTGATTAGTAGAAAAAAAAACATGTTGAAGGTGTCCCAAGACTTACAGTACATGAAAAAAATTGCTTTAATTTTGTGTCCCAACATTTATAGGTATTAAAAAAATTACTTTCTGAAAATAATATAAGGTGTCCCAAGACTTATATTGTCCCAATATTTACAGTCATTACGGTAACTTTAGTTCTCCTACATGCATCTAGCATCCCTTTGATTTACTATATGGGGTTGTTCCATATCCTGATCATACTTACACAAATTTGCACAATGGACTCACCCACTGCAGTCTTCAAAAACAGATCATTAGCTATTGTCAGCCAATTAAGTAATGTATGAAATGGTCCTTCATACCTGACTTTGCCTTTTAATTACCGCCATTTAAACTGCACAAAGGATAGCTTTACATCAGCTCCAACCCTGTTACCATTTATATATGATACATGCAAATGGCATATACTGAAAGTGTTCCCCCCCCCCTTCTGACGATTACTGAAAATTGCGTTTTTTCTAAACACGACTGTGTCAGGGGCTTTGGGAGTACAAAATTGTGTTTTTCGCATGACATGCCATGTTACAATTTGATTAAAATCAGATCTCCACTTCAGATTGCACCATGTTATGGCAGGTATGTCAACATCTTGAAAATACATTTCCGCATTTCATCAGCGTGATCAAAGTTTTCTCTGACAAATCTGATAATATTTTTTTACAAGCCCGATGGGCACCTCTTTTAGAATACAGTACATGCCCGATCTGAAATTAGAGCGGTCTAGAGCGTTGGGCTATCAGATTTTTTAAACACTGACTTCAGGTAGGGAATCAGAGTGTCATCTGATCCTGTTTGCTCTCAAGTGGGAATAGTCATGGATGAATGATCAATTAAACTTTGCCAAGTTCTCATGAAATGCCATGACTAGATTATTATACCATGTCCCTGAATGTGAAATTCCTCATGAACACTGCCAACAACCTGTGTCTGTGTCTTGATTCCCAACCATGGTGCCTTGATCAAAATGGTGAAAGGAGAATAAATAACATAGACCCGGATCTGCTGATGCATTATATGATGGCAGATCAGGGTCTTTGTTGTTTGCAGATGGACTAGACTTATAAGTAAGTACATATGATATAGCAGACAGCTTGTCTCCATATTTTGTCTTTGTTATTACTCCTCCATTCCATCACACCCTTGACCACCCACACAGCAAAGAATTCAAATACTGTTGTCTGGGCATATGAATATCACAACATATCACACTGTCAAGTTTAAAGTGTCCATCTGCATAGTGCTGGAGAAACACAGCATACGCACTAACACATTAAGTTTATGCATTGATATAAATAAAGTCCAATGTACTTCTCTGAATTTAGTATAAAAAGTGTCAATGTACAGTGTAAATGTACAAAAAATGTAACAAGACATTTTCATTCATTACCAGAAATTAGGTAACTGTATCCGAGTTCTCTGATAATATATCCATACTAAAAATTTAGCACACTGACTTGTAGCAGATGGGTGGGGGGAGGGTCCTCCCAAAATAAGTCCATCCTCACTTCTGACCCGTGGGTGAAGAAAACGGTTTGCAAAATTTTTTCCCCTATCCTTATAGTCCCAGAAGAAAGAAAACTTCAATATATCATTCAAATATATAGTTACATATATTGTTTCTTCAAGTGTTCTTTGGTCACTCTATTAAAATCAATTACCATATATACTCACTTTTAAGCAAGGCCATCTGCAAACAACCTGACTGCCATTGCATAATGTGCTGGCAGTTCAGAGTCTATGCTGTTTGTTCGATAGGTTAATCCGAACAAATTGCATAGACTGAGATCTGCTGATGCATTATGCAATTACCCATCTGGGTCTATGCATTTTGCAGTTGGACCTGACTTTTAAGCCTGTACATACAATATTTGTAAAAATGTATTCAAAAGCTATCTGTATGTAATATTTTAATGTGAATGAAACAACATAATATTTTAGGAAAGACCTGTAGCTAATGACAGAGTTCCTGTATTGCCTTGTACCAAGTGATTGCTGGTGAAAGTTTGGGATTATTACCAATTTAAACTGACATTTAAAAGCCTGTTTATTGATTTAAGCACTCACATCAAGGCTTTATTCACAGAATAGTCAAAACTTTAGTTAATCTGTCAAATTCACAGCTAAAATTGCTATCTGTAATAACTGTTTCAGTCAACTCAATTCCTGTTAATTCAAAATAATACAAAATACATCTCAACTGACATTATTTTTAATGCTGGGTTATAAATCAAAATCATTAAGTTAAATTGATTCCTATATCCATGCCAGCTGTGTGCATGTGTATGGATTTTAGTACTATTCTCTTCGAACATTTTCATGAACATATCTCATCTCAAAAGGAATTATATTGAACAAGGTTTACAGAAATGGCTCTGGCTTTGCTATCACTGCATACAGTCCAAGGCCACCCCACCCCCAATATGTGCATTTCCACTAACCCATCCTACCCTACATTTCTTCCTAAATGTGGGAAACAACAAATTGGTGAGATATTTTGGGTAATTTACTGAAATGCATACAATGCATAAAGGAAGATAAGAACCATGTGCTCTGCTTAAACAATTATGTCATACTTTGAGAATAAAAAAGGTCTTCCTAACACCCCAATGTTGTTTTCAAGGCATTAGCAAAAACATGTATATCTGTGTCCCCTACTGAATAAGAAAGCACGGCACATCCAATTTTCAATGGTTTGACATGAATATTACAAGACTTAATCCATGAAGATGTCTATTCTACGTCCTCCACTCTCTAAATATTTAATTAAACTGGCACTGATCTTATCATTGGAAGTATATAGTAATGACTAACACACAAACTGTTAATGATTTTTAAGTAAAGACATTTAATTTGTAAAAAGTATCAGTTTAATCCATTAAAGTCAAATATTCTGTAATGAAAAAGTCTTTCTAATTATTAAAAAAATTACATTTCTAGGAAAAGATATTTAGGTCATGAACACTGATTCAGCAATTTTTCCAAAACAACCAAAAACATTAACAGTATATACATAAAATTTGTTTAATCTGAACTGTCTTTGTGTCAATTCTTTATTTCCACACTTGACGAAAAGATGGGGATCATCTCATCCTGCCTGTCATGTGGATCATATCATCCGGCCTATTGTGGGGATCATTTCATCCTGCCTGTCTCTGGGATCATTTCATCTGGCCCATCACAGGAATCATATCATCCTGCCTGTCATGGGGATCATACCATCCTGCCTATTGTGGGGATCATTTCATCTGGCCTATCACAGGGATCATTTCATCCTGCCTGTCATGGGGATCATTTCATCCTGCCTATCACAGGGATCATTTCATCCTGCCTGTCATGGGGATCATTTCATCTGGCCTATCACAGGGATCATATCATCCTGCCTGTCATGGGGATCATACCATCCTGCCTGTCATGGGGATCATTTCATCCCGCCTGTCTTGTGTAATTTCATGAAATGACTCCTATACTGAAGTATACACTTTAAACATTTGGATATGAGTGGGTTTGTTTATAGATGTGCACAGCGGTTTTAGAATTTTTATCCATCCCCTGGGGGCCAGGATTTAGAGGACTGGGACACTTTTGCACCTATATAACTGTATATAAAAATGTGTAGTAATTTCAGGTACTTCAGCTTTGTGCAAGACAGAGACCTAAATGTTGGGATTTGATTCACGATGGTCTGTGGAAATACACAATGGTCTCTGAATTTGATACTCCCAGTGGAGTACAGATGCTGAAAAACCATCCATCCATACATACAAAGAGGTTGGACAAAACAGGATCACAGCGCTATGTTTCGCAAAAAACTTTCTAGTCTTTAAAACATAAACACTTCCACTTATGAAAACAAAAGTGTTACTTTCTCAATGAAGAAACATGATGCAAAGTAATAAATGATTCATTGACTATATTTTTATTACTAACGTTTATTAATTTAAACTGTAATCAAACTTATCCAGTTAGTAGAATGTGACTACTACGACATCAATTATCCAGACTACTTCCATCTACATACCTCTACCATATCCCCCCACCCCAAATTTAAGTCCCCAACTGATTATACTGATGACCAATTTTCTTGACAAATTTACTTTATCCCAATTAAGTGAGGATAATGTATGTTTCACTGAAGTAAATGTAAATTAATTGATAACAATCAAAATTAATTGACTCCAGGTATCTATATTAAGAAATAATGACTATATGAAAGAACCTTGCATATAGTTATGAGCTCCATCTGGTAACGCCAGTGAGGCAAGGTGTCTCCATTCTGGTGGTACATCATTACTATCAACCGGGCCTCCTTCAATTAATGGTGGATATGAATACTCCACCTGAAATTAAAAATTCAATAGGAAACAAGATTCTTTCAACAGTGGATGAACTCATATATAGACAAAACTTCTACTTCTAGATAATTAAACAAGAATACCACAAATCGCACATGATACGCATGTCTCATGACGTTTTCCCTAATGTCTTGTACTGATGATGACCATGACCTTTTGTGTTAAGGACATGACTACTGTACGAAAAAGGGGCCCTGGCTGACCTAGTGATCTAAGGCGATCACCTTTAAAGATTACTGACCAGGCTGGCCTAGTGGTCTATGGTGATCACCTTTAAAGATCACTGACGTCTTGGCTCTGTCTGCAGGTTAGAGTCTCGGGCTTGGCCAACATGGGTATGCGAGAAAGCTGCCAGTAGCTTCCTGTGGGTTGGTGTTTCTTCATGGGGTTTTCCCAGGTTCCCCTTCCACCAAATATATTGGCTGCCATGTAAAGCCTATCATGTGCTGAAATGTGGTGTTAAACCCACAACAACATTGTATGAAAAGGTGTGGACCAAGGTAAAGTTTCATCAAAGATGCTGTTTGGGTTAAAAAGTGAGAATATTGACAAGGAAATAAACCCAGAGCTCTATGCAAGCCTCTGACACTGGGAGTCCTGTACCCTCAGTCTCCAGAAATTGAAGGTCCTGGAGAGAAAAGAGACAGCCCAGGTGAAAAACCTAGGAGTGCATCATTGGGCATTAAATCACTACCATCAAGCAAATCAATAAAATTGTACAGTGGTAAACCTTCTTCACTTTCAAATATACAAATTTTCATTTCTGTTCATGTAATTACTGCTCTTGAAAACAAAGGTTTTATTCTTATAACCCATTGGGGAAAATGAATTTTACAACAATTTATTGCACAAGACATAAAAGCATGACATGCATTTATTTAAATGTTCAAATTTTTGCAAACAAATTTAGCACCTGTCAGTAAAATTATGTGACAGTTCTACCCCAAAAGGTATGAATGTCTTATATGCAGTTGGGGAAAGTCTTGAATTTGTATACTGTACTTGAATCTGATGATGTTTCTGATTACACTGTTAGTGTGGTCATTGGCACAGTGTGGCCAAAAATAACTGCATGCTTTGGAAAACTTAACCTGTCGTGTCTTGCTTTTTTGATATCAGTAACAATAAACATTGTCTTCAATGCCCACAAGATATTCAATACAAAATTCAGGTCAGTAGTGTAAGTAAGCCAATATGGTCAGCTTTTTTACTGTTAACAAATTTATTGCCAGTATAGGTGTATTGGAAAGAGTGTCAGCTGGGTTGGTACCATACTGGTAAAATTAAGAGCTAAAATCTGTTTGCAACACTGAACCACTGATTCAGAATGTATCATAGACAATGGCTACTGTGTTTGTGTTTTCAGACAGATTGTTTAAAAAAAAACAATATTTTTTTTAAAATATTTGCTATGCCATGCAATTTTGGGAAATAGTTTTGAAACAATCAAACTGATGCACATATATTTTCAGATACAAATTTACTTCTATTATAAGTAATACTGCTTGTATAAAGTGGATGAATGGCTTGTTGATCACTGTTAAGTAGCCATGACATTATTGAAATTGCATCATTAACTTTCGTTTACCTTTTACAGGGTTTAACATCTTTACATATTATCATTTACCTCATTGCAGTATATGTTTACATTTTGTTGGAAGGCTCATCTTCGTAAGTTTTTTGTTGTTATTGCCATGTTGTCATGTCTACATTTTAAAACTGACCTTTAAATCAGTTCTGTGCTGATGTGCCATTATACCTTGTAATATATATATATATATATATATATATATATATATATATATATTCATGTATTACAGTGACATAATGAAAAGTCAAATATATATATATTTGACTTTTCATTAATTCACTGAGACTAATATTATGAATACCATGTGTTATAACAACTGGTATATGGTGTTAAAAGAGAAAACTTCAAATCACAGTCTTCATCCCAAACCTTTTGTTTAACACATACATTGTGAATTCGTGGATTTGGTACCCTGTCATTTCTGCCTATTTAGCATGCCATCTGCCACTTTATTCTGTGAAAACAGTCACTGCATGAACATCTGCACACCTTCTTGTGTTTTTATATTTGGTTTTGTTTTTGGTCAGTGTTTGTAATTTTATTATTTGTCATTAAAATAAACCATTTAATTTTTGCAAATGATGAATGAGCTACATTAAAAAATATTTCACTACTAAAATGCTGATGCAAGGAAGAGTCTTAAATTATTTCATTTCATTATATATAACAACCCCATATCAAATGTTTTTTTACAAAGGTATCCATCAAAACAATAGAATACATACATACAGACATAAATACATGCTTAGAATATTGGATGGGCCAGATCGGGATATCAGATTGTTTTAGCACTGCTCTGTGACTGAATTCGAAACTTTCCAGACAGGAAAATCATACTTTTCAAGGAAAAAAAAATTCTGAAACTTTTTTCAGATTACTGAAGGACAATAAGCTCTAAAGAGAAATCCCAGGGAAATACCATAGGGCTTTTCAGCAGTTCGGGGCAGAAGCTATCATAAGGAACACAGACATTTACATATCCCACATAAAAAAAAATTGTTCAAAAAATTTGACAAAAGAAGAAAATTAAAGCAAATTTATACGTCAATTTATGATGTGACATACTAAGAGATGTATGTATGTATGTATGTATGTATGTGCCTGCATGTATTTATCATCAGTTGAGTGATGCCACTTTGGACAAAGTATACTGTAAGACTGTGACTAAATCTGAATCTTTCCAGGCAGGAAAATCAAAATTTTCAAGGAAGAGATATACTGAGACCTACTTGTTGGTCTAAACAAAGCCTACATCACTGCGACCTGACTAATGTGTGGGATGGTTACGACGTGATGCTGTCGCCATTCGATGATACAACTTTCCACAGGGTGCATAGAAACGCTGAAATGCACCGAAACACTGGAACGCACCGAAACACCAGAACACACCGAAACACCAGAACACAATGAAAAACCAAAACGCACCTCATTTATATCATATATACCATAGTGTATATTGGTTGTGTATGTATAATTCATATCTGTGAAATTTAATACTAGTCAATTAATAAATTAATATGTAATTTATTTACTGCAAGTGACGCAACATCAAATTAACAAGAAGCTGGAAACTGCGCATTTTGGCGACAGTTTTGAAAGTAAATAAATTTAATATTAACAGAGTGATTTGTGTGATTCAGATTTTTAATGTAGCCTTAACAATTTTTTTGTCATATCGCTACGATGTCTGCAGTGTGACAGTTGATAGTGATGTCTAGCACTGAGGCATCATGCCGCAGACGTGTAGCATGATGTCCCACCCAGTCACATTATCCTGACAACAGGCCGACCAGTCCTAACACTAACCTCTTAATGCTGAGCGCCAAGCGAGGCAGATGTCAGTACCATTTTAAAACTCTTTGGTATGACTTGGCCTGGGTTCGAACCTGCGATCTCCCGCATCTGAGGCGGACGCTATGACCACTAGACCACCGAAGCGGTAATATTAACAGCATGTATTGCAATGTATACAGGAGTTTAATGCTTGAGCTATTAATAATAAACACATATTAATAATGATTTATGATGTTGATTATTATATTGTAGTTATTAATAATTATATTTTTCTTATTATCTTAAGTTCCGGAATGTGTGGGATTTGTACAAACCAGCAAATGAAACAGCTGTATAGTTTAAGTGTAACTATCATGAATTATGTGCAAAGAATTATTTAAATGGGCTAACTACAAATAACTGTGCGAGAACGGCGTGTCAAATTATTTCCTTACTTATTTCGTTATTTATATCACAACAAAAGCTGTTGGCGCACGATTCAGAGTAGTTACATTTTTCATACTGACTTTCATTACTGGGATATACAACAAATATACGAGCTAATAGTACATAGTACACCGCTGGTTGGTTAATGTATGCTTTCAATCATATCGACAGTCTTGAGTTAACTGTTTATTAAACCTATTCTGCTATTGGAGGAAGGGTTTGGGATACTGGATAGCTGCAGAAATGGGTTTAATACAAAAAGAAAATTTTTGGAACATATCTCAAACTGTATTTGTTTCATATAACACATAAATGTTTAAGAATTATTATACAAGTAAGTCAAGTCTGACGTGCCCACTCGGACAGTAAATAAGATTGAATATAGCAACAACAGAAATAAACACGTCCCAAGTTATATCAATTAAACTGATAAGTCCGTGGCCTCAGCATATGACCTCATGAACAAAACATGTTCCTTATAATATATGATTCGTTCCTGAGAAAATGCTAATTAGCATGTTGCCGTACTATTTATTTGAAAGGACAGGGTGGTCCAGCAATCAAACAGTGGATTTGCGGCATATGCGGTTTTGAAATCAGTTTGAAAATAGCAAGCTGATTGAAGCAAATTAATAGTATATATAGGTTTATACATGGGATCACAGAAATTATCACGCGACAAGAGGTGCGTTCATTGCAATATACCATATCTAAAATTATGCTATTTGTTTCTCTTAACCTTTTTATTTGTTTACTGTTTGTTCATTTTCCATTTTCTTTGTCCTGGTTACTTTCAGTGTGTCATCGCAGCCACGATTTCTGACCATCCATCTGCTTTTACTGTCTGTAAGAACGAAGCTTCTGAATCTTTTGTACAGTTTTTGTCTTTGTTCCGTCTTTGAAATTTGAAATTGTCTCTGACTGTCAGCGAGTTGGTATTCACAAGTTACTATTCACCAGACCCTATTAATGCATTTCTCAAATCTCTGAAATGTCTGTCTACCAAGTTGTTTAAATAAGATATAACTTCTGTCAGAGGCTTTGACTCCTCCAAATCCAAATATTGTTCAAAACAAGATTTCTTACAGAAGTTCAACTGCATCGTACCTTTCTGTTAAGTTGTCAATACAATATTACAGTAAACTGAAATCACAAATTTGGCCCTATATGAAGTATTAAATCAAAATGTCTGAACTTTGCATCATACATACAGTTCCGTAACTGAACTTGTCTTTAAGCATGAATTTAAGATTTGTATGTGATTGTTTTCTTTTCTTGAATATCCAATAAAATCGTCTGTTCTTATGAAATTTATGAGACTTTTTGATAGCCACATATTTAATCATGTGTTTTAACACTGTTTCAATATTCCTTTCTACCCAGCTTTTTTATGTCTTGTGACCTACACTAGGAAAACAAAATCATGGAAATTGTGAATAAATGTGTGTTGCTGTTCTATGAATGCATCCTAAATTGTACTGTTAACTTTGATAGCCATTGTGTGCAATTTTGTTGTTTCATAAGGTTTCTTGCTGAAAAGTGAATACTTATGTATGCATGTTGTTATAGTATGTTTTTAAAGTTCAGTGTTTATCTGCTGCTGCTCTTCTATCCTATATGGTACTATTAACTTGGACAGTCATTGTGTGCAATTTTGTTGTGGTGTAAGGTTGCTTGTCGAAATGTGAATATCTATTTATGCATGTTTACATAGTTCGGTGTTTATTTGCGGCTGTTATTTTAGAATTGCATACTATATTTTACTGTTAAATTTATATGACAGCCATTATGTGCACTATTGTTCTAGTGTAAGGTATATGTGAGGAATTTGATATTAGAATTTAATATTCATGCATTATCACTAATTTTTTTTATTATTAATAGATTTACAAATCTGAAATTGTGTTTGCTTTATTTTGTCTTTTGTTGCTGTTACAAGTCTATGCTCTTAAAATAAGTAACAAAAAAGAGTGAAGACAACAAGCTTTGTAAAATTTAACAAATAATTTATTTCCCTATAATACAAAGTGAAAAATGAGAAGAATAAAAATTACGGTTTTACGAATTAAATCCAAAAATAATCCAAGAATTAAAAATAGAAGTCCTAGTAATAAAAAATCCTGAATGAAACTGAGTTCGAATCCTGATGAAATCCGAAATTGAAGGCGATGACGTCTGTAATATCCTACAAAAGTGCAGATGTGTCTCTTGCTGAATCTGAGAAAATATTATTCCATTTTTGAATTCAGTATAAATTCCGATAAATGTCTTTATCCAAGAATTTTGTCAGAGCACTTTTGTATTTCCAGGGAAAATAATCACTTGAACTCAATAATTTGAAGAATATAAAATTCAGCCCAAACTGGTCACAACATAATACAACTTGATGTGTCAAGTGTTTTAAGCCCAACTGAATAAACCTTTATCAAAGCATAAGTTATACGACTAATTAAGATGCAAAACAGATTCCAGGATGAGGGTCAAAAGCTCATTCTTCTGGAAAAAATAGAAGTTTGTTACCAATTGATATATGCTTAAAATCACGCAGTCCCAGTATGACCTTGACTCAATTACAATAGCATGTAACAGAATAAATAAATTTAAAACTAACAAACAAACAATTAAATTAAATATACATAACATTGCTAATGTTAGTTAGACATTTTACCTTTTTTCTTATCTATCCCACCGTAACAATTTAAAAAAACAAATTAACACCTTAATTCTCTTCCAATTTAGACCTGACCTTCATTGCAACCACAATGCAATAACAGTATCTACAAGACACACAATAGAGCAAACATTTAAAGCTTAAATTATATCAATAAAAATAAACTACACATACACATGTATTAACGATATTGACTGTACATGAAACTGGAAAAGAGTCAATAGTCTTTGCAAATGAAAATATTTATCCATCATTAATGGAATTGTCATTACTTAATCAAGGCATTACCATGACAAAATTGGCATGCAAAAGCCACATGTGGGTTACGCTAACTCATATTCAGTCTTTATACGTTATAACAAAGATGTTATTGATTCGCTTGGATTCGAATGTTTTCTTTCAGAATTAGTATTTGTCTTGTTTGAACTTTGTCACATTCAGTAACTTGTGTTATTTTCTTCTTTTTTCATTTACATAAAACAAGTAGTAGCGTGTCACAATTAATTTCATGATCACTCACGTAAGGATGTGACATCCTGCACAATGTTACTTTACTGCACAGTATTTATAGATATTTCACAATAAAACATATGGATTATATATTTATGTATTAGTTACTTTTAGTATACATAATAGTAGTAGTAATTAGTAATTGATACATAACTGGGCCTTCTGGGGTCGGACCTTTTTTTGGACTAGGCCTTTTCAACACTAATCCGTTTTGGCCATGGGCTCTTTTGGTACCGGTCCGTTTTGACCCTGATCCGTATCTACGATATTGCGTTTTCGGCGTTTTCAATGCGTTCCTATGTTTCGGTGCTTTCCGGTGTTTCTATGCATCACTTTCCACGCAATCCTAAGTAAACAGTCCCTGAATACTCAGGTGTTCTTTTCCGACTGGGATTAATACAAAATCAATAGAGAAAGGATTGAACTTGCTCTATTGCAAAGGCCCTTCAAAATAAATTTATTATTTAGTAACAAGAGGCCTCATAATCCGCCTTAATACCAAAGCTGACGCTCAGCACGCAGTGTCCTATACAGATGTTCTCCGCCACCAGTCATGTCTGAAAGAATAAAATAAAGGCGGAGTACTGGTTGAAACTCTACCCCACCCCTTCGTCCCACCAACCTGACAACCCTTCTTGTGATGAAATCCGATCACCACAACATGTAAAACCGGATTATCTTGGCCCCTTGAAGCATTCGCCATAATGGTTTGAAAGTTTATAAAGCACAAGACGCTTTAATTTACAACATTGACAGATTGGACCGTTTCATCCTCTTCCGTAGAATATCCAACCTGTTTAAGTGACAGCTCTATTGATTAGATAAATGTCCCGCAATCTACCCAATCGAAAGTTGTAGATTAGTCAATCGGACTATCCCAGTTTTTTCAATCGAAATATTCTCGGCCTTTTCAGTCAAGTAGATAACGAAACGTGATTTCAGGACCTGACGGAAATAGCCGAGTGCTGTTCTGAGGCAATTGCCAAGTGCAGAATGAAAACCTATTATACCACGCAGAGCTAGCATTTTAGTATCTGGCACGGCAGAAGTGATTCCAGATTTGAGCTTTTAAACTAAAATCTTTCATATAAAAATAAAAATGTAGGTCTTTTAACCCATTATCAATATTTTTTATTTATTTTTGTTTGTTTGTTTGTTTGTTTTTAATAGCAAGCTTTATCAAACTCGCATTGGAAAGTGCGAAACTTTGGAGCGGAATGCTAAATTTTACTGCTGACATAAGTTGACTGGTTTGTTTTAACTGCTTGAATTACAATAAATACCTTCTTCTGTTACGAAGTCGACTTTCCTTATGTAACTTCGTCGCATGATACATTACATAACACTGACATCCGTGCATAATGCAAGATGTCGAATGTGGTATTAACGCTTTTGCTCACGGTGGCTGTCACTGCATCTGTAAATGCAGGTCCTTTGCATGCGTCTTGCAAAATTAAGTGGTAAGTAATAACTTGAGGGGTTCTCAGCGTCTAAGCTACTCCGAGTTTCCCTCTGACCCTTGCCACCCCATTTTTGATATTTGGACATTTCCTACACCCCAACATAAATGACCAAATATAAAAAATGGGATGGCAAGGGTCAGAGGAAACTCGGACTACGGCTAAGCTTAAACAATAAAGATAGGTCTTACAATACTAGTCCTAAGACCGCGGCATTGATATTTATGTTTTCGGCGCCGAGTAGGTAGAAAGATAGTCACAATTTCCACGATTTACTCGAGAACGTTTTACCCCCATATAGTACGTATTTGGCCTAAGGTAATAGGGAACATCGGAGATTCACTGTATGACGTCACAACTAAGCGTTGGCAGAGCTCTGGTTGGCAGAACCACCATGGCGACGAAGAAAGATGATCTATATATCAGCTTAAGCCATTGAATAGGCAGTGCTAATTGTATACCTGATACTGATGTTCTGATGCTGGGTATATAATTTAAGTCTTAAGACTGTCACTTTTCTTATATATATATATATATATATATATATATATATATATATATATATATATATATATATATACCACATACATTGAAAAATAACATGCATTTAAAGTGTTGATATAAAGCAATTTGATATACCAATACTATTGGTATATCAAATTGTGATCCGCCCATGGCGCAATAATAAGCGTATGTAAACATTCTCGCGAGCGTCTAGATCAATGACCAATTTCCACACATTAGTCACTAGTGACGTATGAAAATAACGATGAAAAGTATTAATAATCCCGTTTTCTAAATGAATTAATATGGTACACATTTTCATCACAATTCTTTTTGCTTTCTGTTCTCTCCTCCCCTCTCATGCATAACGGACAAACTGCGCAGAAATGTGGAGTGAGAGAGAAAAGGAATTTAGGTTGGATAAAAAACCTTGAAACAGAAATTACACCAAGTAACCTACAAGAATATGATTCGTCATAACGATACGTGTGCACTTTCCTTGGGATTTATCTACAGTGTTTATCAATGATACAAAGTTGCAAACCAGTAAATTCCTCGGTTACTTGGTACACATACTGTGATGTATTTAATGTTGTTTTGTAGTTTTTCTTAAACATACTATAATGTTCTAAATAATCGATTATTTTTTAAATATGAAAATGTCCAAAGCTCTCTCTCTCTCTCTCTCTCTCTCTCTCTCTCTACCATCGTAGCAAGATACGGGCTAAAATCTATGAAATGACGAATGTAGAGGATTTTCGTTTGTGTTATCCCACGATATCTTTGGACTTATGAATGATGGTAAAAGTTAAGTCAAACCGACCAAAGGATGAGAGAGAGAGAGAGAGAGAGAGAGAGTTTTAAAGTCAAACCAACCAAAGAGAGAGACAGAGACAGAGTTTTAAAGTCAAACCGACCAGGGAGAGAGAGAGAGAGAGAGAGAGACAGGGTTTATGGTCGATTGTACTATTGCTACAACAGAATAATGACTTAGATCAACTGTAAATATATTAAAATATTTTAATTACCTCTTGTTGGTTTGTCAGTTGGCTTAGTTTCTATTCCACATTAATTTCCATGCGCCGGTATGTGAATGGCGTTCATGTGAATGATGTAGCTATCCAAGTGTTGCTAGTGCACTACTTTTATCATTAAAACCATCTTTCATGTTTAAATCATAAGTATGTATTATATAGATATAATCAATATGGAGAAAAATAGAAACCAAGAAAAGAAAACAATCAACTTATCAATATGCAGAGGTGATTGTAAATAGCCACTAAAGGCATAGAACTACATTTTGTAGCCGACCCACTCGAGGATGTGAGGAGTTCATTCACTAGGTCAATACACAGCTGCTTGTAGTAAATCTGAACTCTGTTCAAAGGGCAAATATATGTATTTGTATGTGATATAAATAAAATCTATGTACAGCATGTATGCTGTATCAATGATATACCACTCGTTGTATAAATTTTTCATTAAAAGGAAACTCAGCAAGCTTTGTTTCCTTTTACTGAAAAATTTATACATCTCGTGGTATATCATTGATACAGCGTGCATACTATACATATATTCTATACATACATATATATTCCTTAGCATGTAATAGCTATGGACAATTATCCATTTCTCGTCATCATCATCATCATAAACCCATGATGCAGAATAAGGAGAAGGAGATGCACGTTGTTGTCAGGTTTATAATTGAACTTTACATTTCCTTTTTTTGATAAAATATTGTGTGTATAAACAGCTGAAGAGAGAATTGTTAAATGTTGTTTTATTCATTATCAACGACAAAATGATACAACTTGTCGTGGTTCCATTGTGGAAACTTTTATTTAATGTGAGTTGGTGTATTGGTTTTGAAGTGCTTTAATTGCATGTCTTTGTGTAAAAACCTATCCTGATCAATGATTACGGCAATAAATTTCACTGTTAAACAGTGATATATATATATATGTTCTGGTAAACAAGCATATTCAATCGAATGTAGAGTAAGCCTATTGTCTTTCTGCCAACCAGACTAGGGAACCCCCAACGTGATCATGCCCTATGACGTCACGGCGATATTCCCTAGAGGACCATGCCACAAGCACTTGATTCCGGGGTAGACTAATGTGTACACTCACCAATTAACACATGTTAATTGGTGAGTGTACACATTAGTCTACCCCGGAATCAAGTGGTGAGTGTACACATTAGTCTACCTGGGAATCAAGTGCCTGTGGACCATGCCCCATTTTCAATCACTAATCCCATAAAGTGATTTCAACTCAGTGTTATTTGTTATTGTATTTTCCCTGAGGGGATTATATCAATAAATGTGGTCTTTACTGCATTTTTCCTCACATTGCTCCTATGACCATAGGCCAGTAAATCTGCCGCATAAACGTGATGATATTGGCTGATGATTTTGGGACTGATATCGCCTATTCATTAAAACTTGCAAAAATCTGCAGAAAATTTTGTCTGCACACATCATTGTATGTTTTATACACTTACCAGTATTGCTCGTGGCTGTGGAGCTACCATTGGCTCATGGGTTCTTTTGGTGACATGTAGATTATATTTCCAATTAGATTAAAATCAGATCTCAGCTGTCCTTCAAGAAGATCTGCCAATGAATGCTAAAGGGCCATGCTCTGGTACATCTGAATTAGCCAATGAAAATACAGCTTTTAAAAATTTGAAAGTGAATCAAATCATTCGATACACATTCTTGCTCTTCATCCAGAGTGCATGGGCTCCAAATGCAAAGATATAAGACTTCATCTGATTGGTTGATAAAATTAGCAATTTATGGTAATAACATAGGTTACCAGAACATGACACTTAAGTGGTCTCTGTCAGATCTTCATGTATAACAGCAGAGATCTGATTTTAATCAGATTGATTATATTTCCGGAGCAAATCCACATGGAATAAACCAAATCCTCTGTGCTGTGGCCATTTTGAATTTCGCGCTAGATATGCTGTTACCAAATACTGGTAAGTGTCTAAAGTGTATGCAGGTGTGCTCCGGAAAGATTTGCATGCTGCAAATTTGCGCATATTAATGAACAGGTAACATCAGACAGACATATCATCCATCAGTATCAAACACAGATTTGGGTTGGGTTGAAGTGTTATGTTTTGCTGAATAACACAAAACAAAGGTTTGGTCTTACTACTGTGTTGTACTCTCTTTATCCAGTGAGGGTTGGAGAAACAAATTTAGAGTTTAACAGTGTTCTTACCATTGTTGCTACAAGTCAGAATGTTTATCCTGCAGACTTTACTGTTCAGATTTCTTCCAAATGTTTATCTTGTTCAGTTCTGATTATGGACTGGGAAAAAGATTGAAGCCACTTTAGATAATTTTCATATGGACAGTGTCACTTTTATTTATTAATTTAGGTGATTTCCCATGAAAAAGTCATAAACATATTAACTAATCACTTCTTGTCATCTGTTGGCATGTGGTGTGAATGGTTATCTCATATTATGTTAAAGTTGAAATTGCTGGCATAAGACAGTGTATCCAGTCTAGTTAACTCTCTAAATCAAGCAAATTCTGATATTAAGGGTGTAGATTATTGTCTCTCACTTCTCCCAGGGAAAAAGTGTTGAAAATAAAATGCCATATCATCAATGTAGATATATCTTTAAGAATACTGCATATTTTCAAAGACTTTGTACTTTATTATAGTTCATACTGCACAGCATCGTAAATGATATCTGTGCATGTTTCTCATTGAATTTATATGTCAGCATCTCAAAATGTATCATTTTGTGCATAAATGATTTAAACATAATTCATATTGACATACAGCGCAACATTATTCATTAGATACATACTGAAAAAGACTGGTCTGTGTACATGTAATCAACCATGTTCATCCCTGGGGTCTGGAAGAGTCCATATTTGATACTGCAAAGAAATCAATGGGAGGAAACTACATTATTGCTGAATAAAGTCGAATAGGAAAGCTGATCACTCTTTTAATAAACAAACTGGCTCTTCACAGGTCACAGCACATCAAAGAATTCTTGTAAAGAGACTGCCCTGTTTTAGCATGCATTTAATGAGTGGTGTTAAGCTCTGTGTTGAATGGTGTTGAAATATGTCATGTGCAAAATGAATTTTAGCTATATGTAATGACACCAACCTGAAAATTCACTGAGCTACAAATGCGAATATCATTTGCAATGCTATGTAGAATGAACAATAGAAAGATCATGAAAAGTTCAGTTTACAAGAATTAGTTGTAAACAATAGATCATTGTTTAAAGGCCTGATTTTTATTTAATACTAATAGTACAATAAATGTTGCAGATGTTCATGATGTCATAAGCATAATGACATCATCTACAGTGTCAGTGAGTGCACTCTTATGGGACAAGTGTATCCTACATGACATTTCTCACATGGGCAAATTGTATGACACATGTATGAATGTGAGATGAGTTTCCTATCCATGTATTTTATTCCCTTATTATACATATAGCATTATATTTTAGTATTACCAGTACTTGCTGCATTGCCAGTTGTGTAACTACTAATTTACTCTACTCCACTGAAGTATGAATTAAAGGTACACTGCACTTAGGATCAAAGGTATGCTGTAATTAGGATCAAAAGTATTTTGTACTCAGGATCAAAAGTACACTGTACTTACGATCAAAAGTACACTATACTTAGGATCGAAAGTATACTGAGTGTACTTAGGATATAAGGTACACTACATATGATTGAAGGTATGATGTACTTAGGATCAAAGTATACTGTACTTAGGAACAAAGGTACTTAGTACTTAGGAGCAAAGGTACACTGTACTTAGGAACAAAGGTACTCTGTTCTTTGGATCAAAGGTACATTGTACTTAGGATCAAAGGTACTCTGTATTTAGTATCTTAGGTACACTACTTTAGAACAAAAGGTACACTATACTTCTGATCAAATTTACACTGTACTTAGGATTGAAGGTATGTTGCACTTAGGATCAGAGATATGCTGTACTTAGGATCAAAGGTAGGCTGTACTTATAATCCTGTGACATTCTTCCACATTGATATCTTTGTAATGTAGTTCAAGGGAAAGAAATCCAGCAGACACCAACAAATACTCTTCGCAGTATTATACTCAGATTAATTTCTGTCATGGTTTTATCAGTTTGAATATTACAATGCTTGCCTAACACTACCTGTGTGGGAGGTCGCAGGTTTGAACCCTGGCCGAGTCATACCAAAGACTTTTAACAATGGTACTAACAGCTGCCTCGCTTGGCGCTCAACATTAAGAGGTTAGTGTTAGGACTGGTTGGCCTGGTGTCAGGATAATGTGACTGGGTGGGACATCCTGCTAGATGTCTGTGGCATGATGTCCCAGGCTAAACATCACTGTAAACTGTCACACTGCAGACATCGTAGCGCTATGACTGAAAAATTGTTAAAGCTACGTTAAAATCTAAATCACACACACACACACACACACACTAACACTAACACTACCTGGAATAAATCCAGATACCAGCAGGCAGTCATTATAGTATCATACCATTGCCAATAACAGATCAATCTTTTCTCAAAGGAATAAATGGAACTAGTTGATGGTTTACTTGTAGATTTTTTTTCTTTATCAAAGGATTTTTGGGATACAATGCAGTGATGTCAAGCAGAAGATAGTAAACCAATTTGAAGCCTGGAGGGGTCCAGAAGGTTGTAAAAATGGAGGAGAGAAGTGCTTATACACGGTAAAAGAAGCATTTAAACCTGAAATGATTCATGTAGTGTTATTTATTCCTTATTCATTGTGTGCATAACCAAGGCTCTACATTGATGTGTGGTAGCCCAATAGTGATCATCTTTTCCATTCATCAATCCCACCATCTTTTTGTCTGTCTGTATGTTCTTATGGTTTGTGAACATTGAAAAAGTTGGTTTTATCCTTAAAAAGTCAGTGAAAAAATGGTTTGAAAAACTCCTTGACTTTTCCCCCAAACTCTTTGAATTTTCCCCCAAACTCCTTGAATTTTTCTGAGGTAGTACAAAATATTAAAATTGAATATATCACTTACGGCAGTTCCATTTAAACATAAACTAGCTTTTTAAAAATATGTGCAAGGGTTGTATTTGATGGATTTTTATGAAAATGATGCAGAAAATTTGCATCTATGGATGACCACTCCACATTTAAAATGCCTTCCTTTGGTCCTGAACATGCTTTACTGGAAGAGCCGATGTCAAATTTTGAATTTTCATTATTTATGCAATTCAAACATAATGAAGTAAATAAAATGAGATAAAATTGTCTGGATCAAATGATGCATGTGTAGCATCACTTTGCTATAGTGGTACACTAGCAAGTTCTGTTTGTTGTTTTTTCTCTGGTACTTTTGTATTTAAGTAGTATGCAGTGAAAAACAAAGAACATAAGAATGAAGTCCAATTTCCATAATGAAAAATACTCCTTGAAAACTTTTGGAAGTCTTATAAACTTCTTGAAAAACTACTTTTTGGTTTACAAAGCATGTATTGTAACCAACATAGCCCTTCATATTGTTCAGCAATTTTTTTACATGCCTACCATGTTGTGATGTTGTTCATCTGTTGCCAGTTTTGTTTCTACACAATAACTTCAATTCTCAACAGTCTATGGTTTCTGGACTTTATGACTGGCTTGGACTTTTCGTAAGGAAAAAAACCTTTGATTTTGGGATCAGAAATTCAAAGTTCAAGGATGCTGGGACTGAAGAAGAAACTTGTTTTCTTCACATACTAGAACAAACTTTGTGAATGGTTTGCACTGAGGAAAGGAAGAGGCCTTTTGATTTTGGGGTCAAAAGATGAAAGTTCAAGGCCAGTGCAGCTGAAACAGAAAAATGGTTTTTGTATGAACACTTTATTTCTAGACCACATGCCTTGACTAGAACTTGGGGAGGGCTTGTATGTAAGGTATGGAAGAGATCTTTTGAATTTTGGGGTCTTATGGTCCGAGGTCAAGGTCATTGTGGGACAAAGAGACATTTATGTTGCAGAATAACATTTGTTCCAGGGTTTGTCTTTGTGAATGACTTGCACTTAATGGCAAAAAGCTTGAAGTTAACTTTATTTCATTGCTAGCATCATTTTGATTGTATAATATGATTACCTGGCAAAATTCAGGCTTTTTTCATTGTCCACTAACAGAAAACAAAACAAAAAACTTTATTTTTGGGAAGTAAATATTGATTAAATGAGAGTCTTAGTATGGATGATTGTATGTAAGTGTTCATGCTACATGGTACTTGACTGCATAAAGATGAGAAGGTACAGTAGATTAGTCTACATGTGTGTGAATGTGCTGGGCTGTATGTGTCCATGACCTGACACATTCATAATGTATGATCAGATACTGTACCATCTTGCCTGACCTAAGTATAGTGTTGTAAATTGGGTAAAATTATATGATCCATAATTAGTTCTAACCAATTAATTATCAAGTTAAATACATAATTATTTCATTTTTCAAACTTTGTAAACAATATAATTATGGAACAGAGTTTGTTTTAAATCTACAATATTTGCTGGGCTCTGAATCAATGTTTTCAAAAATAAAAATTTTTGAAAATTAGTAAAGAAAAATTTCCAATAATTTATAATAAACTTTGGTATCCATATGAATATCAGCAATGGATGGTGTAGAACAGGATTTTGACCAAACTTGATTACATAAAATTGTAATTAAGTAAATGGTCATTTCACTGAAAGTGACTGTTGCTCTACCAAAATTATTTGGGACTTTACTACATTATTAGCTCGTTTGTTTGCACATATTTAGTACTTACATGTACAAATGAATAGATACAGGGTGACATGAGAGACTGGGTCAGATCTTCCAATCTGACATTTCATCTCCTTATCATTAAAATTGTAGCTACCATATATACTTACTCACAAATCAAGTCCAACTGCAAACAACATGGACCCTGAAATGCAATTGCATAATGTGCCAGCAGATTGAGGCCTATGTTGTATGTTCTACTGATTGCTCTTAACAAACTGCGGAGACCCAGATCTTTTGGCACATGATGCTCTAGCAGATATGGGTCTGTGCAGTTAGCAGTTGAACTGAACATACTAGCTAGTATATATATATATATATATATATATATATATATATATATATATATATATATACTGCATACATTAAAAATAACATGGTATTTAAAGTGTTGGTATAAACCAATTTGATACAACAACACTATTGGTATATCAAATTGTGATCTTCCCATGGTGCAATAATACGCATATATAAACATTCTAGTGACTCTGCAGATGATTCTAGATCAATGATGAATTTCCACGCATTAATCATTAGTGACATGAAAATAATGAAAAAAAGTATTAATAATCATTATTTTCTAAATGAACTTAATATGGTACACATTTTCATCCCAATCCTTTCTACTTTCTGTTCCCCCTCCCCTCTCATGCATAACAGACAAACTATGCAGAAATGTGGAGTGAGAGAGAAAAGGAATTTGGGATGGATGAAAACCTTGAAATAGAAATTACACCAAGTAACCTACAAGAATATGGTTCATCATAATGATATGTGTGCAATTTCCTTGGGATTTATCTACACTGTTTATCAATGATACAAAGTTGCAACTATGTCGACATAATACAGTAGATTACTCAGATACGTGGTACACATACTGTGATGTATTTAATGTTTTGTTGTTGTTTCTTAAACATACTATAATCTTCTAAAAATTGATTATTATTAATTAAATATGAAAATGTCCAAAGGCCTCTTTCTCTCTCTGTCTGGACCATCGTAGCAAGATATGGGCTAAAATCTAAGAAATGATGAACATAGAGGATTTTTGTTTGTGTCATCCCACGATATCTCGGAACTTATGAATGATGGTAAAAGTTAAGTCAAACCAACCAAAGGATGAGAGAGAGAGAGAGAGTTTTAAATGCAAACCGACCAGGGACAGAGAGAGAGAGTTTATGGTCGGTGGTACTGTTACTAAAGCAGAATAATGACTTAGATCAACTTTAAATATATTAAAATATTTTAATTACCTCTTGTTGGTTCGTCATTTCGCTTAGTTTCTATTCCACTTTATTTTCATGAGCAAGTAGATGAATGGCTTAACGTTCATGTGAATGGCATAGCTAACCTAGTGTTTGTAGTGCTCTACTTTTATTATTAAACCATCTTTCATGTTTAAATCATAAGTGTGTATTATATTGATTTAATCAATGTGAAGAAAAATAGAAACTCAAAAAATAAAACAATCAACTTATCAATATCCAAAAGTGATTGTGAATAGCCACAAAAGGCATAGAACTACATTTTGTAGTGGATGCACTCAGGGATGTGAGGAGTTCATTCACTCGGTCAGTACACAGCTGCCTGTAGTAAATCTTAACTCTGTTCAGAGGGCAAATATATGTATTTGTATGTGATATAAATAAAATATATGTACAGTATGTATGCTGTATCAATGATATACCATTCGTTGTATAAATGTTTCATTAAAAGGAAACTCAGCAAGCCTTGTTTCCTTTTAATGAAAAATTTATATGTCTCATGGTATATCATTGATACAGCATACATACTATATATATATATATATATACACATTAAAAATAACATGGCTTTTAAAGTGCTGGTATAAAGCAATTTGTTACACCAATACTATTGGTTTATCAAATTGTGATCTGCCCATGGTGCATTAATATGCATATATGAACATTCTTGCAACTGTGTGCTGTTGATTCTATCTCAGTGATGAATTTCCACTCATTAATCATTAGTGACGTATGAAAATAATGATAAAAATTAATAATAATCCCCATTTTCTAAATGAATTTAATATGGTACACAATTTCATCGCAATCCTGTCTGCTTTCTGTTCCCCCTCCCCTCATAGGCATAAAGGACATAAAAAATCTGGAGTGAGAGAGAACAAGGATTTGGGCTGGATGAAAACCTTGAAACTGAACTTACACCAAGTAACCTACAAGAATATGGTTCATTGTAACGGTATGTGTACACTTTCTTTGGGATTTATCTACAGTAGCTATATAATCAATGATACATAGTTGCAACTGCCCTTCAATAGTATGCGGTAAATTTATTGGGTACAAGGCACACATACTGTAATGTATTTAATGCTTTATTTTGTTAGGTTTATTCTTAAACCTATTATAATGTTCAAAGTATCGATTATTATTAATTTAATATGAAAATGTCCAAAGGCTGCCTCCCTCTCTCTCTCTCTCTCTCTGTCTGTCTCTCTCTCTCTCTCTGGACCATTATAGTAAGATATGGGAGAAAATCAATGAAAAGACGAGCGTGAGGAATTTCACTTGTGTCATACGACAGTGTCTCTGGACCTATGAATGATGGTAAAAGCTAAGTCAAACCAACCAAAGGAAGAGAGAGAGAGAAACAATTTTATGGTTGTTAGTAATGTCTAGTAAAGCAGAACAGTGACTTAGATCAACTGTAAATATATTAAATATTTTAATTTCGACTTGTTGGGTCATCATTTCGCTTAGTTTCTATGCCACGCTTATTTCCATGCGCTGGTATATGAAAGGCTGAGCATTCAGTGTTTGTAGTGCTCTACTTTCTTCATTAAAACCATCTTTCATGTTTAAGTCATAAGTGTGTCTTATATTGATTTCATCAGTTTGAATAAAAATAGAAACTCAAACAAGAAAACAATCAACTTATCAATATGCAAAGGTGATTGTGAATAGCCACAAAAGGCACAGAACTACATTTTGTAGCAGACACAGTTGTCAAGGATGTGAGTTCATTTACTTGGTCAATACACAGTTGCCTGTAGTCAGTCTTAACTCTGTTCAAAGGACAAATATGTGTATTTGTATGTGATATAAATAAAATATATGTATCGTATGTATGCTGTATCAATGATATACCACTCATATAAATTTTCATTAAAAGGAAACTTTGCAAGCCTTATTTCCTTTTAATGAAAAATTTATGCATCTCATGGTATATCATTCATACAGTGTATATACTACACACACACACACACACACACATGGTAAGTTCAAAGTAATAATTGATACACTGTTTGTTTTCAGCTGACAAGTCAGAGTGATACAGAAGTCAAAGGGGTTCATGAGACTCCAGTCAAACATTACAAAGATGATTTGACCTTCACCATGAAATCAGATGGAGATGTTTGCAATGTGGATGTAAGTATTCATTTGACCATAAAGTCTGCAGGTGTAATGGCTGTAAATAATGATCTTTGAACCTGACTGGTGTATTTATAAACCTTTTATGATCTACTCCAAATTTTCATTGTAGCTTGAAAAAACACTTTTAGGGGGTTTCTTATTTAATATTTACAGTGTTGCCATCCTCCTTCAAGCAGAATATTTAGGGTAGTGGGTTTATGTCTTGGCCAATTGCAACAGTTGGTCTAAGTTAGGGATGCACAATTGTGTTGGGCCAGAATTGATTATGATTTGAACTAATCAGGCCACACTGAAAGCTTGGTGTCTGTAAAAAAAGGATAAATATATGTGTAAATTAAGAACATTGGCCATTGACCAAACAGTGTGTCGGCAGGATGCATGTGGCACTTAGGCCACATATGTTATGCACCCCTGGTCTAAGTGTTTGAAAAAAATTGGAGCCACTCCAACAAGAAACAAAAGCCAAGATAAATATCTCCTTTCTTAGTGTCTATCATGAGTTTCTTATTTTTTAAAAGAATGCTTATTGTACTTTAAGGGGAAAAGAATAGTTTCAGAATCAGATTTGTGAGTTAGAAATACACATTGAGTTTCAAACCTTATATCCAATTTATACTTGCAGTGACATTGGCCCTGGCATCCATCACATTCTGCTCACCCCACCCCACCCCCAACTCCCAAGGAAATTGCCACAGGGTTATAGCTTAAAAATGAATGATTGCGATCCCCAACCTATAACAATGTTCATATTTATTGGAAAAGACAAATGCATATACCTAGCTGATATTTGCCCCTGGGGCTGCTTGTACCATCAAGGACAGACCCATGGGAATCAGCCTAGGGGTTGTAGTAAAGAGCATGAAAATCATTAAGGTCGTCTCAAGTTCTGTAGTATCCAGCACTTGCACTCATTACAGAAAGTTAGAATCCTGACAACAGACATACTTCTGCGTTCCAGCAAATGTTGGTACTAATCAATCCATGTAAGATGATTCTGCTATGTATGCACCTAAATGCAGATTAAAAATGTTACAAATAACCTCAAATTCATATCTTAATCAAATTATATACTAAATTTTCAACAGTTTATAGTAAATTTCAGATGGCATCATGAATGGTAAATTTTACTAATGCTGCATCTAAAAATGAATTCTGTAAACTTCATGAAAAATGGATACAGAACTTGGCTGTTTTGACACAGGCTTAAATAATTTTGTATCATTTTTTTTTCTCATGTAGTGCAGACAGTCTCTATTCCATTAACACTGAAAAGTTGAAGGCTTCTGTAATGTAAATATTTGGCTATTAAGAAAATTGTCAGGAAGTTGGTATAGCCCAGTCATGGTGATCTACTATGATTAGTCATGTGATACTGTCATCGTGTCATAACTTGCAGTAACAAATTTTCTGTAATAATAAATAAAAAATCCTTCAAGAGAAAAGAAAACATTTCATGAAACTGAACAAACTGTTGAAGACAAAATACTGAGTTATTGACTTGAAATCAGCTAGTAGGTTGGCACCTGCACACCATGGCAAGGAAAAACTATCTGACAACATGGTGGCAGTTTTAACATTATGTAGGCCATAATTCTTTGGAGGTGAATCAAATGCATTAATCTGTTTTGACAGGGGAAATAAATCAATATGCAGTTATCAATATATATATAAAAGGAAGTCTGTGTCCATTAGTGAAGTCATTTCCATTAATAGTTTGAATGTAACACAACAAATACCATTTTTTTAAGCTTTTTGAAACCAACTATAGTTATTTTTTTCTGAACACTGATGGTAGGATTAAACATGGGTAAGACTGAATATTTTTATTAGGGCTTAATCAAAATCAGTTGTCAAATTCTTTCATTCATACTGCCTTTTGCACATCCATTTAATTTAGATATGCAGGCATTCAGATATAAATATGATCCAGTAAATGGACATGGATTTGGTATTCAGAGGGTGGCTTCAAGGGCACCTTGCATTGAATGCACATAGAATAATGAAATTCAAATAACCCTTACTATGGCAGGATGATGTTATGGGAGGTAATGTGATGATAGGGAGGCCGCGAGTGGTCTAAAGCGCTCACCGTTGCAATGAGGGTATGTGAAAAAGCTTGCCAGTAGCATCTCGTGGGTCAGTGGTTCTTTTGGGGGGTTTCCCAGGTTCTTCTTCCACCATTTATACTATACTGGCTGCCATGTATAGCCTATCTTGTGCAGAAAATTGGCATTAAACCCTACAACAACAACAACTATGATAGAATGACATAACAGGAGGCAATGTGTACCACATTATGAAATTCAAGTATGTATTACAATGGCAGAACGATATTATGGGCAGTAATGTCTACCACGTTACGAAAATCAAATAACCATTACTATGGCAGCATGACGTTATGAGAGGTAACGTAGTCACCTCATGAAATTCAAATAATCCTTACTATGGCAGGATGACGTTATGGGATTTAATGTCAATTAGCTTTATGTCTCAATTATACAATTATGTATATTTCTCGCTATGTGCATAAATTACATTACCGACTCACACTACATTATTTTCTATTACTTATTAATAAATACAAATCAAAAGCATTTATCACATATGGTGGTTTAATTATTCTGATAATGCTTTCATACAGTTGCAGAGTAAATTAATCTGAACTCAAGCAATGTGATTATTATTTTGCAGGGATATTCCACCTCAGAGTTATGGTATGCAATTCTGGACTATTCAACCAACTATTGTAATTTACACAATCTTATCACAGGTAAGTGATATTATGCAAAACTGGACCACCTAACAAATTATTGCAGTTTGCACACTGTTATCACAGGGAAGTGAAGGTATTCAAATATGGACTATTCAGTTAACTATTACAATTTACACACTTTTATCACAGATTAGTGAAGGTATGCAAATATGGATTGTTCAGCCAATTATTGCAATTTGCACACTGTTATCACAGATAAGTGAAGGTATGCAATTCAGCACTAATCAACCAACAATTGCAACCTGCAGAAACTTATCATAGGTAAGTGAATTTATGCAATTCTAGACTATTCAGTCAACTATTACAATTTACACAGTTATCACAGATTAGTGAAGGTATGCAAATATGGACTGTTCAACCTTATTGTTGTTTGCACACTTTTATCACAGGTAAGTGAAGGTATGCAAATATGGACTGTTCAACCAATTATTGCAATTGCACACTGTTATCACAGATTAGTGAAGGTATACAAATATGGACTGTTCAACCAATTATTGTAATTTGCACACTGTTATCACAGGTAAGTGAAAGTATGCAAATATGGACTGTTGAACCAGTTATTGTAAGTTGCACAATCTTATCACAGGTAAGTGAAGGTATGCAATTCTGGACTATTCAACCAACTATTGCAACCTGCACAGTCTCATCACAGGTAAGTGAAGGTATGTAATACTGGACTACTCAACAACTCAACCATCTATTTCAGTTTGCAGAGTCTTATCACAGGCAAGAGATCATATGCAGTTTGGACTATTCATTTCACTAATGTAATTTGCATAATCTTATCAAAGGCAAGTGTTAAAGCTGGAATATCTTAAAAAAACCCCCACAATGTTCATTTCAGTAATTGTGGAGCTTCAGGTGAAAATTGTGAAGCCCCAGAAGTTGAAAAGTGAGACATACCATCACTGTTCTTGTGGAGTCCTAGGTGAAGAAAAATGAAAATAACAGCCTCTGTTATTGTGGAGCCTGATTTGTTCAAAAGTGAGACATACCATCTCTGTTATTGTGGAGTCTCACTAATTGAAAAGTAAGACATGCCATCTCTGTTGTCATGGAGCCCAAGGAGTTTAAAAGTGAGACATACTATTTCTGTTATTGTGGAGCCCCATTTGTTCAAAAGTGAGACATACCATCTCTGTTATTGTGGAGCCCAGAATTTGAAAAGTGAGGCATCTCTGTTAATGTGGAGCCCTGTTAATGGAAAAGTGAGGCATACCATTTCTGTTATTGTGAGTCCCATTAATTGAAAAGTGAGGCATACCATCTCTGTTAGTGTGTGTCCCATAAATTGAAGAATGAGAAATACAGTCTCTGCTATTGTGGAGTCCTAGGATCCTAGGAGTTGAAAAACAAGACATAGCCGTCGTTTTTCAGATGTCAGGAATAACAGTAACAGTGAGGGGTGAGTGTGGAGTCATCAGTTCTGTCAAAAGTTTTGGTTAAAATTTATATGTGTATATCATGGATTCTGTTCTTGTGTGATTTCTTGTTAGAATGCTAGAATCATCAAACTGGATGATTGTATGCATCTCTATCATTAACACACCCTTACCAAAAAAGAATGCTGTTGTGATCTACATTTTGCATTTTGGTTAAGCTTTCGCATTTGTCTCATGACCAGGTAGGATTTTAGCACCTTGTAGATATATGCTTTTGGTACAGAGATGCTTCTCCGTAGTACAACCTCGTCACAGAAGTAGGTCATTGTGACCTATATTTCATGCTTCACTGACTTTGGTAAAATTGCAATCCATATTTTGCTTCATGCTTCATGCTTCATTGACCTTGGTTAAATTTTTTAAATTTTATTTATCAAGCTCAGTTCAAGCTAGACTAAGACTTCTTATGACATCTAGCTGGTTTGAAATAAAAATGGTGCTGATTTGACATACATTATGGCCACCATGGCAGCCATTTTGATTTTTTTGTCCTGCTACTCCACATTACAGGTTGGAATTTTCATTAAAAGACTTTTTATCATGTCTGTTGGTGCTAAATACAAATGGTACTGTCTTGATGTCCAATATGGTTGCCATGGGAGCCATCTTGAAATCTTGTTCACTCCTCCTCCTGAATGGCCATATCACTATGGGGTTTTCACTGAAAGACTTATTTGATATTGAGCTGGTTTTGAAATAAAAATGGTGCGGATATAACCTCCAGTATGGCCACTGTGGTGGCCATCTTAGGAATCTTGATCACAACTCTTCTTGAACAGGACATCATACTGACATGGGGTTTAAATGAAAATGGTGCCAATCTGATTTCCAATATGACTGTCACAGAGGCCATCTTGAAAATCTTGGTTATTGCTACTCCTGATCGGAAAGTCATATCTTGAAAATATTGTTATCTTTACTTCCCAAATGGATGGCTATATCATCATTGACCATTGTTATGATACTTAGTTGGTCCTAAATGAAAATGGTGCCAGTCCATCCATTATGGTTTCCATGACAAAAGCCTTTACAAAAATCTTACTTGTTCCAATGAAAATGATGCTAACCTGACAGCTAGTATGTATACCACTGAAGCTAATTTGAAAAGCTTGTTATCACTGCAGAGTATCAGAGATGGTTTCAACCCTTGACAGTTAAAATGAAGAAATGTTTTTATCTCGAATTCCTGCAAATCCTTTTTGCAATGTAGAGGATATGTCCCTTTGAGACTTTTTTATTATTTTTTTTTTACTTTTTGAACTTTTACAGTTTTTGACAAAATACTTGTCATCATATTTAACCAAAAACCTCTTCAGGTTGACAAATGAAATTTCATATGCCTGTTTGTATGTATGCTGTTAAGGAATATTACAGATTTTTCTCAGCTTCTGAACTTTTGGATTTGGATTTTTCAGACATTTCCAAATTTTAAATCTAGGTTACCTTAATGTGTGACCTGGTGCTACTTGATGAAACTTTCAAATCTGAAACTTTTAAAGCAGTGAATAATTCATTTTTTGTATCACTGAATAATTATTTTATTATCTGACAGAGTTAAAATGCAAATGAAGATGTATCTACTTTCAGGTTCAGGCCTTGATAAAGTGTCTGGCTACACAGAAACTACCAGTGATTCTGTGTGCACTCAGTACTCGTCAGCTGACTGTGAGAAGTACTAGTACCTTTCAGAAAAGTGTGGAATATTATCCAGACTTGCCTAGCCTTGTAGAGTGTTGTCATCAGATGTAAAGAACAGCTGATGGTGTTTCAGTAATTCCGAAGTTAAATATTTTGTAAAAATATTCATCTCAGGTTTTTTTTGAGGTTTTGTGGGCAGATAATAAAAATGTTTGCATGCTCAGCAAATTTGTTGAATTTATTTTTCTACTCTTTTGAAAGATGGTTTTACCACAGCATCATAAAAATGTCCTATTTATATTAACATCAAAAACAACAACAACAAAAGCAATTGTAAACTTGTGCCTATAGGAAATAAATTTGTATTTTGTATGTCCCACCATGACATTGGTATAGGCCATAAAGTGTATCTCTTGTCTTTTTACCATATGTGTATCTGTCACACCATGGTTATGTTTAGCATATAGGTAATTTCAAACACAGGGGTGAGGCAAGTTCCATTTACATATTTATAGTTTCCAACATGTGATGTAAAACTGCCATCAGATAGGACTGAAATTATATAGAACAGAAAAAGGTCTATATGACTTCTCAGAAAGAATTGGATAAAATTTGCAAAGTAACAATAGATGCCTTTAAACAAGGTCTTTCACTTTATACAAATGCTCGTGGGTTGCTACAACGAAAACTGAAAATAAAATTTTAAGGCAAATTTTTTGTATAAAACAAATGCTCACCTGAATTTGACTAAATTTTACAGAATTCAGGCATTTTTTGTTTAAAATACATTATCATGAATGTGGAAATGACATAAAGTGTTAACCTTGTTTGTCCATTGGTCTATACATCATCATGCCTTGAGTAGGTTTTGCATTAAGGTCAGTTTCATGTATTTTTAGCCACAGAACTATGCATCTTTGTAAATAGATGCATCTAGGTGAATACATCTTACAAAAAGTAGGTCACTATGACCAACATATAATACTTCAGTGACTTAATTTAGGTCACTTTTTTGCCATTACAGGTTATAGAGATATGAAATTTTAGTGTGAATGTGTCTTGTTCAGTACAAAGCCACCATACTACAATTAGATCATTGTGACCTATACTTCATGCCTTAGTAGCTTTAATTCTTGCAGTTGGGTTTTGGGGGCTTTGGTAGCTGAGGAGTTAATCAAATGTATGTGGATGCATCCTGATGAGAACAACACCATCTTTGCAAAGACTTAAGTAAAGTTTCACATCAGGGTTCTGATTATATGCACATTTGACTGCAGGGCCATACATGGATCAGATGGCTGGGCATTGGTGCTTCATTAACGCAATTCTGATTCCAAAGAAAATAATTACACATGGTGCCAATCTAACATCAAATATGGCTGCCATTACTAAAAATAGACACAACATTATATGACTTACTGGTATAAAAGTCTTTGAAATTGTACGCTTACCTCAGTGAAGTAGAAGAGATCAATTGTAATACCCACCCTATCAACGTCGGTGTCCACAAATATAAAAGCATTTACACATGTTCAGCCTCACTGCATGTCAGCCTTTATTTATTCATAGGTCCTAGCCAACAGTTTTGAGTGGTTTTCATAGCACCCACACTCCAAGTGAGGGAGCTAAGGGGATCATTTTGTACATGTATATTGTTCTTGGTTAAGTTGTACATTTTGCTTCGTGTTTCTGCACACTCCACATACTGTTATGTATGGAATCATAAAACGTATTAAGGGGATGTATTTTAATGAGTACTTTACCTTCGTCACAAAAATAGTTCCTTGCAATCCATATTTGATACTTCATTGACCTTGGTTAACTTTTTTATTAAATTTATTTTTTAGCTGTGTTCATGCTAGAAACACCAAACTAGATGAGCGTAAGCATCTCAATTAGTACCATACCCATACAACAGTGTCACCATGATTACCATTTTACTTGCATAGGTTATGTAAATTCATTTTGCTTATGAACACAGTTTTTTTGCACCTTGTTGATGTACTGTTGTTACTGCAAACATGAAACTTGGTGAGAGGATGCATCTTGATGAGAAATATTCATTATTTCAGTAGTTGGTCATTTCTGCCCATATTTTGTACTTCACCAACTTTGGTTAAATTTTGAGTGCGACATTTATTTCTCAGGCACAGTTCATATGTGAATCATGAAATAAATGATGATATTTATCTCTGTTAGTACCACGTCCTTGCAACAAAAGACGATCATCATATTTCATCTTTTACTGGCATTGATTGAGTGTTTGCACTTAGCTAAATGAACTGCACTTGCATATTTGGCTTGCCATTTGCACACTATCTTGGTATTTAGATCAGCTGACTTGATGTGCCCTTGGGAAAAGTCCTTAGCATCCATTTCCTCTGCATGATAAAGCCAAAAATGTGTTAACTTAAAAGTGCTGTTCAGACTACCAAAATAATCCAAAGAACAAAGACACCATACTATCCTACCTAGAATAATGAAACTTGGTGAGGGAATGCATCTTGACAAGTATGACACCCTTGTTTCAAAAAGAAGTCTATTTGAATGGTAGTTCATACTTTAGAGACTTTAAAGGAATTGTGTGTGTTAGGGTCATTAATTGGGTGCTGTTTATGTTGAGAAATAACAAAACTTTTGATAATTGGATGTATCTGTTAGTACTACATCCTTGCAACCAAATGAAGGTTGCTGTGATCTTCATTTTATGCTTTGCTAACAAAAGTTAAATATTTGCATTTATCTTATGAGTATTATCACAGTAAATAAAGTGTTAGTTGTAATTGGTCGAGGTAGGTGAAGTAGGTTGCATTATATCACAGGCCTTTGAAACTATATCATTGTAGTTAAAAACTCTCAAATATTCTTAGACAAATGTTATTTAAAAGAAAGAATAAAATACCCTGTATAGATTAATATAATATGGATATACATAATCTGTATAGGATTTTTGTATCTTTTTTTCTTGGATATTATTTTCTTACAACACCGATAGTTTCAAAAGCCTGTGATTATAGCCTTATACCCTTGATTGCTAATGAAGAACACCAACATTATAATGTTTCACTGTTTTAGTAATGAATAAAGATAATTTTTTGCATTTCTGGTGTTTTGGTTTTTTCATTGTTTTCGTGTATCGTCATTAGTGATACAGGTCTCTCGAGAAACATTTATATGAACCTGACCCGGTATCAATATTGTTTCATAATGTAAAGATTGTTTTTGACAGCAAAATGCATCACCAAAATAATATACAGAGCAACTACCATTATTCATTTTACGTTACCCTTGATAAGCCAAAAGGTAATCCATGTCATTTCAGGATTCCAGTTAAATTTTGTTTATAGGTGTGGACAGTGACAGTAGATTTTAGCAACAGTGATTTTTAAAAACAAAGTTAATCTCTGGCTTATATCAGTGTGTGTGTGATTTGGATTTTTAATTTAGCTTTAACAAGTTTTCAGTCATATCACTATGATGTCTGCAGTATGGTAGTTTATAGTGATGTCTAGCACTGGGGCATCATGCCGCAGACATGTAGCATGATGTCCCACCCAGTCACATTATCCTGACACCAGGCCAACCAGTCCTAACACTAACCTCCTAATGCTGAGCACCAAGCGAAGCAGCTGTTAGTACCATTTTTGTAAGTCTTTGGTATGACTCTGCCGGGGATTGAACCCACGACCTCCCGCATCCGAGGCGGATATCAGTTCTATATAGTATCTTTACAGTGATAACATGGGAAAATGTTCATTTTATTGTTATGTCTTTTATGCCCACTACAGTATATATGTATGTATGTATGTATGTATGTGGTTTCATTACATGTCAGCACAATACTGACTAAATGGTGCTGATTAAGGTCTAAATAAAACATAGGAAAGGGGCCCACAGTTTGTTGTCAGATCAGATTACTTTTTTGTCTGCATGATAATGTTTACAGTGGCTAATGAAAACTACAAAAACCTTTGTCATGGTCAGCTACATAATGATTACACTCAGATTTTTACAAATGGTGCCAATCTGCTATCAAATATTCCATTGTTACTGAAATAGAGAGAAAATTTATAATTCTCAACACTAATCTGTAGAATTGCACTATAAATGTTCCAGATATCCTGTCCTTCTCAAAATTTTAAACCAGATATTAAGCCCATTTGAGATTGATAATCCAGATATCAAACTCCTTTAAGATTTGTTATCAGACATAAAATCTCAGTCTTTAAATCCAGATCTAAAGCTATTTCAGATTTACAATCCAGGTTTCAAATTTTATATATATGATGCCAGTCTGCTGTCAAAAATGTATGAAGTTTCAGTTGAATTTCAGTGGTATTCCAATATTTAATGTATTGATGTGCCTGTTGTCTTGAATATGCCAATAGACTGGGGTGTGGCCTTTTACTAACAGTCTTTTGATGTATCACAATAATATAATCCAAACTTATTTTCTGAAAACACTACAGTTTCAAAGTGTTTCTGTAAAAAAAATTATTATTGAGCACTTTGTAATTCCAGTGAAAAATAATTTCATAAAATAAATCCACCCAAATAAAAAATAGAACACAATAATTAGAATGATTCTGCTTCAGATGTTAAACCAAGAATGAGTAAGTTTTCAAGTAAACAATATTATATAAAATGCTAAAACACAATAATCGAGCCAGGATGTAGATAACTTTCCTTCCTACAACATTAAGTGCTGTCAGCACCATAGGAATTACCAAGTGAAAAACTAATATCCTACATTCAGATGGAAGTAAACTTGTTTACTTCAAATTATAATGATCTGAATATAGTCCACAATCACAGGGATACTTTCAGCTATGTATTCTGTTGTTCACAAATTAAATGTTACTGGTCAGATACATCATTGACTTGATTTTGGACAAGGTCAAGTACAAAATACAGATATACATAAGTCATTAAGAAATGCCAACAAATAATACAAATTAAATAAACATAACACCTCCCCTCATAAAGAAAAAATGCTTCATACAATAAAGCTTTCTTTTATGTGTGTGTGTTATTTGGATTTTTAATGTAACTTTTAAAAAAATAGCAATCATATTGCTACAATATCTGCTTTCTTTTAAATATTAGTCAAATATATGATTAAAATTACACAAGATGAAGTCTTTTGAATGATACAAAATATACATGAAGCAATATAATACTTCTCTACAAGTGAAAGTGCATCTATAATTAGATATCTTTTCCCTTATGCGCCTAATGTCAATATTGTATTTATGCAACATCAAACTCAACCTGAATAATCTCAGATTTTTGTTTTTCTTTTTTGTTTGGCTAATGAAAGTAAGGGCGTTGTGATCACTGAATACAATAACAGGATATAGAGCTGAATTAATCTGCACTTCGAAATGTTGCAAAGCCAGTATCAAAGCCAAGCATTCCTTATCAATTGTGGAATAATTTCTCTGGCGATTATTTAATGTTGATTTTTACTGATAAGCACAGTAAATTGAGAGATAGCCTTAATTTAACTTCTATTTTTTTTTAACTTGACATTGCTCCATAATATATCCTTACAATGTAAGACGAACACAGAAAAACTCAGTTTTACTTAAAGTAATGGTCAAATTTGCATCATTGAGTCTTTTAAAATATTTCTGAATGATATCCAAGTGATCTTTCCAGGTGTTGATGTAGATGATGACGTCATTGATGTAAGCATCACATTTATCTAGACCAGATATAACCATGTTTGTTAAATGTTGGGAAGTACAAGACGAACCTTTCATCCCAAATGGCATTACTTTATACTGATAAAGACCATCTGGAGTTACGAATGTCAAAATTTCCTTTGCCCTTTCCGTCAGTTGAATTTGCCAGAATCCTTTCAAAAGGCCAAATTTGGTGACAGATTTTGCATTTCCAATTTTGACAATGTAGTCATCAATTCTTGACAATGGAAATAATTCAGTTTTGGTCACACTCTTCACTGTTTTATAGTCGGTGCACATGCGGAAAATATTATCTGATTTCGGCACAAGAATATATGGTGAACTCTAGTCACTTTTACATGGTTCTATGAAATCAGTCTCCAGAAAATACTGAATTCCTTTCTTCAACCTTTCCTGTTTGAGAGGGTTCATACTGTATGGATGCAGTTTCGCAGGTGTGGTATCGACAATTTCACTGTCATGGTAGACTGTAGTTGTTCGTGTTAGAACATCTGGAAACCAATGCTGATATTCAAATAATAGCTCTTTTCGTATGGCTGTATATGAGAAAGTTTCTGGTCTAGGTTTTATCCTCACAGTGTCGGACAGGTGCAACTAAACTGACTCAATGATTAACCTGGCTATCTCTATCAACATAGTCCTTTAACACATTAACATCCTAGGAGTATTAATGATGTAATTTTAGTCTTTTATTTATTTTCAACAGTATAAGGACCATAGTATTTAACCTGAAGAGGATTTCGAGGTATGAGCAAGAGAGTCAGAACTCGTCTCCCAGGTAGAAGCTATTTTCCCTTGTATTTTTTGTCATACCTTAGTTTCACTTTTGACTTGGTCTTGGGTAAGGGACCAACGCATCTACCGTTATTTTAATAAATGGTTTGTCAAAAGCAGGAATAGGTTGCAGATGAGTCTTAAGTATCTTCTGATTGGGTTTTCCTATCATTTGACAAATGTGACTAGATCTACAGTATTTACAAACATCACTTTTAATTTTCGGCCAATAAAAATAATTCAAGATCTTGTGATATGTCTTACTGACCCTAAATAACCAGCCAAAGGAATTTCGTGGACTAGATTAAGATTTCCCCGTCTATGCGACTTAAAACTACAATTTGATAGTTCACTGACCACTCGTCAGCAACAGGTACCTCTAGTGGTCTCCATTTCCTCATAAAGACCCAATTTTAATGAATAAAAAACAGGTACTTGTGTGGCTTCAGTTTCACTAATAGCCTTCTGACACAAAACATATCTCAAGATCTTGTTCCTGTTCGACAATAAGTTATTATTGTTTGTCCCCTTGGTTAGAATAAGGAGAATGAGTAGTAAAAAGAGGATCAAAGTGATCAATGACTCTTGATTGATCCATACGAAAAGCAAATGTGATGTCATCAAAATTCTGACCAAAGCATGTGTCGCCTAAAGGAATAATTTCCTGATCAACATCATTCTCAAAAACTTTTTTGACCTTTTAACTGCATAAGCTCGGTATAAATCATGGATTTATTTTCCATGAGGATCGACTTTCTGATCCAAATAAGGCTTGTCAGTTATAAAGAGATTAGTCACAACCCTATTTCGAGCTACGTCATTGCATAGTAATAGATACCCTCAATGGGTTAAGACGTTGCTGTTCCGACTGTCGCAGATCTTGATGACAAATTAACACAATGGATGTGAACATTAACAAAGCCGTACTCTACTCCCAGAATAAGAACACTTTCATTGGAATAAGTCTCCTCAGAAAAGACATATTAGGCGATAATAAAAAACTGAAAAGCTCCTGTGTTCCTTAAAATTTTAATAGGGATAGATGTGGTAGAATAACCAATAAGTGATATAGAACCTTTCGACATGAATGGTTCATAATTCTCCATAATAATATTAGTCTGGGGTTTGTTTGATTAAAAAATTGTATTGCTTTCAATACATGACCGTGGCCTTGACCTCCTATAAATAAGAGCATTTGGAATAGCTCTGACTTGATTCTGTTGCTTATTTTTCAATTTATAGTAATCGGAAATAACGTGCCGTTTCTTCTAATAATAGGTGCACATAGAAAGAGATAAGGATATCTGATCAGTCTCATCAGAAACTTGGTTCCTAAAAGTTGTGCCCGATTGAGATTTGGAAGACCTCATGTGAGACTGAGATGGTTTATTACCCACCACCACCACCACCGAAAAAAAATCTGTTGAGTTAAAACGTACTGACAAAAGAAACTTTGTGAGTCAAGGAATAATCGTCAGCTATACGAATGGTTTCGACCTTTTGCTCATCAAGCTAGGTCAATCGTTACAATGGGCGCAATTCTTGAACTCTTCAATGAATATGAGTTGTATGAGGTTGTCGTACATCTTGGTAAAGTACCGACCCATGAAATAATTGTCCTATTTCTCTTGTAAAATCAACATGGGTTTGTCCAGTTTAACAGTACCTAAACCTCTGTTGATTTGCCTCAGATACTAACTCATAACCCTATAAGATACATTTCTTTACCATGTCATAATCAGCAATTTGTTGTACTGACAGTGGAGAGTAGACTTCATGAGCTGTAGCAATAAGTACACTTTGTAGTGATAGAGTCCAATGTTTTCTTGGCCATTTCAAATTATCAGCATTTGTTTTTAAATGAGGAAAATATTGATCTACTTATTTTCCCCAAAAAGAGGTACTAACCTAATATTTCTAGTAACATCTATATCGGCACTTGTTTGAAAAGGAAGGGGATTTTTCCACTAGCCAGCTTTAGTTCTTTTAATCTAAGTTTAAATTCCCTTTTTTCCTTTTCTCTTTCTTTCTGCATCTGTATTTCCTCCTCTCCTTTTTCTCTTTCCACCTGCATTTGCATTTGCCTATCTTCTCTTTCTCACTCTTTCCTCTTTCTGAAACTGCAATTCTCTTTCTTCTTTCTGTAGCTGCATTTGTCTATCTCGCTCCTCTTTCTCCAATTGCATTTGTCTCTCTTCTTTCTGAAGTTGTATTTCTCGTTTCTCCTGACGCCGAAACTTTCTTAACTCTAATTTCATCTTGTGTTGTAACTGGAATTCTATTGCTTTCATTACAGAGCCAGATTAGAGACCTACTAATCAAATCTAACCCAAAGCACAATTATCAAAATAAAAACTTTTCCACCAAATGTTGGACCAAAATAATTTTCATTTCTTGCATCGTTAAAGAGGTCTTCGCTTCAGAGAGACTACATGGTCTGGAAAACTGTAGTAATTCATCCCTTTTCAAGGACTCTAACCCTTCCTGGATAGGATTTAAATGACATTATGAAAGCTTCTTGATTTTATTTTGGATTTCTAAAGAATGTGAAATTAAAATACCTGAGACTTGGAAAATTCCGAAATCAAGTGAATTTAAATTTTAAAATTAAGGTTTTCTGAAATATTTTAGATAAATTCATATCTCGGAAGAGCCCCCAAGTTTCATTTATGACTTTATTGTCTTAACTAAGTAATAGAAAAGAGTGAAAACAAACAAGTTTGTAAAATTCAACAAATATTTCCATAGAATGCAAAGTGACATTTTAAGAAAAAGAGTATTGCGAATAAAATCCCAAATAGTATTAAAAGTTATGCATGAAGTTCCAATATATATATATATATATATATATATATATATATATATATATATATATATATATATATATATATATATATATATATATATATATATATATATATATACTATATCACTAACTATATATATATATATATATATATATATATATATATCTATTGCTACGTATATGTAATTAAATTGTTTGTGTGTTAGTTTTAAAATTCATTTTATTTTATATTTGTTTCATTACATTTTATTGTAATGATAATTTTCACGGGGTTCGAAATTCTTTTTCAGTAATTCGATATTTTCTTTTAGTAATGTTGTTTATTTAAGACGTAAAAGGTGTTACATGAGCAATATTTTTAGTTCACCTTGGTCCGCGGTAGTGTAAGCGCTACGCGAAAACGATTGGCTATTGCCAAGGTCATTTCGTCTAGTCTGAATAAATAATGTTTTATTTTTAAATTTATTTCAGAGTGAGAGTAGATAGGGGTTCTTGCTACGTGACGAATTGCATTTTTGCTATTGCGTTTTTCAAGTGTTAAGAGACCACGTAATCTATCTCGCGAGAACGGGATGATAATTCGGGTGGATATAATACCCTTTCTGAGCGCTCGTCAGTCAGTTGTATTTCTGAAACCTTGAATGCTGGATAGGTTTTTATTGTTGAAACCAGATTGTTTTTGAAGTTCATTTTTTTTTTTTTGGAATCTAATAATTTATTCTCTTGAAAACCAAACGAGTGTATTGTTTTATAAATTCTGGGAGAAAGAAATTCAGTGGAAATTTATTCTGGAATTATTCGGAAACATAAACTGTGATTCAATTGAGGAATTGTTGCTATTTTGTACAAAGACCACATCTGACGTCATCGCCTTCCATATTGGAACGTCGTCGAGATTCGAACTTGGATTCTAATAGAACTATTTAGTGATAGGACTTGTATTTTTCATTCTTAGGATTAAATTTTGGATTATATTCACAAACCGTAAGTCCTATTTTTTCCAATTTTTACATTGTTTTCTAGGGAAATAAATTATTTTGTTAAAATATACAAAGCTTGTTGACTTCACTCTTTTCTCTTGTTATTATTGTACGAGCCTACACGTAACAGGAGAAAATTGGGGGCTCGTCCGGGATATATGAATTTTGGTTAAATATTTCAGAAAATTGTTTTTTGAAATATAAATTCCCCTAGTTTCTAAATCCCAAGTACCATTTTACATTTTGTTTGAAATCTTTAGTGAAAACAACAGGCTTTCATTCTCAATGTCATCAAAAGTGGAAACTTTTCTTTCTAGTCCAACTCAGAAGCAGTTGGATAGTCTGAAAAAAGATGAGTTGCTTGAACTTGCCTGAAAGTACGATCTTTCTGAAGCAAAATCTTCCTTAACGAAACAAGAAATTAAAAACATTTTGATTCAATATTTGGTAGAGAAGAATATTTTTGATAAAAGTGTTTTGGCCACGGTCATTAAGTCGGTATCGGACTCTGACATAAAAGTAACGGAATTAAAAATGAAATACAAAATGGAATTGGAGTTAAGGAAGCTCGAGCTTCGAGCTTCAGAAAGAGAAAGAACAAATGCAGTTGCAATTAGAAGAGAAGCAATTGCAATTGCAATTTGAGAAAGAGAGACAAGAGAGGGAGAAAGATAAACAATTACAATATGAAAAAGAGGAGAGAGAGAGATATGAGAGGGAGAAAGATAAACAATTACAATTTGAGAAAGTGGAGAGAGAAAGGAGAGGGAGAAAGATAAACAAATGCAATTGGAATTTCAAAAAGAACATGCACGTACAGATGCAAAGAGAGAAGGATGAAAAGGAATTTCAAATTAAAATGAAATAATTTGAGCTGGCAAGTGGCAAGCACGATCCCACTTTACATACAAATTCAAGTTTTGACATTACAAAAAATATTAGGTTAGTTCCCCCTTTTAGCGAAAAGGAAGTAGACAAATATTTCATTTATTTTGAAAAAGTTGCTGAAAATTTTAAATGGCCAAGGGAGCATTGGACTTAATTATTGCAATGTGTACTTTTCGGAAAAGCCCGAAATATCTATGCATCCCTGTCAGTACAACAGAGTCCTGACTATGATTTGGTTAAGGAGTGCATCTTAAGGGGTTATGCGTTAGTCCCTGAGGCTTATCGGCAAAAATTCAGAAACTACAAAAAAAGAAGCTGGACAGACTCATGTTGAATTTGCTAGAGAAAAGAACAGTTATTTAAGAGATGGCGCTTAGCCAAGAAAGCTGAACATGATTATGAAGTCTTGAACAACTTGTGTTACTTGAAGAGTTCAAAAACTGTGTTCCTAATGACATTGAGAATCATCTTGAAGAGCATAAGATTAAAACCTTGGAAAATGCTGCTCTTGCTTCCGATGAGTATTCCTTAACTCATAAAGTTCCTGTTGTATGCAAATCATTCACTCAGCAGTCTACTGGTAGAAAGGTATTCCAGCCCAATACAACTCCTCCTAAAACTCAATCTGGTACAACTTTTAAAAATCAAGCTTCTGATAAACTTGATTCAAAATCCTTGTCTATTGCTACGTGTACCTATTGCAAGAAAAAAAGACACGTCATTTCTGATTGCTTTAAATTGAAATATAGGCATCAGAATCAAGATAGACTTATCCCAAATGCTCTTATTTCTAAGAGGTCAAGGTCACGGTCATGTATTGAAAGCAATACATTTGTTGGGTATAATAAACCCCAGTCTGATTTTATTATGGAGAATTATGAACCATTGTCGAAGGGTTCTATATCACTTTTGGGTGATTCGGCCAATCCTATCCCTATTAAAATTTTAAGGGATACAGGAGCTTCTCAGAGTCTTTTATTATCAGGTACTTTGCCTTTTTCTGAGAAGTTCTGTTCTAATGAGAGTGTTTCTCATTCAGGGAGTAGAGTACGGCTTTGTTAATGTTCCTCTCCATTCTGTAAATTTGTCATCAGACTTAGTTTCAGGACCTGTGACAGTCGGTATAGTGTCTACGTTACCCGTTGAGGGCATTCATTTGTTGCTAGGCAACGACCTAGCTGGAGACAAGGTTGTGGTTAATCCACTTGTAACTGACAAGCCTTCTTTGGATCAAAATGTTGATCCAATTGAAAAAGAATACCCTGAGTTATACCCAGCTTGTGCAGTTACCAGAGGTATGGCAAAGAAAGCTCTTGAGAACGATTTTGATAAGGAAAATATTCCTTTAGCTGACACATGTATTGGTCAGGCTTTTGATGAGGTCACTTTCACTTCTAATTTGGATCAATCAAAATGTATTGATCACAGTGATCCTCTTTTAAATACTCATTCTCTTTTATCTAATCAGGGTGATAAACGACAATCACTTGTCGTCGACCAGGAAAAAGATCCTGAGATCTCCTGTTTGTTTCAGAGGACCATTAGTGAAACTGAAGCCACTGAAGTACCTGTCTGTTATTTCATTAAAAATGGAATTCTTATGAGTAAATTGAGACCTCCCCATGTACCTGCTAATGACGAGTGGTCTGTGAACTATCAGATTGTAGTTCCAAAATCTTACAGACAGGAAATACTTAGTCTGGCCCATGAAACTCCTCTGGCTGGTCATCTAGGGATAAATAAAACTTATAACAAGATCTTGACTCACTTTTATTGGCCAAAAATCAAAAGTGATGTTTGTAAATTTTGTATATCTTGTCATACTTGTCAAATGGTAGGAAAACCCAATCAGAAGATACCTAAGGCTCATCCGCAACCTATTCCTGCATTTGACGAACCATTTAGCAGATTTATGGTAGACTTATGGTAGACTGTTTTGGTCCCTTACCTAAGAGCAAGTCAGGCAGCCATATCAATTATGCACACCCTTAGCGGTGACACTTAAAAGTAAATCTGAGGCTTATGTCACTGTGAGAGAGAGAGAGAGAGAGAGAGAGAGAGAGAGAGAGAGAGAGAGAGAGAGAGAGAGAGAGATTTATATCCAGAAACACGTGCCAAACGGTATGATATATAACAGAAGTCTGTAAATTTTTGTTAATGTCAATCAGTTTGAAATTGAATTGTGATAGTCACCCAACATCAACGTCAATTTGATTTTTTGCCTTGACTCACATATCATGATTCGTTTAAAACATATTTGATCTTTACCCAATTTTATGAAATAAGACAAAAACATAGAGACCATCATATTCAGAAAATTTTAATGAAAAACTGCAAAGTCATATGAATAATTTTTGTTATTTTCTGGAAACGAGTAAATTAAATTATATGGACTGACTGCAAACGCAATCCATCTTCTATCCATCCACTGCATTTTGAATATTTACAAACATTCCCAGTTAAATAGCACTCTCTCTCTCTCTCTCTCTCTCTGAATCGACCACCTATCCTTCCATCAGCTGTAAAATTCCTGTGCGACCTTCAGACAAAAGCATGTAGTATTTACAGTTGTTCTCCGTCACGGTCAGCTATGTTAGAAAATGATAAAAACTGGAAAATAACATATGTATGATCCATATATGGACACGTCAGGATGATGAGCTCGAGTCATCGTCTCCAGAAAGAAGTCCTGCTGAGAACGTCGAACTATAAAAACAATGTATTCTGTCAATAGGAGGATGATTCCATTCACGAACCCAAACTGCATCTCCAGCATTAAGTTCGACTATTGCATTACAAGGGCTTGCCCCATCAAATGTCAAATGGTGTTACGGTTCTACATAGTGGTGATCCGTTGTGTACAACTTCTACATCTGTACTTGTACAAGAAGCGTCAATAGCAACCATTGCCAGGATAGCATATATCCCTACAACCGGTGCATAAAATATATCATTATTAACTTCATAACTCTTGCTTGCATTCACATACACGCTGTTGGATACAACGGCCTGCTGGCTTACTAAAGCGGAAATAGTAAGTCCTGTTTTGAAACCAACGTTGTTTAATGCCGATCTCCGTATAATGAATTGAAACGAAATAACATCAGACGAAACATTTGTAATTCACTGGGTATAGTCAAATTTCATATTTCAAGAAGTGATGATAGGCAGGGATAAAAGAACCATTAGATATATCATTAAATTTAATCATTTAGTGATGATTTAACAGATGAAGGTGTTTCAATGTTAGATTATATGTGATTTGTATATTAGGTGTGCAGGTACAAAATAGAATATCTACTACACGGCCTGCTTTCAAAGTAGCCTTAACGGTATCGTTGTTCTTTAAAAGATAACTCAGTTATTAAGGTAGGAAAACAGGGTAACGACACAGATGAAAACATTAAGAAAAACTAAAACACTTAACAGATTCAAAGCGAAATTGGACTATGTTGTTGATGGTGACGTTATCATTTTGTAACAGATAGACCTGGTGATACAAATAGATTGTATTGTCGGATTCAGTAATACTGTGCAGAAATCCTTTAAACGTGGGTTATGTCCTACTGTTAATATCGATGCTTTAACGAATGACATTCCATAGGATGATAAATACTATGTGAAACTGCAACAAAAACTGCAGAAAAGAGGTGGGTAAATTATATTTCTACTGTAAGGTCTGCCAGTTATATTGTATGACTGGATGTTGAAAGGACCGATAACCATCAATAAGTGTGGACAAAGTCCTATTTAGAAATACCGATAAACAAAATAACGCCACATTTACGAATCTATCAGATTCAGTGCAGACGTCTGATAAGGCAAATATAAATTTTGTACAAACACGTTATTATACAAAAATATAAGACGTTTGAATTAGCCAATGGAAATGCAGCTTTCAAAAATATGAAAGTAAATCAAATCGTTCGGAACACATTGATGCACTTTAACCACACTGCTCAGTCTCCTAAACGCAAAGATATCAAATGTCATCTGATTGGCTGATATAATTAGCGACTATGATAATAACATTGGTCACCAGAATATGACCTCTAAGCGGCCACTGTCAATCTTTACCTAGGTTAGTGAAGATCTGATTTTAATCAGATTGAGAAATTTAGATGATACAAAAAAGAAAGAAAATAACCAAACTAGACTAGCTATAAGTGGGAGGTATTCTGAAATATCATGGGTGATCGTGCAAAAGTGGAACCATGCGATCAAGGATTTTGAAGACAACATATGTGTTTTGGTCGTCTCTATAGCAGGGACAAAAACAAAACCAAAAAATACCAAAAAAAATAGAAACAGGGAATCATGTTATTACGGACAAAATGAAAGAAGAAGTTGTAAAAACTTTAAAACAGAGCGAAGGAAACAAACTTCAAGGAGGCTTTGGTTTCTTTTTCATTACATGGTACTGACGCGTCAGTAAGGTAATATATCTACACTATTCAGCAAATAACGCTTTCCAGCGTATGAACTTTCTTCATTTTGTTGCTAAGCATAACATCATTCCACGGAGTAAATTCATCTGATAATAATTTCCTTCATGTTTAAAAAAACCCAACAATTTCAGTAAATTTTAAATTCTAAATTTTTGTTGATCATGTATTTTGTTATTCCTTGTCATACTTTTTTCATCTTCGTCCCTCATTTACGAATACATTTTGACCTAAACCCACAAAATTGTCAGGGGCCCCGAGTGGCCAAGTGGTCAAAAGCAATCACCGTTACGGATCACTGCCATCTCACCTCTGTCTGCGTGAGTTCGAGTCTCAGGCTCGTCTAATGTGGGTACGTGAGAAAGCCTGCCAGTAGCTTCTCGTGGGTCGGTGGTTCTTCCCGGGGTTTTCCAAGGTTCTTCCTCCACCATTTATACTTGGCGCCATGTATAGCCTATCTTGTGCCGAAAAATGACATTAAACCCAACAACAACAACAACAACAACAACAACAAAATTCTCATTCTATCACTGTATTTGTTTCTTCGACTGTTGAAGAGACATTCGTGCATCACCCATCTGGATATTTCAGAGTTAAACCAACATATTTTAACTGCTATTCTGTTTCACAAATTCCAGATCTATTATTCCAACGTAAATATAACTTCCGCCATTGTAGCTGTTAAGACCATCGCTTGAAGCAAATATGATCAACATGTAAACATATTTGACTTTCTCTTTGCCAGCTATTCAGACTAGTTTTATGTAGTTTCTGTCAGCTGCGGTGTCATCCCGCTTCTAATACTGCACACACACACACACACACACACACACACACACACACACACACATATATATATATATATATATATATATATATATATATATATATATATATATGACATTTTAGAATAAGGTTTATTTTGACAATTGGTTAGCTCCTCCTCATGTTTTAGTCACTACGATGTAAAAAAAAAAAAAAAACAGCACACAAAAGTTACGGTCTAGCCTATTAAAAACCAAAGCGGTCTCCCCAGCGGTTACTTAAACGTTAGTGGTGTGCATGAGTTCGAGAAGACGTTCTCTGGTGATACAGCACATGCTGTTTTTCATGATAAGGTCTCTATCGTAGACGATGTGAAGCGTGCCGTGATCGTATATCTTTTATTTTGCTTAGCTGTAAGTGAGAACTGGGCATTCTTTTTATATTAGAGATTACTATTAAAATAATAATAACGGATTTGCATCAGCAGTTAAATGACTTTATTTCACGGTACCGTATCAAGCAAAAAGCCGAGGAGTGGTTTGATTTAATGGAAACGACCATCGGAGGGACTGAAATGGCTACGGCCATAGGCTGCTGCCCTTGTGGCGATATCAATTCCATTGTGTCTAAAAAAAACTGTCCTCGCCCGGCGGTAAAATTGTCTCGATGACGCTGCCATGCCTGTGGAGATCTTTGTTTGAGCCTGCATTACAACGCTATACGGTACAATTATTGGACGGTAAAATCGTGGGCAATGATATTTGCATCGACGACGTTATCTCGGGTTTTCATTATTCCCCTAACGGATACATCGTGAAGGACAATACAATTTTATTGGTGGAATTCAAATGCCCATTTGTGAGACGCGTAGGGACTTTGCCCGATTATTATTACCCGCAGGTATTATCGGGTTTAACGGTTTCTCCGGTGGCTTCCCAGGGTTTACTTTTGGATGCAATTTTTCGCAGGTGCTCTTACCACCACTTGGTCTTTACGCCACGTTACAACAAAAAATTCCATAACCGCGATTTTGGCCGGTACAAAGATACCCCCATTATGGTTGGAATCATTTTATTTTTCGGTGATCAGACGACCGGGTAGATTATAATGGCGCTGGCGAGTTAGAGTTGTTAAATTTACTCCGCAAAGGCCTGGACACTGAATGTTACCAGATTTTAAGCTCCTACCAAATCGATTTGATTTGTCCGGATAAAAACATCGTGGCGTATATTCCGTTTAAACTCATAGCGCTGAAGCGACACGCCGGTGACCATCAAGAGAATTACAGCCGTGTGATCAACAGGGCTGTGTCGGGAGTTAACGAAAAAATACATTTAATAAAACAAGCCAAAGTGTATAATAATGGCCAACTGGAAAGTGCACCCCGTGTTTCATAATTACCAGGTAAACAAATAAGGAGAGATCCGTCATGTGCGAACAAAAAAGTATTAGTGTTAAACCTCACTAATACATGTTACAGCCGTGTTGGCGTGTCGGGTGAGGGGATCAAACAAGTAGTGGTGGACCGACATCGCTTTGTATTTGCAGCTCACCGGGGAATCATCCCTACCGGGTATATCATAGACCAGGTGAGCGGCAACTAGATCGATAACCGCTTCGAAAATTTGGAACTTGTCACAACGCGAAAACTGTAGTCGCGGTCATGGTGATACTGGAAGAAATTTTGACCCTATTCGACCTGTGATTGCCACAAATCTCGAAACTGGTGATTAAATCGAATACGATTCCCTTTTCGATGTGTATAAAATTTGTGGCTTATGGAACACAGCCATCAGCTTTTTCTCGGCGTCTAAACGTTTGTTTCTCCTTTCGTTGGGCCTGAAAATTTATTGTTATGGTCTTGTTCAAACCGGTTCACTGCCATCGGCATCAAATTTATATCGTCTATTATCCTTAATTCTTGGATCAGGATGGGCATGTCAAACTTTGCCACGCCCAATATGGCCTGATTTTGTTGAGCACTTTCTGGTTGGCTAAAAACGCCTGTCGGGCACTATTTATTTATTTTTTTGGCTTCCAGTGTGGGTTGTATCCTTTTGAGCATCGTTTGTAAAGCTAACCCACATCCGGAAAAAAATCAAAATGAACAGATTGGCAATAGCGCCCGTGGACACGATGCCGGCCGAGGTTACCGCAATGGGAACCACTGTTGTGATACATATATGCGTGCTTTTAAACGTAGACTTTACTGTGGTATTAGCAGTAATAGGACTCCAGTTCGTGCTTGTCTTCCGGTGGCAGATATTTGTCGATGTGATTAAAACTGATCACAGTTCTCGCCATCTTATATTTTTTTTTATCGAATAAACATTGGAAAAACACCTCCAGTTCCTGCAGATGTTCCGTCAGGAATTTCATGTACTTTTCCACGCTAAGCTTTGGATTGCTGATATCATATATTAGTCCTAGTTTATCTGTTGAATCAATCACAGGATAATATAACATAGTGTTCATTCTGGTTAACTCACTGAGTTTGATAAGAACATCCAGTGTATCCAGAGTTACCTGCAGATCAGTAGTCTTTAAGTAGCTGTCAGCTGCTAAAATCTTAGAAACATTGGCTTCAGCATTGAGTTTATGGTGGTACTTATACAGGTAATAAAATGACAGGGCTATTCTTTCCACGTTGAGGTTCACCTTTTTGTACTCTATTATTTCACGATGAAGTGTTTTATGGATGTCCGGATGTGACCAACCACTATTTGTGTATTTAGATACGTCGAGTTTTCTGTTAACAATCTTTCTGCGTCTCGGGTTCTGCCGCTGGGGGATCAGTACAATTTCTTTAAGTAACATTAACTACAGACCTAAGTGCGAGTGCGAGTACAGGCTGCGACAGGTTAAGACTTTCCAAGTAGTGATACGCTACCTCGACAAGTCTGGATCAATTTTTCCATGTTCGTTATACACCACGAGATAAAGAAACGCCACCATGGCTTTGTTATCATCAAGAACAGTGTCCGCTTGCCCTCTTCAGGAGTGTTATCGGGTTTCATCGGTTTATCCAGCAACGCCAGGATTTCCATGATGGTGGGAATATCCTCGTAATAGATACCGGTCTCCTCGAAACATATTTGCTTTGCCGCCATGTGACGCAGCGCGCGACGGTTCTTAACAATCTTTCTGGCTACGGATTTTTTCATGCATTCCTATTCGTCCCTGTGATTTTTATCATTCGTGGCTTTCATACCAAGCCGCCGTATTTTCCCGTGATCAAGATGGGTTCGAAGATCTCGTGATTTAACTCGGCTATGATACAATTAATTATGTCCTCGATTTCCCTGGTCAACAGGCTTTTTCTCCGCCATTACAGCACTTCGCCACGCTGAGCTTGCCTGAGTTCTGAGACGGCCACGAAATGTTTAGCCACTGGTTCGTAATCCGAGGTGGCAAAATTGGCTGGATCATTTTTGAGTGCTTTCCGCGTATATTTTAATTTTGTTATGGTGTTATAGGCGGTTTTGGCCTTGTCGTCTGCAAGTTCATCCGCATGTTCTGGTAAAACAATAGCCTCATGACATCGTGAGCTATGCCTACAATGCCAGTCATTGTTTTTTTTTATAATGTTAGAATCTTACAATATCGTCCACCAAGAACAACTGGAAATAGCTGGCCCAGGACTAGAAGGCTGCTGTGGCACAATAAATTCTGTACATGCTGTATTTCAACGATGGTGCTTCGAACGTGAATTCCTGGATGGTGCTTTCGATAGTGGCTAAGCTCACGTACAAAGTAGTACATGTTAAATCTGCTATTTTTTACTTTTAATCTCCAACTGGTCATCCAGTCGGTTTTGCTAGTACGTCACCGCAAGTGAAATTTCCATACAGCGAACTCAAACGGAGCCGTGATCTGAGTCCAAAAAGTTGACGCCGAGGGATTAACCTGTTTAGCAAAGGCGAAATAGGCTTGCGTAGACGATGTATATCCCGAAGAAGCGCTTGCGTTAAACCTGTCCTGTTCCCGGTGTTTAAAGTCAGCAAGGGTATTACACCCACGTTATATTTAACACGGACAACTTATTAGTGATGTCAAATCCGTTGATGGGCGTGGTCAACATGAAACTTTTTTGTAATCCATGTTGATATTTCCAGTCAACGACTCACTCACGCGCGCGAGCGAATAATCCGTCACGTGTTTGTAACTCTACACGTAGCTATCCAGTAACACGTGTTGTGGTATCCACGTTGACGATGAGACGGCCGTCCAAATCCAAACTGCCTTTCAGGGCATCTTTACCAGCCTTGTCGAGCGCTTAATCTTTGAAATTTTTATAGCTCACCGCCTGGTATTCCTCGAGCGGATCTAGTCCCTAGTACATGTCGAGTATTTATTTTATTTTGCATGTAAAGCGGCTGCGTCATCTTGACGTAGTACTTGCTGACTCCTCATACTTCCACTGATTCAAGCAAGCTGATCAGGAACTCTTCTTGGGCATGGACGATAATAGGATCTTAACTGGATCGAGTTCCAGCGTTAATTTCCAGATCATGTATAATCTATAATGTACTGTACCGAGACATAATACGAAAACGCTGTCCGGATTGAGATGAGAGACGGCTCTGACTTTCCGCACCGAGGGGGCACTGCTAGTGCCTGTGAGAGCAGGTTCTGTGAGTATATCCTTAGCCGTGACTGACCCGCGTTCATCCACTTTTCAACTAATAATTCCCCCTGTAGTGTTGTATTTGAGACTGAGCGCGTTTTCCAACTGCACATGGCTGACCGCCTGGGATTCGACAACACCATCCACGAGCGGATCAATGGGCAGCCAGTATAAAAGACGCCCTCTCATGTTGTGCTTTCCCCGTCATGGTTCCTCCAGTCAGAATCAATTTAGTTTGGGGTTATCGCGACATGTGCGACCACCGCGCGACATTAGCGTCCGGCGGTGGATAACTCACATCCTCGAGATTACTGCTACTGTGGTCGCTTATATTAAGAGGTCCTGCCATCGCGGTCCCGATGCCAGACGAGATCAAACCTGTGGAGAAACTAGAGACGGACGGTCACAAAATTATCGTGTTTGTCGACATTAAAATCAACAACGACAACATAACGAATATTTGAAAGTATTTTTCGCTGTCGCGTAACAAACGCGACGTCTGGCTCTAAACACGATTTCACGACGTTTCATCGCTATCTGGAAACAGTTCCGGAGCGATACTGGAAAAGCTTTCATGAATTTTAAGTTCCATAAAATTAATTTTACGTGCCCAGCAGCTACAACTTTACGTGCTCAGCAGCTAAAGCTGCCAAAATAAATTTTACTTGCCGTCAGCTCAGGCGGTTTTAGCTTCCTTCGTCGGTATAGGAGCATGTCGTTTGAAAATATCACCTCTAAATGTTAACGCAAGGACGTTCTACAAAAAACTGCGAAGCAACGTGCGGCGTTACGTCAGCGGGTCATCGAGGACAAAGGGGGTAAACAGGCATTTCAGTGGGATGTGCCACAGGAACGGTTTAAATTAATGTTAGACGCACTGGGCGAATAAAGGAAAGGCTCATGATGTAGAACAGGAAAAACTGTTGCATGTGCTCACGACGACGCAGCTGGCTAAGCAAGAAGCGTTAGATCGATTAGTTGTTGTTGTTGTTGTTGTAGGGCTTAACGCCATTTTCAGCACAAGATAGGCTTACATGGCGGCTAGCATTAATGGTGGAGGAGGAACCCGGGAAAACCCCCGAAAGAACTACCAACCCACGAGAAGCTACTGGCAAGCTTTCTCACATACAGACATTGGCCGAACCTGAGACTCGAACCCACGCAGACGGAGGTGAGATGGCAATGATCCGTAACGGTGAGCGCTTTAGACCACTCGGCCACTCGGGGCCCAAGATCGATTAGTAAAGCAAGCTCTCTCACATGAAGAAGATGCGACTGTGTTCCTTGCCAATGAGGATGCTAAGGCTGAGGCTCGCCAGCAGGGTTTAGCAATAGCTAAAACTAAGAAAGAAGATCGTGAGAAAAAGTTAGAATTAATTCAGGCCAGGATAGAAGAGAAGAAGAAAGAGCTAGAATTACTGTGTCAGGAGAAATAATTATTGGAAAAGCGCACGAGGGAGCATTTAGCTGAAAAGGTGGCTATCGAGGCTAAGAGGAAAGCAGCCAGACAACAAGAAGAGTCGCTGCGTAAGAGCGTGTCTGACCACTTGGTTGCCGAGATCTATCTTACACCTCTTGATAAAACCAGCCTATGGTTAGAAGGCTTCGTGAGTACAAAAGTGCCTACTATCAAGGACTTCATCAGTCGTCGCAGCATGACTCGCCAGGAGGACTACTACAGCTTAGGTGAAGTACACAATAGTTACGGTAATGTGATTTCTAATTTGCCAGAGGGCTGGAGGAAACAGCAAATGGGCGGCATGCTGGACCAGTTAGAGAAATTAAACAGCGATCTGCGCGAGGAACAAAACATGAGAGAGCAAGCGTATAAGGCCGGTGCACCACACCTTTTCCCCACAACTCATTTCGATCGTGAGCTGGTTGGTGTTTTCACTAGAAAAAAAGGCACAGAAGTCGCCGGCCAGCAATACCGGCGACACATCGGACACCAGAGACATACCAGACACCGGCGACATACCGGACACCGGCAAAACAGGATTTGGTGTTGACGCGAGTGGCTTCCGCTACTACCAAACTCCGACTGAGTTTGTCGCATGGCAGAAGCTGGTGATAGCTTCTAAACAAGTTGGTAATGTCGGTACAGAAATCGATATCGAGATGGTGGAGAATATACATCATCTGCTCAGCCAAACTCTGATTACATGCAACAAGTACCAAATCTTGTACCAGAATTTAATCGACTTACGCCGATCCATAGGTTGAAGCCAAATCCGATCCATAGGCTAACAGCACACCAATAAAATAAAATGTCTCTAGACCACACGACGTTATTATTCGATTCCGGTTCGGTTAATTTGACCGTACGGTACAATCCGTCATTATAATTAGACCAGAAATCGTCGTGCGAGATCGCTGATTTCCACCGAGATCTTAAACAGTTTCTTTAACATCACCGGGAGCAAGAACTTCTTTGAGTACGTTCCATGCCACACACAAAAAAAAAAATCACAATTTTCCCAGGCGGTTATAAGATCACCGACATTAGCGCAGAAATTTGCAGGCTGATGACGGTCAACGGTGAAGTCTCCGCGAACACCAAATTTGAGCCGAATTACTCGACGTTGCTCAACAGGCTGATTCTTTCAGCAAATTACTGGGTGCCCAATTCTATTGGCTCTGTACATGGTTTTAGGAATTTATTACTTTTAAACAGCAGTGGTGTGTACGAAGGTGATCTTCCGATTAATATCACCAACGTGAACAGTTTGCTCATTAACTGCTCGATCGTCAAGGTATCGTTATCGTCTGCCGGCGCGGCCTCGATCGTGATTTACTCCACAACAATTAACGTACCTCCCGGATCAATAATGAAAATCCGGCCTAATCAATTCATTCAGTCTCCCATCGTAAATACGTACGCGATTTCGGAAATCACCATGTGACTCAAGGATCAATCTGGAAATGCCTTGGATAACAACAACGAAAGAATCACGTATTACCTGCATCTGCGAAGCAAGACGTCAAAGAGGTAAACGTCCTTGAGACTACAGTGTCACCAAAACAGTAGTGGGTAAAAGAATCAAACATGAGACAATTAGGCACGGCGCGACGTAAAATCATTGGTGAGTTTTTATCCACGTTACTTTCTTCGATTCGATCAGCTTTACCTGGCATTGCCGCTAAAGCCGCGTATAATGCTCACAAAGCCATTCAAACCGGAACGACCTGGACATCCTCTACAACGGGAATTGCATTAGGATAGAAATTCCAAGTAAAATTGCTTGAGTGTCTGAAGCCTTGTGGTTAAACGCTCAGGCCCAATATTGTCTTGAAAAATCCATGGTAAAATTCGACGCACCAGGTGCACAGTCGAAACAGATTTTATCTGAACTAGAGAGCAAAGCGGCCACACCTACCACTGCAACAACTATTACCGGTCTCCTGCGGCATGAACTGAAAAGATTATGATAAAAAATCACACACCATAGTATAAAACTACTTACTCGAGATTCAAATCAGAAGCCAGTCGATGATTCCACTAAGGAATACGAGTCTGTTGAATACCAGGACTCGAATATCACCAATCGCAATAAGAGTACGCAGCGGAAAATCCAGACACATGACGAAGATGTGTATTTGCTCCCGCATAAAGCCTTTTGAGAAACCCGTGTCAAATCCAGACGCTGAGAGCCGTGAAAGATTATGCCGCTGGTGAGGAGATCACGCTGATAAAAAAAAGACTGGTCACTGTTCAAGTCGGCATAGTACCAATTAAATGACCAGACAGTGGAAGAAATTAACGAGTATCTTCCTCAGGTCAGCACAGTCCTCAATCTGATCATGTACAGCGATGATTTCACAAGGTCGTGCGCTACAAGCATGTGGTGCTTCAAGGACATGAACACGGTTTTCGCAGCCAGTACCGAATTTGCGGTTACTGCCATTATGCTTCCGGTGGCCGGTAACGCCGCTGCTCTCAACGAAGGAAATTTCAGGGCTAATTTTGCATTCGCGCCGGATGCTACGTAAAATTCGGGATTTGCCACCAATCACTTTCTCGCCGATGTCAGCCGGGAAATCCGCATGATGCTTCCTTTAAGCAGTGTTCAGAGGGGTCAAACACGAGGCTGATGATCGAGCGGAATTCACCCGCGTAGTACCTATTCAGGTTTTCAGCACCTGCTGGTGGCCAGTGTACCATGGCATGGTTAGAATTGTGGATGCCTAAAATCACCCCGTCGATTACGTACGCATTTGAATAAGAATCGTTTCTGGCTAAATTTACCAAGAAACTTTACATGCAGAAAGTTGCGACCGCGCAGGCCACGACGTCATGGAGAGTAGCGACTAACGCGGGTAGCAAACTTCCACTGCACGTGTTTGTGGCTTTTCAATTACCGGCACGGCGTGCTAACCAAACCGGAAATAAACATATTTTTGACAATCTTAATTTATGCCGCATTCATGTCTGCATCAATTCTATGTCATTTCCAGAACGAGAACTCGGGTGCAATTTCGCCGTCGCCACGAGAAACTGCACTCGCGTACATGATGCACAAGGAGACGATGCAAAAATACCAGGACACGGACAAGGGCAGGCAAATTCATTTGGATGAATTCGCAGCGTTGTACCCTATTTTCCATTTTGATGTCTCCAAGCGTCCCGAACGTCTCAAGGATTCACCGGTGGATATCCAGATCCGGTGGACTGTAGCGCCTGGTGTGGGTAACGATTACGTGTGTTACGCGTTGGTGACGTCGGACCGGTTCATGACTCTAGACGTACTCAATGATAAAATGAATGAGATGATACAACAACAAAGATTTTTCGGAGACCACATTGTATGACCGGAAATGCAAAGCATTTCTAGCCCTGACCACGTTGTGGTTGGCCGGTCTAGAAAGACAGCCAAAACGTGGATAGTTATAAACAATTTTAGAAAACATGCCAATAGGATGCTAAATGGGCAAGGCAGACTAAGGAATTTTTTCTGCAATTTCCATGCTTATTACTGAAACATTGAATAATATTTTGGACAGCTGCCTTTGCCTTTGCCAAAAATACTTCCTCAGAACTGAAATGTCGTTGTATAAGTACAAGCTCAAAATGTACTCTTCGCCTGATAGCAGTTGCCAATTTTTGCTGAAAGAGATGTTTGTCCTTACCAGGAAAGGGACCAATTAAATCTACATTTTTAACATGTTTGAAGTGTACACCTTGCCAGCACGTAGCATGTATATTGTTGTATGGGTCTCTGAACCTTAGCCGAATGTTCCCTGAGAGTTTTTTCAAGCTGAGCGCTTGCATCACAAGTTAAAGAATCAATCTTTAGTATGTTTAACATTTCAAGCTTATTTAAATTTTCCTTTGCTAATTTAGTTTCTGTGGAGGACATCGAGTCTTCTGTGTTATGATTTTTTTGCAGTTTAAGTGTATGCATGTTTTCTTTCCACATAGTTTGTTTGCAATGGGCACACAGAGTGGAAGTTTTCTGCTTGTGCAATGTTCCATGACTATAGCCACATACTGCGTGGCATACTCCCCCCCACTCTGTGGTCTGTGGTTGTATGCAGTGTCTGTCTGTACATGAATGCCTTTGTATGTTAGCTGGTTAACCTCTTGAACAAATTTTTGATTTTCCACTAAAACTGATTCATTGACAGATATAACAGTGCTAGAGAGTTCATTCAGCTTCTTATATAAACAGCCAGAAGAAGGAAGTTGAATGTTGAGGCAGGATATAATAAATCTTAGGTCAGTCACTCCAACTTTGGTCTTGTAACAAGAAAGTGCCATCATCTCATTTAAATTTCCTGTGACTGGGCCTCTCTTTCTCTGCCCTTGGCACTTTTCAGAAAAGGCAGCCTGTTCTACTTCCTTTAGCTTGCAGTTGGTACATTTAACTGTTAAAAAGGCACACAGTCCTCGAGTTTTGCTCGTATACATCTGTGGACAGTATCGCTTGCAATATTCAACTCTGTCATGCATTATGCGCAGTGTTTCCAATATCATATTTAGTTTTGATATGTTGATAATTACATTTTCATTGATGTTGTCAACACCTGTTGCCTCATGTGACCCAGCCAAGAACTTTTCTTCATTTTTTCTCTCCTTTTCAGGGCGAAGCTTGGATGGCACTTGATTTGGGCCACAGGAAGATAGTGATTCTTCATATACATCAAGTTTTGGGCACTTTATTAGTGGATATGCAGAGCCAGATTGCAAGCTAGATCCCGGTTGGTCACGCTTGGATCCCCGTACCCCATAGTTCCATGGTCGACTGTGTTGTGTGAACTCTTGTGGACGCTTAGCTATTTTCTTAGGTCTTCTGGCAGCCATGTTTTCTTAGGAAGTGGCTAATATAGGTGGATGTAGTATTAGTGACATCATGGTTACCAACTGTTCCTGGTTGGGATGGATCTTAGGATGTTACATCATAGTTAGGCCGAGTCTTGAAATTGTTAGGAAGCACCCCTCCCCAATGTATAAAAGTCTGCATGTTTGGAGGTTTTTATTTATTTGTCCATATAATGCAGGCAATTTATTTCATTTTCATTGTAATCAATTATGTACATAATCACCAATCACATTCCTTGTCCATGGAATGGTCTCACCAGGAGTTAATTCCCTTGACTTTTCATTTCAATTCTTTGGCTTACAAGCATTAGTACAGATTCAAATTAGGTTACTAGTACCAAAGGAAAAAGTAATTATTTACAAAAGATATATTTTGGTCTACTGTTATGAAGTTACAGCATCAAGGACTTATTTTTCTAAATTCAATGCTGGACAATTTTTGCACTATTGCCTCAAATTTTATGGCATTTTCCCCACTTTTCTCTCTTGATTTAAATGTAAACATGACCAAAGTATAGTACACACCTTGGGAAATGATCAGAATACATTATTTAATGTTTGAATTGAAAAATAAAACAAATACTTGATAGACATTTACTATTGAATGTCTTTCTTTCATGTCAAAATTATAGCATGTCCCAATGACGTTAGAATACATTTTTGACGTCATGAAGCTACATTCAAGCTACTTCAGAGGGGAGTAGTAAATTAACTTAGTGATTGTCATTTTGGAAGTAAATACCATGTATAATATATCAAAATCTTTGAAATTGACTACAGAATATGACAAGTTTTTCAACAAGTTGACATCACATCTTCAGTGGTTCTTTAAGGTGGTGCTCTACAGGTTCGTATTTTGCATGGGGTTAGAATTTTAAAGAAAAAGAACTTCCTGACTTCTCTCACTGGTTATACTGGCTATATAATAATGACTTTGTATATCTTAGGTGTCATTAAAAGAACTTTTAATTCCCTTTATTTTGGTGTATGATTGATTGGGGTAATTTGGGTTCTAGAGCATACAGCTTGGGCTCACTTCAGATGTGCTCGTATAAAAAAACTGCTAGCTCCGCTTGGTCAGTTTCACTTCCTGGACTTCAGAGGTAAATTGTAGAAAAAAGAGCAGATAACTTTTTTTATTTTTCAGATATTTTGTAATTCGTTCATTGCACTTTCAGAAGCTGCTATTGCCTACTTTAGCAAAATTCATTTTCCCTATTTTTAATAACTGCTAAAGTTAGTGTACTTTTCACTAATTTAGGTTAATTTGTCAAGCACATGGGAGCATCTATTTTGTTATACTGTGTGCTTAGATCATGTACAATTTCCACAAGTACAATATCCAAAGAAATGTCAGCCACATTACATCAAAGTAGCATAGAGGTATGGCAACATTCTCTCCCTTGTGCATGTTACAAATGCAAACAACTTCACCTTACATACGTCACTCTCTGAAAAGTACAGAATAACTGGTGAGCGCCCCCTAAAGGTGATAAGGTACATAAAAATTATAATAAAGACCATGTTTCGTATTAAGTATTAACCTGAATACACAGAATTATTTTTTTGTGATCCTTCACACTGATAAAACTCAAACAGTCATGCATAGGAAAATAATGAATAAGAATAAACTGATGTAAATGTGATACAAGTTTTTGGAACAAGAAGCAAATGAGAGAAGAAAAAATAAAGAGAAATACCAAATCAGACTCAAAAATATTTTTGTATACAGAAATCAAAGTACAAAAACGAGATATGAACAGCTGGAATTTTTGGACAAATGGTAAATGAAATTTATATCAATCAGTTTTTAATAAGACAACCAACATATGAAAATTAGATTTACAGCCGATATTGAAAACAAACCTACATTAAAATTAAACTTTTCAATACTTTAATATTCATACATATCAATGAATGAAAATCTGAAAAAGAAAGAATACTATTATTGAACAAATTTCGTTCAATATCAGATAAAATGAGAAATGGCAAAATAGAAAGAAAAAACCAATATTCATGTAACATTCAAAATTATGAAAAGAATATTATAACTGACAAGATGACAAAATGTATGCAATAGATGGAATAAATTTGCTCAAGAGTTCATGCCACTTGAAAGTTTACTAACTAATGTTTCTTTAACATAATAGAGACTTGATGTATGTTAGCACTAAAATTACTCAATGATATGTCAATGATTGCAAAGAAGCTTCATTTCCCACGTTTTGAAATTCTTTCCTAAGTAATGAGTAGATTTGTCTTCGAAATTAAGACCATCCTACTTGTTTCACTCTAAAAGATGACGAAAACGCTATCATGATCAGTCTCTAGATGTCATTCACATCAGTGTACAATGCAAAATATACCAATGGTGATAAAATCATGGAAGTTAAAATTAACGGTTATGATATTCTTGTCTCTTAATTTATGAGACTTTACAAAATACAAAAGCAAGGGTTCCACAGAACATTGGCGATCTTAAGGTGACCTGTTCTTGGATTTTTGCTGAAATGGTATGTTCACTGTTTCAGATATTCCTAAGTGTACACACCCTAACAGCTAAAGTTAATCTTGGAAAAAAAAACATCATATTTGGAATATTCCACCATCTTTAGAGGTTATGAACAACCTCAACCGAAGAAAAACATCTGCTAACAATGTTCTTGCTGTTGGGTCATCAAGAGCTGACATGCTCAAAGATGACAACTGGACTATAATGTGTTTAAAAGTATTAGACTTGTAGAAAAGAAAAGAAAACTCAACACTGAGGGAACTATCACTGCCCTCTATCTTACAATAATATTAATATTTCATTATTTGCCAACAATACTATAGCAAAACATGTTTAATTATTCGCCGATACAAAACCTCCAAAAGCAAATTCAAAGTTAAGTCTAGTGATTCATTCACTAATCTATTATCTGTTTTCTTTTTTGGGGGCAGGTAAGTGATGCTTAAATGTTGACTGTGGCCATTCCATCTTACCTCTCTTTATCTTTTTGGGGGAGGTACGTTTTGATGTCAGTTGGGGCCATTCCATTTTCTCTCTCTTTATAAGCAGCCTCATCTCTAAGTACAAGAAACTCATAATCTATCAAACACGGTCATGCTGCAATCCAATAATTCATGAATACATCTATTGAAGCAAAAGATGATTGTCACAGATAATTCCTTTGGAGTGTTTATCTATTTAAATATATACACAGAAAATCTTGTTAACCCAGTTCCAGTTACTCCATGTAGGAACAAAATGTTAAAAGCATGTCAGTTAAGATGGGAAGAATCAGGAGGAGTTGTCACAAATTATTCTTATCAATAGCAGTATTAGTTCAGAGGAAGACCTTAAATAAGCTCAACTAAATCTGTAACAAAACAATTTGAATTAATATTTAGAGGACAAGTTCTATTTACTAATCTCATCAATGGTGGTTCATCAAGCCATCAGCTCTTCTGCAATCTACTCTTTCTTAATCTGGCCCATTGCATTAATTTTTCTTGGCTCAAACCCCACAAATTCTTAAGCCATTTCTGCAACACAAAAAAATAATGTTGGCACCACAAATTTTGTCCTATTAAATAAATCTGACAGTTCAATATTTGGAGAAATCAATTTAATATTGTAAAGCATATGAAACTGAATAAAATGGGAAAATGTACCATAAATGTTTGTTTAAGTAGGTAAATTATATTAAAAAATTGTCTCCATTTTAAACCTACATATTACAATCATTACAAGCAAATGTTAAATAAAATAAATATGTATTAAGCAGTCAACAGTCTCTGGAGCCATACTTCCATTTTTCCTCAATTTCTCTCTTTGTGTTGTGGCTGCTGAATATAAGAACCATTTAACTGCAATAACAACGTAATTAGGTTGCACTTCAGTCGGGCTGAATGGCACCATCTTGCTATTTTTGTACAGACACGGTATCCCTCTTTACAGGGCTTCCATTCTTTTAACTCTAACTGGATAATTTCACGAGTAGCAGGCAAAGTAAACCATCTGGCTTTTCTTTTAAACTTTACATTATTGGTAAGAATTTGATATGGCTCAAAAAATTTTCATGAAAAATCCACAAATGTGTGGATCAGGGAGGGTTTCACGCAGGACAGGTTTTATTTGTGTATATCTAAATATGGAATGTACCAAGAACATTTTAGTATTTATTTTCATTTCATGGAAACAGATCTGTATTATAACATACCCCCTCCACCCAGTCTCATCTTTAACTGGAAATGTGTGTCAGTTCTCTCCCTTGAGCAGATGGTGCAGGTAGCAACTACAGAGTCTGATGTTATATTAAGGTCTCGCTGGATAGTTTCATATTTTGACACCTCCCTAATTTTTAAGGTAGAAGGCATGAACCTAATTATCATAAGCCTAGCATTTATAAATTTGCACAGAAGTTAAATCTGTAATGTGGTTTAGATTTACTTTGAGTTGGGCTTGAAAATGGGTTGGCTTGTTTGGTGACTGCCTGTCACAGTTAGACTAGCACTGGAGATCAAATGCGTAACATGGGATGCAATGAACAGCCGACTTGGCTTACGTATTTATGTATGTCTGCTACAGAGACAAATATCTAAATATTGAGATGGTTGTGGGGTGATGAAAAGTATTCTAATCTGTTATAGTACTAGTGAACTTTATTCATGCATAAGGCACATACTGATTCTTTTAGCCGCCTTGTCACAAGAAAATAGTCAAAATAGCTCTCTGCTGTCAAAAATGAATGTAAAAAAGATGGGTTGGTGGCAGTGTTGGTTCAGCATAAAAGCCACCAGTTGTATAAGGAATTAACCTGATTGCTGGAGTCAAAATCTCGCTTGCTTTCTACAAAAATCATTAGTTTGTTTTTATCTGTATCTTCAGCGTAAAATTATTCTCATTTTTCTGCAATAGGCCGTTGCCAGATGAAAATTCACCCAATAAACTGTCCAGTGAGACCTTAAAAGGTACTGTAAAATCTGTGACAACATAAAATCACCTCATCGGTACAATAAATATATTTATAGTATAGATAATGTGATTTATTGTAAGGTACTTTACTGAAAAAATGTCAGACTCCTTTGATAGCAACGATGTACTCCCTGAATATAAATATCATTGCTACCGCTACCAGTAACTAACAGTTTGTTCTTATTATTGCTGCTACAGTACAGTATCAAATTTGCTCGATATATCTGGATATGAAATTAGTGTAGTAGTAAAAAAGTTTAAAACAAATTTTTATTGCATCTTCTACAGACGAGATTTGATTGTTTTCTGTCAGAAGAATAAGACAACCCACCCCACATATGCTGTATATTTTTATAAACTTTTCATATTTTTAAGGCTACTCACAGCTCAGGCTGTTGTAACATCCATGCTTCCTGCATAAACATCTTCATTTGTTTGTGACTTTACCACTATTTTACCCTGTTTGAAAAATAAATTAATATTGTTATGATACAAAAAATATCAGCACAATACAACTATGCAATAAAGCACAAAAAATAAAAATAAAAAATCACCGATTAGCAGAGGGTTAAACTGTGGATTGCAAGATTACTAATATGGCAGTTCTTTTGGAAAATATTCACACAATTGTGGCTCTAATACATGTATGGCTGCATTTTCTGTTGAATGGATATGTATCAAATAGACAAAAATAGGCAAGTAATGCTTGTTTTTCATTCATTATCCTTTCTGTGGTGTTAGATAAAATACTTGTTTTACTTCATGGCAGCACAGCCATTATATGCTGACGGTAACATTATGGATGTGGAGGTGGGGACACAAATTTATCTTCCTGTTTGTTTTTGGACACCAAATTAAAGAATTTAATATGTCTTCATATGACAAAAAAAGTAATTATTTTTTGCTGTCCGAAAACAAGCAGTAAATACGGTAATCTAAAAAAAAATTCCCAGTCAGATAGGCATTTATAAAGAACACGTACCTGAATTGTTTTGTTACACTGTCCTTATAGATTTATTTGAAAAGAAAGGAGGTCGATATCATCAACCCCTTTTATTTTTCAAGTTCACATGAATAAAACATGAATAAAGACAAGCTTTTTACATTATTTGGCTTTTCAACTGGACAACCACTCATAATTGCAAATTTTGAGTAATTAAACTGCAAATTCTGGATTGGCCAAGGCAAATTCCCCCCCCCCCCGCCAATTTCCTTTTATATACCACATACATTTATAAATTAAGCCTCAAGAATAATCTGGTTGTACTCACTAGTGACTGTTTCAAGAATTAACCCACCCACCCCCACCAACAACAAAAAACCCATTCCATTACCGGGTTTATATTCAATATATACACTGAACAAAAAATGCTAAATTTTTAGAGAAAACTTTGTTTGCAGGTAATAAAATATGTTGCTTGCACTTGCTATGAGCAAAACCATGAAATGGATTATAGTTTAGTGCTAATTTTTTATTTCTAATTTAACTACTCACGACTGAGGGCCTTTTGTATAGACCTCTCTTTCTTGGCTCTCCTCGTGCATTGAAGAGGATGTCACTGTGGGGTGACTAATTGGCACTTGTAATTTCTCAGATGCCGCTGTTAGGAGGAAAAAAGAAAAGAAAAGAAAGAAACAAAACAGTCTTTATTCTATGACCCTGCGTTGTTTATATACCAGATTTAAGATTAAAACATATTAGTGTACTTAAAACCGCATGTTTCAATCCACATTCAGTACAAACTTGATAATTCAACTTTCACGAAGTTTTAGTCGTATGTCATCGTATTTCCTAATAAAGTCACGCAAATACATTATTCCCTCGCGAGGTGTCGTGATGGAGAGAAGAAAAACACTCCCTCACCTATCCGAAGCCAGTCTCGCTATGGAAGCTTGCAACGCTTGACGCACATATTGAAACACATTAAACATGTCATGTCTTTATATTATGATACATAGTTACCTTGATCTATAATGTATTAAGTACCATCGTCCCTCTTTCATGATTGTATGATTAACCTGTTTAATTTTTGTAAATTCAACAGCATTCGGACCCACAATGTCCGCTCCAGTGTGGCGGTATTGGAATTACGTCACGAGGCGGGATGCGTTAAGCGTTTAGATTGGTTGTTTGAGTCTCCATGTAGCTACCGTATTTGTATATAAAGATGTCTGCATGCTTTTCAGACAGTGAATACCGAAGTAGCGGTTTCAATAAAATTAAAGATATAAACCATGGCTATTTTTGGAGTAAACGACCCATAGCAATAATAGAATAACTATAATTTATCCGGTTTGCAAAAACCGTCCAAATTACCATATTTCTCCATCTATGGAGACATA